>CM010610.1:26606380-26986745 GCA_003430845.1 Xanthoceras sorbifolium | reverse complement strand
TGATCGGTGGCTCCACTATCTAAAATCCATGGCTTTGTAAATACAGAATTAATTGAAGCATTGGAAAATGGATACAGACCTGTCGCATTTGCATAAGTATTTATTACCAGCACCATGGTTTGAACTCATCATTGATGAAGACAAGAAAGTGTTGAAGTTGCTTGATGAAAATTCTGTGCAAGACGTTGTCCGGATCAGAACTTGGCTCTGATACCATGTAAATAATGAAAATGTATGAAATATAATGAAAGTGAGAGAAAATGTAATGGAGGAAATGTACATCTGTTTCATTAATCTTATGAGGTATATACATAAAGATTAACACATAAAGTCTATCACTCACCTAATATTCACCTAACACTCACCTAACATTACATAAAGTCAAGAGTACACCTAACACTCACCACATTACATAAAGTCAAGAGTACAACAAACACTCACCTAACATACATAAAGTCAAGAGTGCACCTAACACTCACCTAACATTACATAAAGTCAAGAATACACTAACATTTCCTAATAGTCAAATATACATTTAAGATTTACTAATATTAGAGGCATCTGGTTTAACTAAAGGGGGTTTATGTGGAATGCAAATTGCAAAATAAATAAATAAACTTATATAT
Organism: Xanthoceras sorbifolium; assembly: GCA_003430845.1. NCBI lineage: Eukaryota > Viridiplantae > Streptophyta > Magnoliopsida > Sapindales > Sapindaceae > Xanthoceras > Xanthoceras sorbifolium. The sequence goes on along the minus strand of CM010610.1, from coordinate 26,986,119 downwards.
CTTCCCTATGCATCGATGTAATTCTCATGTTAATTTCATCTATATAATCAGTTCCTTAAGCGTTGTGTGCGTGTGTCTACATATTCTTCATGTATACAACATTTTATGTGCCAGATACTGGCACACTGGAGAAATCCAAACATATATATAGTAGTAGTTGTATTAGTGAATCTATAAGAACATATGCTCTACTTGATCTGTAACTAGTTCTTTTCTATTTCCCTCTTCTTTTTCTTTAGGTCATCGAAGAAACGAAGGGATGTTCGATATGGAATCCGAATACAATTTTTTAGTATTTGAAAACAAGAGATACAACTTAACTTCGTTTTCAATTACTAACAATTTCTGAATATTATATCAAATGTATTTTCAATTAATGCTTAAAACACTATTTAAGAATACAACTCAAGTTTTTTTTTTTTTTTTTTCTAGAATTGTATCCTAATTTGTAAAAATTATATTTAGATCATGAATATGTTGTTCCTAAATTTTCTCACTTATAAAACGAAAAAGAAGTGTTTTTAACTATCTATACCATACAATGTTGTAGGAGTGTACTCAAAAGATTTGCTGACTCAGTTCAGATAAACTAAAGCCATGGAATTTTGATGGGTTTGTCTGCTTTTTAATTTTCTTGTAGGGTTTCTGTAATATAATGTGTAACAGAAACAATAAAGAGGAATTAAGATCGAAGATGCTCTTGTAAATTTAGGTATAAACTGAGTTTTTTTCTTTATGGTTTCACCGTAGAGGCTTTGTTGCTTGTCCTAATAAATTGAAGGTCTTGTACTTAAAAGATAAATTTTATTTATTTTATTTACAATTTAAATATACTTATTTTAAATTTTATAATAAACAACATAAAGCTTTTGGTTCCACAATTATAAAAACTTTACTAGAAAAAGATCTGTTGTTAAAGCTATACTCAAAAAATCATTATAAATACGTACACTTTAATTCCACATTAATTAGCATAAAAAAAATACATATCATTAAACGAGAACATTGTAAATTAAGATAAAGCTAAAAAAATAAGGGTTAATTGTAATAAAGTGCCCTGACGTTTGGCTATATTGCAATGAAATCGTGAGTTTAGCCTTAATTGCATGTTAATACCCTTAACTAACTGATTAATTGCATGTTAGTACCCTTGACCAAGTTGACCGGTATGTTGACTTTGACTTTTTTGGTAAAAAGACAAAATTGCCCCTGGTTAAAAAAAAAATTAAATAAAAATTTAAAAAAATTTTAAAAATTAAAATTTTTAAAAATAGATCTCCACCGTCCATCAAGATTGATGGACGGTGGAGATCCATTTTAAAAATTTTTAATTTTTTCAATTTTTTAAATTTTTATTTAATTTATTTTTTTTAAACCAGGGCAATTTTGTCTTTTTACCAAAAGTCAAAGTCAACATACCGGTCAACGTGGTCAAAGGTATTAATATGCAATTAAGGCTAAACTCACGATTTCATTGCAATATAGCCAAACGTTAGGGTACTTTAGTGCAATTATCCCAAAAAATAAAGTGTAAAACATGGCCTTGTTAATAAATAAAATGATATTTGATTATTTTTCTAAAGGAGAATTGCACTCACACCCTTGAGATTTGATATAATTGCAGTCAAATGGCCGGAAATCGTTATTTCACATTCACAGCCCCTATACTTAACATATATACATTAGTAACTAATTGACAATGTAAGGGTACGTATTAGGGTCTTTTACTATCTACCTATCACTAATCAAATAAAGAAAGAAAAGGGAAATAGAAAAGAGGAAGGGGATCACAACATTTCATCTGCTCCTTCACCAGCCTTAACGTTTAAGACGGTATCAGTAGAAGAAGTGACCAATCCACTATCCTCTTTCACATCTCCTATCGTGGATGGATTGTGGTTATCTGATGGTTTCGAAAATTTGAAGAATTTTGATAAATTAAATATATTATTATATATGATGGATTTTGATGTAAAGGAAGTGATATTTGGTTATAGATTTGTTTGATGTTGAATTTGTACTTTGGTTATTGACTTTGGCAGGGAGTTCAAATCAATGGGTGGGTGTTGATTATGTTGAGAAGTGTGTGTTGAAATTTTTAAGAGAAATATGGTGCTTGGACTAATTTGATTTGACCATTTGACTAGTTTAATTTTCAAGAGACTGTTAATGACTTCTATTTTTATTAAAGTATTTAAGGAAAGTCAGTGAAAATGAGGCAGCCATTATTTTAACATTTAATATATATTATTTGTTGTTTTTGTTTTTGTTATTTTTTTATTTTTCATAACTCAACTAACAGAACGCTTAACACCTATTAAATTCAGTGGGTGTAAGTGTGGAATATCGATTTTTGACCATTTGAGTATTATAATTATATCAACCCTCGGGAGTATGAATGCAATTCTCCATTTATTTTTTTAATAAAAAGAAATATTGTTGTCAAGAACGATTTGTTAATATAAATATTCCAAACTAACAATTATTATTTATTCCAAATAAATGGAGAAAAACACGGTATTTAGAATGCCTTAGCTATTAAAAAAAGCCTAATAAAAACTTTTGCAAAATAGATTTCCTATATATTCTATAATTTGTTTAAAATTTCCTAGCAAACAAATAATAACCAAGTGTTATTAACTTCATGTGGTTAACAACACTTAATTTTCACATTGAACAAACTTAATTAACACCACGATGTGAACAAACTTAATTTTCAAGTAAAAAGATCAAACATGCATGCATAGATTGGAAAACCAATTTACAGATGATCATCAACATATAATGAGCATGCATCCATGTCTGTCTAAACAACACTTAACCTCACATATCAATTCTTATTCTAGCTCCCTCAAATTGTGCACATTACTTGACTTAAATGAATAAGTTCAATTGAGAATTTATTATATATGAAGAAACAAACAGTTTTTGTGATGGGTTCATCAATTGTAACAATTTCTATCCAATTAGTTATGGCAGATTCATCTTTCACATTCAAAGCTATTGTAGAATAATTAAAAGTATTATGTTACTTCAGTGAGTGTCTTCATTTTCAATGATGACTACTATCAAGTATTAAAAATATGAAATTTCAAAGAGGACTCATCAAGGTTAAAATGATATACCATACCAATCCAATTATACTACTAAGCATTTATCATATTTTAATTTTCTTACAAAAATATTAATAAATGAACATTTTTCAAGAATATGTAGACTGTAGAGAATATGTACCTTGGCATGGAAGGAGGAACTCAAGGAGGAGAGATCTACTAACATATCATGACATAAATTGCAAATTCAAGCAATGCAAGACAATAGATTCCATAAATCCATAAAATGTGCTAAAATGGTTAGATATTTGTATCGAAATTCATATACTTACAAAAATCAATAAACGCCTTTGATTCCCCTTGAAACCCTAAAAATAATTGCAACAAAAAAAATATGTAAATACTATTTTGACTTGATATCAAAAGAAATCTAGCAATTGATAAGTGTATCTTTAGGTCAAAGTATAAAATAAACGACTATTGAGGGAGGAAGAAACATTACTGATAATGTTTCGCCTGTAAGCATCCAGCTTGAACAACATTAACACTTAGAAAAGGCTTCTGAGATCAAAAATTTATGGTTGTATAACTTTTTATATCTTCTAGTTTATGGTAATCAAATCGAAAAAAAAAAAAGCTCAAACATCTTTGAATACTTAGAAAAAAATCGAGTAAAAATTGAACTTAATGAAATAAGAATTCATATTAAAATTGCCCGAAAAGGAAGAATGAACAATGGAAATAGATGAAGAGAAAGGAAAATTGAAGATACTGTAGCAAGCGTTACGATGAAAATATTTGGTAAAGCTATGATGATAGATATACGTAACAAGTTTTCAATTACTAACAATTTCTGAATATTATATCAAATGTATTTTCAATTAATGCTTAAAACACTATTTAAGAATACAACTCAAGTTTTTTATTTTTTCGCCTTTGTGGAATTTTATCCAAATTTGCAAAAATTATATTTAGATCATGAATCTAATGTTCCCAAATTTTCTCACTTATAAAACGAAAAAGAAGTGTTTTAACTAGGGCTAATTATACTCATACTCCTCCATTTTGTATTTATTGCACATGCTGACATCTTTTTCTTTTATTGCACAAACCTCCCTTAAAAATCGTTGACAAAATCATTGACTAATCATAAAATTAACGGTTTGACAATGTAGCAAGGGAAAACTCTCTTTTTTTTCCATTAAATCAATTAAAATAATTAAAAAAAAAATTAAAAAATCTGAAAAAAAAATCTGGGAAAAGAAGAAGAAGAAAAAGAACAAAAAAAATCTAAAAAAAAAAAAGAAAAGAAGAAGAAGAAGAAAAATCTGGAAAAAAAATCCGAAAAAAAAGAAAAAGAAGAAGAAAAAATATTCAAAAAAAAGAAAAAGAAGAATAAGAAGAAAAAGAAAGAAAATCTAAAAAAGAAGAAGAAGAAAAGAAAAAAATCTGAAAAAAAATGTGAAGAAGAACAAGAACAAGAAGACAAGAAGAAAGAAAAAAATCTGAATTTTTTTTTGAAGGTTTAAGTTTTTTGTAATATTTTTTTATTAAGGACAAAATGATTTTTTTTGTCCAAATAGTTAACTTTATAATTAGTCAACGGTTTGGTCAACGATTTTTAGGGAATGTTTATGTAATAAAAGGAAAAGATGCCAACATGTACAAAAAATGTAAAATGGAAGGGTATGAGTGTAATTAGCCCTTTTAAACTATTTATACCATACAATGTTGTAGGAATGTACTCAAAAGATCTACTGATTCAGTTCAGATAAACTAAAGCCATGAAATTTTGATGGAATTGTCTATTTTTTAATTTTCTTATAGGGTTTCTGTAATATAATGTGCAACAGAACAGCAGAGAGTAACTAAGATCAAAGATGCTAGCTCTTGTGAAATTTAGGAATAAGCTGAGTTTTTTTCTTTAGAGTTTCACCATAGAGGCTTTGTTGCTTGTGCTAATAAATTGAAGTTCTTGTACTTAAAAGACAAATTTTATTTATTTTATTTACAATTTAAAAATATTTCATTTAAATTTTATAATAAACAATATAAAACTTTTAACTCTACAATTATAAAAACTTTACTAGAAAAAGTTCTACTGTTAAAGCTATACTCGAAAAATTATTATAAATACACTTTAACTCCACATTAATTAGTATAAAAAATACACATCATTAAACGAGAGCATTGTAAATTAAGATAAAACTTTTTTTATTTTAAAAAAATAAAGTGTAAAACATGTCCTTGTTAACAAATAAAATGATATTTGATTATTTTTATAAAGGAGAATTGCACTCACACCCTTGAGATTTGACATAATTGCAGTCAAATGGCTGGAAATCGTTATTTCACATTCACAGCCCCTAGACTTAACATATATACATTAGTAACTAACTGACAATGTAAGGGTATTAGGGTCTTTTACTATCTTACCTATCACTAATCAAATAAAAAAAAAAAAAAAGGGAAATAAAAAAGGGGAAGGGGATCACAATATTTCATCTGCTCCTCCACCAGTCTTAACCCTTATGACCATATCAGTGGAAAAGTGACCAATCCACTATCCTCTTTCTCCGGCGTCTTTCAATGGTTTCCTCCATTGATCTCCTATAGTGATTGGATTGTGGTTATCTTATGGGTTTCGAAAATTTTGAAGAATTTTGATAGATTAGATATATAATAATATATATGATGGATTTCGATGTAATGGAAGTGATATTTGGTTGTTGATTTGCTTGATGTTGAATTTGTATTTTGGTTATTGATTTTGGCAGGGAGTTCAAATCAATGGGTGGGTGTTGATTACCAAGAGAAGTGTGTTGAAATTTTTAAGAGAAATGTGGTGCCTTGGACTAGTTTGATTTGTGGCAGTTGTATGAGAGATATGTCAAAAGAGGTTGTCAATGACTTCTATTTCCATTAAACTAATTAAGGAAGTCACTGCAAATGTGGCAGCCATTATTTTAACATTTAATATATATTATTTGTTGTTTTTGTTTTTGTTATTTTACAATTTTTTATTTTTCACAACTAAACTAACAGTACGTTTAACAGTTGTTAAATTCAGTGGGTGTAAATGTGGAATAACGATTTTGGACCATTTGACTATAATTATATCAATCCTTAGGAGCGTGAATGCAATTCTCCATTTATTTTTTTAATGAAAAGAAATATTGTCTTCAAAAGAACAATTTGTTAATATAAATCTTTCAAACTAACAATCATTATTTATTCCAAATAAATAGAGAAAAACACAGTATTATACATATATACTTGAATGCCTTCGCTATTAAAAAAACCTATTATGATAAAAACTACTATAGTAGAACTCTTATAGCAATAACTATTGTTTGTTTTGTGTGTGTGTGTGTGTGTGTGTTTGCAAAGATAATTTGAAACAATCGACAACGAGAGAAGAAATGGAATGGAAAACTAATTAACACTATGATGTGAACAAACTTAATTTTTCAAGAAAAAATATCAAACATGCATGCATAGATTGGAAAACCAATTTACTGATGATCATCAACATATAATGAGCATGCATCCATGTCTGTCTAAACAACACTTAACCTCACATATCAATTCTTATTCTAGCTCCCTCAAATTGTGCACATTACTTGACTTAAATGAATAAGTTCAATTGAGAATTTATTATATATGAAGAAACAAACAGTTCTTGTGATGGGTTCATCAATTGTAACAATTTCTATCCAATTAGTTATGGCAGATTCATCTTTCACATTCAAAGCTATTGTAGAATAATTAAAAGTATTATGTTACTGCAGTGAGCGTCTTCATTTTCAATGATGACTACTATCAAGTACTAAAAATATGAAATTTCAAAGAGGACTCATCAAAGGTTAAAATGATATACCATACCAATCCAATTATATTACTAAACATTTATCATATTTTAATTTTCTTACAAAAACAATTAATAAATGTACATATTTCAAAAATATGTAGACTGTAGATAATACGTACCTTGGCATGAAAGGAAGGACTCAAAGAGGAGAGATCCACTAACATATCAAGACATCAATGGCAAATTCAAGCAATGCAGGACAATCGATTCCACAAATCCATAAAATGTGCTAAAATGATTAGATATTTGTATCGAAATTCATATACTTACAAAAATCAATAAACGCCTTTGATTCCCCTTGAAACCCTAAAAAATAATTGCAACAAAAAATAAATATTTAAATACTATTTTGACTTGATATCAAAAAAAATCTAACAATTGATAAGTGTATCTTTAGGTCAAAAGTATAAAATAAACGAGTATTAAGGGAGGAAGAAACATTATCGATGATGTTTTGCCTGTAAGCATCCAGTTTGAACAACATTAACACTTAGAAAAGGCTTCTGAAATAAAAAATTTATGGTTGTATAACTTTTTATAGCTTCTAGTTTTATGGTAATCAAATCGAAAAAAAAAAAAAAGCTCAAACACTTTTGAATGCTTAGAAAAAAAAATTGAGTAAAAATTGAACTTAATGAAATAAGAATTCGTATTAAAATTGCCTGAAAAGGAAGAATGAACAATGGAAATAGATGAAGAGAAAGGAAAAACGAAGATATTGTAGCAAGCGTTACGATGAAAATATTTGGTAAAGCTATGGTGATAGATATATGTAGACACCTGGCTCGTATGAAAATTGTGGCCACTTACTAATGGAGGAGCAGACATCTTTGTCGATACTCAAATTAATATTTTATACACAATAATTAATCAAAAGAAACTAATTAATTACATTCGTATTTTCTTACATTCGCATTATCCGGTAAAGAGTCTCACTTAATTAACAAAATCAAAACACCTCAATTGGAAGGATGAAAGGTAAGGGAAGAAGAGAGGAAGTTTGTACCAAACAATTATCAAAACTTGATTGAAAACATTTTTGGCCTCTTAATAATTATATTTTACATATAAGAATTGGTAGTAGTAGACTGATTAAATATTTAATCTATATATTATAAAATTTATACGCTAAACTATATATAGTTAATTGAGATTAGCTATAATATACAAATATATATGTTTAATTAGTATAGAAATAAATAATGTGGTATTGTATTTATGAAATGACCAAAAGTGATGAAGATTGTTGGATTGTTGAAATATGAAGGAAAACTAAGGATTAAATGACATGTTGATTGAACAACAAAACATAATTAATCTAAAATTAATTTTTCAAATGTGACTTTTTTCACACCCAAAATGACGTTTCTTGCCTGAATTTAAAAGGTTTCTGCGGCCCATCTAACTAGGCTTTAGCCCAATTCACAGAACATGAAGATTATTTGATTGTATTCTATTTTTAAAACTCTCCTTGTATTTTTGACACTTAGGTACGTTTAGTGCGCGGAATTGGATTGAATTATTTTTATGAAATTGGATTGGATTATATTGGACTAATTAATACTGTGATATGTTTGATGTAGTATGGATAAGATTAAAAATAGTACCGTTCCTTGTTTGGTGTAGAATGAGATTGGATAAAATCAGATTTGATTAACTTAATTTCATATAAAATAAAATTTTTTAAATATTATATACTTGAACTAAAGTTATTTAAAATAAATCTAAATAAAATATAAATATTTTAAAAATTAAATATATTTATATTAAATATTTTAAAATTAATTATAAATAAAATATATTATAGTAATTAATTCAATATAAAAATATATTATAAATAATATTTATTTTTTATTAATATTAAAATTTTTATTTTTAATAATATATATTTAATATTTTATATAAATTTAATATTAAAAAAGTAAAAAAAAAAAAAAAGGCATGGGACAATTTGTCCCATGCTTCCAGGCGGGACTCTGGGTAGGTTAATTTTGTGCATAGGATTTGAGAAATCCAATCTCATACACAAATCAAACAAAGGATTGGGTTTAAATAAACCCAATCCTTTGCCAATCCCACCAAACAAACGATGCATTAATGTCTTGTACACTAATTTTAAGTTAGTTAATTATAGTTTAATAATCTTTTTTTTTTTAAGCGGTTACAATTTACAATTATAAGATTAATAATCTGTCGGGATTTGTCAAGATCAAACACTAAACGTACGGCCTAGATATCTACTCTTATAATGAGAGACATCTACTCTCATAATAAGAGGAGAAAACTATCCAAACATACTGGTAAATGTGTATGAGGAAAATACACTAACCACTTAAATTATGAGTTGATGTGTACATTAATAATCTATTATACTCCAATTCATCCACTTATAGTAAAGTGGTTAATACATCTCTCTCCCACCTCAGTGGTGAAAGGTTCAATTCCCACCATGCACATACAAGCATGTGTGGGTAATTTTCTCAGCAGTTATTAATGTTGTACTTGTATCCCTCTAAAAAAAAAAAAAAACTATTAAATCACAATAAGATATATTTTGTATCTAAATAATAATAGATATTTGATGCTTCCTGATTTTACTCCTACTTGCTAACAAGTACCTACGATAGAAACATGCATTGGCTAAAATTTGAATAAATACATAAATAAATAAAATAATTTGGATTTAAGTATTCTATTTTGTTGGGTAATGCTAAGTAACTCAAATGTTTATGTTTAAATTTTATTATAAATTATTTGCAATTGTGGTGTAATCATATTATTTGGGATGAATTTTTGGACCTAACATTCACACGCTAAATAGTATTACTCTTTTTTTCCAAAAAAGACAATAATAATTAGCCTCACCTTGACCACCTACCATCCTCATATTAATTCAATAAAAATTATCGCCTCATTTTCTGGCGATCTTAATTGTCCACTTGTACTCCAATAGTTAGTGAAAATTAAAAATACCCAATTTTAAAATTTTAAATTAATTTCAAGATGATATGCAAAAACAATTATTAGACACAACTTTTTTTTGCAAGATTTTTGTATTCATTAATTTTAGAAACAGACATTTCTATTTGAATCATGAATTAAGGGACCCCAAAGATGTCGATCCTTGTGCCATAAAAAAATATAAAGACATTAGCCAGCTTGGTAGCCATTGCCAATATCTTGATCTTTTGTGCATATAAACAACCATAAGAGAGAGAGCTTCTTTACATCCACATGTAGTAGTGCACCTCCCTCTCACTTCTGTGGTGAGAGGTTCATTTCCACCATATGTATGTGTGGATAGTTTTCTCTCCTTATTGTGAAAATAATATTCTCCCGTTATGGGAGTTAATATCCGAACGTACGTTTAATAATTAATCTTGACAGGTTCCAACAGTTATTGATATTTTAATTATACCCCCTTAAAAAAAAAAAAAAAAAAGCTTCTTTGTAGGAAGATGTTGACATCCAATAAATTTCCCGTGAACAGCTAGCACAACTGCATCAAAATTGCCCCCAAAATAATGCCACCAAACAAGTTAATATATGCCCATTATTTGTCTCTTCAAAACAAAACACCACCACCATGATTCATGTTACTCTGGTCCACATATGGATGACTTATAATAACTTGGGTTTTGCTACGGTCCAATAAAGAAACCTGTGGAATTAGTATCCAATCTCGACGTGTGAGTGTATAGAGTATTAAGCCACTGTTATATTTTTATAAAAGTTAAATATTAAAGCTGTATAGTTTAATATGCATAGAGCATCATCTTGACAAGCTTTGGACCAAACCCTTATCTGTTCTCAAAAACACACAAAAATGACAAATAAAGAACAGCACTTGAGCTTGGCATGTTGATAGAAACAACTCAGAACAGCAAATTACACAACTTGACAATATTGATTCATTCACTAATTCGAAGTAATTCGATTCTCTAGCTAAAACCGTGAGGATGATACAACAAAGAACGTGAGTAACAAAAAGACAGATACAACGGAGAGATAGATGGGAACCGGAAGAATGATGGCCGAAGATTGATTGTAAATATCAGAAGAATCGACAGCTAGAGGCATCCCATCGCTGCTAAGTGTGCACGACTGAGGATCAGACCCGTCCGTGCTCATCATCATAGCACGGATGACTGCAGATACGGTGTGAATATAAGCTGTTCGATTTTTCGCAAGGAGCCATGTGAGGCCCATCAGCTGACAATCTTTCTTGTGCATTTTGGTGGTCCTGTCCTGTGATTTGCTTGAATTAGAAGTCTTCTTGTTGAGCTGCATAAATTTATTGTCAATTAGAAAAACCAACACATGTTTGGTGCATGATATGCTTTTAAAACTACTAAATTAGTAGGCTCAACAGCCAATTCAAATAAATTGGAACCTGCACTCTTAAGCCTTTAATGACCAAACAGTAGTCCCAACAGCTCAAAAGACTCCAACAAACAGAATTCAAGAAATTAGAAGCAATTTAGTTAATCTTCTATTACTAATTTGAAAACCATTGATTGCTCTCTGCATTCCGGTGTATTTGAAGGAACTGCCTACTAGAACCGTTATTCGTTAGACGAAAACACAAAATGATATAGAATATGGGTCTATGAAAGTCAGCAATTCAATGTTATAATCCGGACATGATCAGAAACCGAAAATAGATCACCCCATCAAATTTGGTAAGTATAAACTATTAAAAAAACAAAAAGATCGTCAACTTCCTCTTTACACAAAACTATGAAGTATGAACCTACCAAGATAATACAACTGACCAAATAGCAAAAACTATCATCTCTTCGAAAATCACCAAACAAACTCTTAAAATGGTTATGCATCAAAAGAAGAAAACTATAAAAATAAACAAAATCAAATCATATTCTAGTAGGTGAGACAGGCGTTGTGCATCCGTTCCACTCATAACATGCCACAAAACATGAAAACTAATAAATGTTATGTCTAGGGAGTGAGGCATAATGCACACGCCTCTCTCAACATGTCACGTCACATAATGTAAAAATTATTCGAGATCGAATAAATATATTGTATTCATGTCATGGCATGTTGTGAGTGAGTCAAAAATACAGTACACCAATCCCACTTAATGTTATCTGTCTAGATAGAGTTGTGACCTGCTGATATTAGACAGGGAAATTGACTAAATCCCACTCGCCATGCCACGAGGCAAGATCTGAACGGACACGCATGGTGAATCCAACACATCCAAGTTTTTTCTACAACTTATACAGAGAAAAAGGAAAAGGACAAGAAAAACAAACTTTACCAATTTATGGTAGAAGAAGATAACAAAAACCCTAATCACAAAATTTTCTTCTTGAACACCCATTAAAACACAAATCAAAACTGAACCCAGAAAAAAGAAACTAAAAAAACTGACCAGAGAGAGTGTTTTCAAGCACTTGTTGCAGCCACCAAGACCCGGAAATCCATTGACATTGACGCTGCTACTGAGGCAATCTCTCTCCAGTCTCTTCACGCTCTTGTCGCCGACCAGCTTCCCCTTCCGATTCACCGAGAAAGCTTCGGGGCAGCTCAGGGGGTGCAGCCTGATGCCGCAGAAGCAGTACACCACGTCGCAGGTCTGGTTGGGTCTCGCCAGCTCGATCCCTCTCTCCTTCAACTCCTTCCCCAGGTCGTCCACGCATGTCTCCGAGTCGTCCGGCAGCAGCGGCATGTCGTAAGCCTCCGCCGGGGTCGCCATGGCTGCCCTGCCGAGGGCGGTGGCCGAGTAGGCGGAGTACAGCCAGGTGGCGAGCACGGGGCAGCACCGGCTGCGGCGGAGCTGCCCCGTCAAGCCGGTGTCCTTGGTGGCGGCGCACGCGGACTTCACCCCGTGGAAGAGCTCCTCCGGGAGGTCCAGCGGACAGCCGGCTACGTTGGACTGCTCCGGGAAGGCGGGGATGGTAGCCGCTGGTGACTGGGTGACTAAAAGTGGCTGGATGGCTTCCGGGTCCGGTTCGGGTAAAGAGTATAAGATGGGCACCCGGAAGAGAGTGGAGCAAAGGAAAAGAAAGACAAAAGGTGAAAACTCGAAGTACATTATTTGGAGACTTGGAGTATATAATGAAGCTTTTCTTTTTTTCTTTGTTTCAATCTAGAAAAGTAGTTGTTCTGGTGGTGGCGGCAGCAGTGGTGGTGGTGGTGGAGTGAGTGAGAGAAATGAGTAGAGGGAGAGATGGTGGTGGAGTGGTGGAGAGCATTTGGATGGCAAGCAATTGAAAAAGGAAAGAAAAAGAGAGGGGTGGGGTTGGAATTGGATAAAAGTTTGGCTGTTTGTTAGATGGGTTTCTTTAGATTTAGATGGAGTGAAGAGTGGGGGGTGTGGGGATTTGTAAATAGTATCATGAAGTAATCATTCTTTTGAGGAACTTTATTTTTTTTTTTGTAGTGTGTTTACTTGGGAGTTGGAGGTGTTGTTTATGTATGTGTTGGTGGTGTACTTTAGTTGTTACTTTCATGTTAGGTTTTAGTTTAGGTATTGTGGATTTGTAGTTCAATGGTTAATTTTTGTCAACAAATGTTTGATGATAACATAATTTTTACTCATTTGAATCATCAAATTTAATCATAATGAGAATATGGTATTTGCTTGTGATTGGGAATTAATCCATCTAGTTTAACAAAATTCGGATCTAGGTCGTCATACTAATTGTCTAACTTATATGAATAGTTATTGATAATGAAATAAAATAATTACATTATAAACTCATAATAAATAGGGTGAATTGCACTCAAGTACCCTGACTTTTATCATAATTGCACGCTTAATGTCAGTTTTGCCATAATTGCACTCTAGTACCCGGTAATCCGTTGACCACCGTTAGGGTAACGGTTGACCAAACGGATTCAGGTAAAATGACCAAACGGATCTGGGTTCGTGCTCTTCGAACACGAACCCAACTGGGTTCGTGTTCTTCAAAAAAAAAATTAAATTTTTTTTTTTTTTTTTGATTTCAAATTTAATTTTTTTTTAAAAAATATTTTTAAAATTAATTAAAATATGACGTGTCATGTTCTTATTGGTTGGATGATTTTTAAATTTTTTTAAAAATAAATTTAAATGTAAAAGACCAATTTGCCCCTGAACCCAGTTAGTCAACCGTTACCCTAACGGTGGTCAACGGATTACCGGGTACTAGAGTGCAATTATGATAAAACTGGCATTAAGCGTGCAATTATGATAAAAGTCAGGGTACTTGAGTGCAATTTACCCTAATAAATAAGAATATGGAAGGTAACAAGTTTGGGCTTTTATTTTTTTTTTTTTCCCTTTAATTGAACATGGTTGGTAAGGATAGTGCACTTCAAGGCTTGAGAGATGGTGACATTTTCATGAAACAATTAATGAAGACAGACTCATGAACATCATTACTTGTACAATAAATTTCCCTTGTCTTTTACAATCTTTCACTCTAACGAGACAAAATGCGTGAAAGCCCCAACATGAATGATAGAACATAAATTGAGTGATTTTTATGTAAACTTCAAATTTAGAGCCCTTTCCTCTTGAAAAAAATAAAGGGGAAGATTTTTCTAAGTTAAAATGTTAAAATTTTTGTTATTGTACAATAATTATAGAATAATTTCGATAATATAGAATTGTATTGTTTATCAATGACATAAAGTTATAAAAAAAAAAAGAAAAAAAAAAGAAAAAAAATTTAAAATATATTAAAAGGAAAAAAATATATAAATTTGGAGGGCCATTTTACTTTACAATTTACACTGCCCTTTTATTTTTGGCGTAGTGTGATTGATCACTATATATCAGATAGAATCAAAACGTTTCGGTAATATTCGAGTTCAACTCCCAGCGGACGCAATTTTTATGTCGGTGGAGTACACATGTGGCCATACTTTTTCCTGACCGAATGGTAATTAGACTCATACCAATGTGCAAGGGGACTGCCTCGTGGATTAAACCAAAAATAAACCATAAACAATAAATTTTAGGGTGAATTGCACTCAAGTACCCTGACTTTTATCATAATTACACATTTAATATCAATTTTACCATAATTGCACTCGAATACCTTGTAATTCGTTAACCACCGTTAAAGTAACGGTTGACCAAACGGATTATGATAAAATGACGAGACTGCCCCTGTAAAGGAAAAAAATAAAAAAAAATTGAAAACTCAAATGATCTGGGTTCGCATTCGAAACTAGGAATCTGGGTTCGAACGCGAACCCAGTGATCATCTGAGTTCGAACGAGAACGCAGATTTTTGGGTTCGCGTTCGAACCCAGCGTTCCAACCCAGATTTTTGGGCTTGCGTTCGAACCCATCTGCGTTCGAAAGCGAATCAGAATTTTTTTTAAAATTTTTAAATTTTTTTTTTTGTTGATGTGGTGGAAGAGATCTCCAGATCTCTTCCACCTGTTTTTTTAATTTATTTTTTTAAAAAAAAAAATTAATATGACATGGCATGTTCTTATTGGTTGGATGGATTTTTTTTAAAAATGAATTTAAACATAAAAGACCAATTTGTCCCTGAACCGTTTGATCAACCGTTACTTTAATGGTGGTCAACGAATTATAAGGTATTCGAGTGCAATTATGGTAAAATTGGCTTTAAACGTACAATTATGATAAGAGTTAGGGTACTTGAGTGCAATTAACCCTAAATTTTATTTTATTTTTACACATTTCACTGTCTTGTGCAGGTAACAACATTAATTTTTTTAAAAAATATTTGTGTAAATACAATCAGTGATTATAAGAAATGATAAATATATAGTGCTGTCTATTTCAAGCAATATGCTTTGCCCAGATTGCCTCGCGTTTATTCAAATCTAGCTGGAATTTTCAAGTTAGATACTCTTTAATTAACTAATAATTAATTTTTTTTTAACAATTACAGTAAATTAATATTGCATTAAATTATATGATCTCTAACTTCTATAAAATTCTCGAGCCCATATTTAATATTTTACAACAGGAAAAGATGAAGAAAAAAGTATTCACTCAATTATATATGCATGCATAGAAGACTGCGTTTTTGGGGTTTTAAATTAATTATATATTATATAGTTTTGAATTAACATATTCTAAAATGCATGCTTTTGATTGAGATTCTCTACACAGATCTTGGTTTGGCCACCACCCACTAAACAAGTCTGATGAGTGATGAGTTCTAAAAATTGACTGTAGTGGCAGGCTGTAACACATTAGGGCATTTGTTTTATTAGGGAATTTTGACTTTTTTTTTTAACATTCTATGACCACTGACTTTATGAGTTAGGTTATATCAATTTAAATACCTGACTTAAATTTATAACCTGAATATCCATTCATCAAGTCTGATGGAGGATTAATTCACAACTTTATGTTAATATACACACAGTCAAAATATTTTAGTTATTATTAGATATTCTCATTTGCAAGCCATCGGATTGACATTCTTTTAACGGTTGAGATCGCATCTTACATATATAATATTTTTAAGAAGTATGATGTATTTATTATATTTGTGTAAGATATATAATTACATCAATCCTTGGGGTCCAAATGTAATTAAACTAATAAAAGAACAGAATTATAATTTATAAATATAAAAATTGTACTAACATGTATGGAAATTTGAGCTCTAGGTGGGCTTGCACGCGGCCCAGCCTAAAGCTGCTGCTACTTTTTACAAAAAATTAAAAATTTAAAAAAAAAAACTCAAAAGAAAAGCCTGCAATCTACATATTCCATTCTTTTTCTTTGATAGCTTCATTTTTTTTTATTGATATTACTTTTCTAAAAAAAAAATAAAAAAATTAACAGCTATAATTATAAAAAAATAAAAAAAAAATTTATGTGTATAATTATAATATTAATAACTGTTAAATTTATTAAAAATAAAATTTAAATATTTATTTTCATAATAGTAGATATTTATTTCTATAATTAAAAAAAAACTATCTATATATACTAATAAATATATAAATTATAAATTAAATTCTTATCACTAAAATAAAATAAAAGTGCATTTATCACTTTACTATAGATAGATATGCAAAAGAAAAAAAAAATTGTATTTTGTTTCTCTTTAATAATTTTTTTTTTTTTTTTACTGATCATAGATTTATAGTTCATTTTCTAGTTGAAAATCACTAAAAACAAAATTCCATAAGGAAATGTGTAAATTTATGGTAATAGTCTATAGTGGCTAGTCTATAAAGATTGTGGAAATTTTTTATTTTTCTTTTGGAGAATGATTACATATTTGGCCCACCAAAACGATCAGTTACATCAGATCATGATTAAAGCACTGATGGAGAGAAAAACTTTTCCTGATTCTATAAAACATTTATTTATTAAAAAGATGATTATGGATTTGTAGAGCTTCAAGGTGCTTGTGCAAAACTAAATAAACCAAGAAAAATAAAAATAAATTAGATCAAGCATGGTCTAGAGTGGTCATTTCTTTTTAATATTTGTACGTCACTGGAACTGAATTAAATTCCATGTACTATTATAACGATTAATATGAGCCCATGTTAAAAAAAAATAAAAATACCTAAGTAAATATGGTTTACTATAGATCATTGTGTTCTTTGATGTAAATGCTAGATTTTCTAGGGCAATTTCCAAGGAGTAAATTGAAATGGAGATTGGAAAAACTCTAGAGATACAAACACCAACACCACAAATGCTAGATTCTCTTTATTGTAAGGTACTTTTCAATATCAACATCCAACACCACAACCACACTTTTCAAACTAGCTAGAATCACACTTTTAGCATTTGTAATAATTTTGCAACATTATGGCACTCTTAAGAAACAAAAAGAAATAAAAGTGATACACTTGAAAATTTTAAGTAATCAATCGCCGAGAACCAAACCAAATCAAGCATCTTAAAGAACATCAAACATAGAAAATCTAGTCTTTTAGACTAATGATGAAACATGATACCAAATTTCTAAATTAGATAATTTTTACAAGCTACAAGTTTCTCATGAATCACAAACCCCCAACACTCAATAGCTAATTGTTGTCTTTTAATGAATTTTTTACCTATAAAATTGATTTCAATCAGCACATAGGAAGATCTTGCGGGGGAGGGAGGACGGATTGAGATGGGTCAGGCCCATTTTTGACAATAAATCCCATAGCAAGACCCCATGAAGTGTGTCCTTCAAGGTGACAATGCACGAACCACACTCCGGGATTATCAGCATTTATTCTGATAGCCGCCCATCCGCCGCTCGGCACCGCCACCGTGTTCCTCTCTAGAGGATCAACAAGGTTGTATTCGGCCGGATGTTTGGCTTCATCGAAATTTCCGAACCCCCTCCCCACGATGAAGAAATTGTGGCCATGGACATGAATAGGATGGTTCTCCACATTGAGAAAACTTGTGTCCTGTAACACTATCTCTATGCTCGTCCCATAGGGCACCACCAACAGTTTTGTCCCAAATTCAGTGTTCATGTTCTCGGTTAACGGATCAACACCCGTGTAATCGAACGCCTTTGGAGGCTTTTCAGGGAAATCGGAGGAGAAAATGCCCGTGGTTAGGTTCTTGTAGTGGCATTCCAATATGGAGGTAGACGGTCGAAGAAAAGATTGGTTGTTCATAGAAGCATAAAATCTCTTGCCATTGTAACCTTTGCAAGTCTCGTTTTCAGGGCAATCTTGAAGATTCAAGCTTATAGTTACGATTACTCGCTTATCAATCGATTTAGGCACGTTGCAGGGGAATTGCACAGATGCTAGGCTTCGTAAATTGTTAGAGAATTTTGTAGCAAACGCAGTGTCTTCCATTGAAGGAAGATTGTGAACCTGAAGATCACTGTTAAGGGACTTAATTTTTCCTGAGCCCAATTTCTTGTAACGCAAGAAACCAAGTGTTGTGGAGTTGTTGAAGGGGAAGACACTTGTGAGATAAGGCCTGGCCGCCATGGAGAACATGCCTGAGCGGTCAGGGACTTGGTTTGCAGTCATCAACACGGTGGTGGTCTGCCCTGGAGCGATCATGATGGCTGTTGTGGTGAAGGGTTTCGTGTAGACTGCATCGATTTCGACAACAGTTAGTGTGTGGTTGGCTATGGCGAAGAAAAGTTCATCGTTTAGGGCTGCGTTGATTATTCTCAGCATGTAGGTTTTTCCAAGTTCGACTGTCTGGATGAAAATATCTGCACATTGTTCATTATTATACGCATTAATCACTAAATAGTCTTATTTATCAAATACATTTAACGATTAAGATTAATTCAAGATTTAAATTTTAACATAAATATATTTGGACGGACGACACATCTAGGTATTTTATAATTAAACATATTACCTTTGTTAGAGCAAGGATAGAGAGGACCGGAGAGACCATTAATGGTGTAAGCGTCCGAAGAAATGGGACCTGCTCCATATTTCATCATTTCATTTTCCACCCCATCAACATCTGAATTCCACCATTCACCTGTTCATGTTCAAAGAGAACCATGTCAAGACAAAACACTTGGACAATAGCACATGACAGAAAGAGAGAGAGAGAGAGAGAGAGAATAATTTTAAGACAAGAAAATAATTGCTGGTCCAATTCAGCCAATAATATGATGCATAAACTAAAGCCAATCGGCCATGCACAAATCACAATTCACAATAATATAGAAATTATATATCTATTTTTTTATTTTTGTCCTATTGTTCAATAATTGAATGGACCATATATAATAAAGATGATGACAATAGATGAAAAATATATTATTCTCAGATTCTGTAAAAGTACATGGACGAGTACGTCACTCGCGAATGTAATTAAAGAAGAGATCATAATAGAACGATGAAATTAACATTACCGAATATAATGGGGATTTCAGCTTGAAGAGGAGGTGATGAGAAAGGAAGAGGCATGCGAGGGTAGATGATGAAGGCACCATAGACAGAGGCTCTTTGCCAAGAATAATGAGCATGCCATAAAAGGGTGCCTCTTTGATCCACCACAGTGAACTTGTATGTATACGACTGTCCTCCTCTTATCGGACACTGTGTTATGTATGCTGGTCCATCAGCCCATCCTGTCCTGAATTGCCTAATTCCATGCCTGTCATGAGAAAGTTTAACAATAATTAATTAATATATTTAAGGTAATTCTTTTTCACCTAATTACTAGTTAACCGTAATTTTTGTTTATCAAAAATTAAAATACGTACGTAAAAAAAAAAAAAAAAATTGGCTATTTGCCATGTCCCAGCTTTATGTGGCATCATGTCACAGCAACTGCTAGAAATAATGTAGAATAATTGGCTGTTTGCCATGGTTGGTGGCTTCTGTTTTCTTGTGATGTATAAAAATCAATGGAAGGAATATATACATATAAAAATGGGGTCAACCCAGGGATTTTCTTCAAGTTACATATTAATAAATAAATAAAAATACCACAGAGCTATGGAAATCCATGCATGCGACAATTAATAATTAATTATTAATATCAAGACCATTAAGTAAAACTAATTATAACCATTATATGGAGAATAACTAAAATAAAAACCCAATATGAAATCATTTTTACATGTTGTCTCATTATCATATATGTAGTTGGTAAAAAGAATATTCAGTTGGTAACTTTCACATGGCAACTAGCTAGCTACTAGCTTGATAACAATGATAAGGTCATGTAAAGTGAAACGGATCAGTTGCAAACGTAACCTATGATCATGCAAATTAAGAAATTAAAGGGGTTTTTGATTCTTTTATGTTTGTTAATTGATAATTATAGATAGAATTATGCATGTGATGAGTTGGTTTAAATCTCTGATCAGATCTTTATAAAATTGACCCGGATAGAATATTAAATAACCATTAAATTCAAAAGTTTATATTTATAAATAACGATTTGGACGATAGTATTAATCTTTAATAGTACTGGTTTAAAAAATAAGAAAATTTTATGTCTAAATCAATTTGCAAAGTTTCAAATGTTTTTCTTTTCCCTTGTATATATGTATGGTACATAGTAATAGATAGAGGACTCACCAATGGATGGTAGTGTTTTTGTCAATGTGATTAGTGACCTTAATTTCGACATTGTCACCTTCATGGACAGCGATGGTTGGCCCTGGATACTCCCCATTCACTGTCAGAAGTGGCTTTGTATGGCACAAACGAGTCACTTTTTTCCACTCCACCTGAAAACCAAACCATGAAAATATGCTCAACTTAAAATTTGAGCGAGCACAGAAAGAGATACAGAAAAATATTTGACACAATTCCAACTTAAATCATCTTACATTAAATCGGAATCGTCGACTTGGTGGTGAAACAGAAGAAGAAGAAGAAGAAGATGGTAGCATCCAGCAGGCGATTATCAGCAGTGATGGTAGCATTGAGAACCCAAAATGTTTGTGAAAACCCTCCATTTTTGCAATCGCTAGAGCTCAAGCAGACTATTAGCTATATATATATATATACCGCTCAATTATAACACAACCCACCAGACTTGTTTTACTATATAAAGTATGTATTTTCGAGTCATGGTAAAACTATATATGCTTTAGTCAAATTTAGTAACCGGTCGTTTGTGTTTTTTCACTTTAACTTTTAATAGGTTTAAATTGGACATATTAAATTATTTTTATTTATTTTTTTAAGCGGTCAAATAATTTAAAATACTAAAAATAAAAACAACATAAAATAAAAAGTTAAAAATCTTCACTTATCACTTAATACCTAATCACTTAATTATAATTATAATATTTTTTTGGGTGAATTGCACTCAAGTACCCTGACTTTTATCATAATTGCACGCTTAATGCCAGTTTTCCCATAATTGCACTCTAGTACCCGGTAATCCATTGACCACCGTTAGGGTAATGGTTGACCAAACGGATTCAGGGGTAAAATAATCTTTTACGTTTAAATTTATTTTAAAAAAATTTAAAAAATCATCCAACCAATAAGAACATGCCACGTCATATTTTAATTAATTTTAAAAAATATTTTTTAAAAACCCAAATAAAAAAAAAAAATTTCAAAAAATTTTCTTCGAGCACGAACCCAGATCTGGGTTCGTGGTCGAACCCAGATCTGGGTTCGAGCACGAACCCAGAAACTGGGTTCGACCGCGAACCCAGTTGCTGGGTTCGACCGCGAACCCAGATGCTGGGTTCGCGTTGGAACCCAGCTTCTGGGTTCGATCGCGAACCCAGTTCATCTGGGTTCGAAGATCTGATTTTTAATTTTTTTTTTTTTCCTTTGAGGGGCATTCTCGTCATTTTGCCGGAATCCGTTTGGTCAACCGTTACCCTAACGGTGGTCAACGGATTACCGGGTACTAGAGTGCAATTATGGTAAAACTGACATTAAGCATGCAATTATGATAAAAGTCAGGGTACTTGAGTGCAAATCACCCTATTTTCTTTTATACTTATCATTCTTATATTAATATATTTTAAATTTATCTTTACTTCTATCTTAAAAAGATAAACCATCAACACTTTTATTCACTTTTATTTGGAAATTAGAAGAAAAAAAATAAAATAAACATGTTTAAAGTTTCAGTTACTGTTAAAAATTCAATCATATTTAATTTTTAAATAAAAAAATAAATAATTAAAAATATGTTTTTATTTTGACGTAGCTATCAATAATTTGTGAGGACGGATTTTGTGATGCTAGAGTAGGTAGAGAGGGCCAAAAATTGACAACTGACAATAAACGTCGTTCAATGTCACTTGGGCTGCTATTTTCAATTAATAAACTAGTTATAACATTCGTAAAAGACAACAAGATCAAACCCACCATCACTTTGATCACTAAACGAGCACTGTTTAGCTTTACATGGCCATAAAAATCTTTACAATTATACATTAGGAGATGACGTATTCAACACGTTATATGTCTGAACTGACGGTATATTCCTCCAATAATATCCAATATTATTATAAAAAAAACTATTATCGATCATATTCATACATAAATATATGCGTAATAGAATTTATTTATTGAACGGACGTATAGATATATACAAAAATTACATTCATGAAAATGATGAAGGTAGCATTTGTGATTATAAGTGGGTGGACGTATGTCGTCTCTTATCTACTCCCTTGTCACTTTTTTCCCCAATTTGATTCCGAAATGTTAATTAATAATAGTGTTAGTAGGTGCGGATGCTAATGAAGACAAATATGAACAGAATCAGTATCTTGGTGAGCTGTGAGCAGAGACAGCGCAGCTTGGTGGTTGTTTCTTCTCTTTGAATGTTGTGACCAAGGTCGGCCATATATTCTTCCACTGTACAAAACAGTTTTGAGTGTCACAGTCGTTAGTATTTGCAATGAAGATTATTCCATGCAACTCTTATGCAAGTAAAAGTCTTTTTTTCCACTTTTCTTTTATTATTATGAAAGTTAACTCAATTTATTATAATGTATAAAGTAAATTGTAATGAAGTACTCTGACATTTGACTACATTATAATAAAATCGTGAGTTTAGTCTTAATTACACATTAGTACACATTAGACTACATTAAAAATTTAAAAAAATAAAAAAAAAATTAATTTTTTTTAAAAATGGATCTCCACCGTCCATCAATCTTGATGGCCACCGTCCATACATTTTAAATTTTTTTTAAAAAAATCAAACAATTAAAAAAAGTTAAAAAAAATTATTTTATGTTGAAATTTTTTTTTGGTATTCTTGGTGGTTGGATCTCCACCACCAAGGGCACCAAAAATATAAAATTTTTTTTAATTTTAATTTTTTTATCAATATAACCTCCACCGTCCATTAAAATTGATAGATGGTGGAGATTCATTTAATTTTTTTATAATTTTAAACTATTTTTTTATTTTTTTAAAAATAAATTAAGGTTAAAATGACCAAAATACCATTTGACTATTGGCTGATGGTTGACCGTTAACTCTAACGGTCTCTAACGATCAACCAGTTAGTCAAGGATACTAACGAATAATTAAGGCTAAACTTATAATTTCATTATAATATGGCCAAACGTCAGGGTACTTCATTGCAATTCGCCCTAATATATGTATGTAGTATAAATCTAAAAATTAATTAAAATATATCCAATTATTAATTTTTTTAAAATTCATTATAGGAATAATAATAAATTCAATAAAATATTAATTATTATTGAAGAAAATATAATAATATATATATATATATATTGTAACACCCCCTGACCCGACCCGGCTGGATCGACCCAGGAAGTGCTACCGGGTTTTCAAAACTTTCTTATTTATATTTATAAACATTTCCAAAATCATTGTGAGCCCATAGAATAAATTTTCAAAGCATTGAAAAACCATAGAGTTTATTATTTTGAAAATCATTTTTGAGTGAGCCCAATCAATAAAATTGTTTATAAAATTTCGGCAGAGTTCCGTTTGTTTTTCGAATTTTCCAAAACCTGTTTTTCAAATAAAATCCCAAATCACAACAATGCACAAAAACACTTCAAATATCATTTCAAACATTTGCGCACTCTGCCGTCTAGTGCGACTTTCCAACACAGTTTATAAAATAAAACGATTCAGACTTTAATATTTACAACCATTCTAATAATAAAAGACAGAAATCATAAAATAATTAATTACAACACATAATTACAAAACATAATTATAAAATCTTCTGGATATGCACGCATATCTAAACATAATATACATAAATTCTTATATAACAAACTACCCAATGATGCTGCGACTCTAAGCTCTTCTCTGCAGCTGGTGTCTCTTCAGTCATTTCCGTCCTCGGTATCTTTATTACCTACGCGTTAGAAACAAAACTAACGCGCTAAGCAAAACTGCCTAGTGGGTGTACACTTAAACATAAATGACAATATAATATAAAACAGTATAGCTAAAACAATATCTCGTAAATCAGAAATTCAGAAATGTAATTAGACAGTAGAGCTTATAAACAGAATTGTTCAGAAATATAACTATTTGTATAAAACAAACATTTTTCAAATACTAAAACTTTATAAACATACAATATGTCAAAACTTTATGGAATTCAGTTCAATATCATTTCTTTATTTCCAGACACTTTCTGCCCATAAATTCTAAATTTGGCCCGTGATACACATAACAGGGTGTATAGGACTGGATTACGGGTTTTACAGTCGGGTTTTCCATTTCATATGAAATGGTATCCCTATATAAACAATCGGTTTCCCATTTCACGAGGAAATGGTATCCGGGTATTCTCACAGTCGGTTTCCCATTTCACAAGGAAATGGTATCCGTGGTAAACAGTCGGTTTCCCATTTCACGAGGAAATGGTATCCGTAATCAATAATCAGAGACGGTGCAGTACTGCCATAAATTCACCCAATTGACATGTCAATCTCCTATATCCAAATATCCCTATACATATATCAGGGCCTTTAAAACTCATAACAAAACGATGCTTTGGTTTCAGAGATCGACGAAAACTATTTTAAATCAAAATCCATAAATAAGAAAATCAAACAACAACTGGAAATCAGGGTTTTGAAACACAAAATTTTATTCAACTTTTCATAATAATAAAATAAGGCACAATCACTCAACAATATATAAACAAAATGCAATACGAGTATATTCACAAATCAATACGAATATATATAAAATCCATAAAAATATTTTTAACATACTAAATTAAAACTTTTTATCAAAATAAGTTCGAAATCGTGTGTACACCAACCTGGATACCGTTTCCCTTCGACGAATCGCGTTTTCACGATTTCCTTTTTCCTTTTCCTTCCCTTTTCTCTTCCTCCTACACTTTCTTTTCTCTTTCCTTCCCCTTTTCTTCTTCTCTCTCTTTCTTCTTCTTTCTCTTCTTTCTTCTCTTTCTTTTCTTTCTTTCTTCTTCTTTCTTTTCTTTTTTTCCTCGGTCTCTCCTCTCTCTTTTCTGCTCTGTGTGTTTTCTGGCTTCTGCGAGAAGCTATTTTTTTTTTTTATATTTTTCGGCTGTCGCGACCTGTGGTCGCGCCATCAGGTCGCGGTACTCACTGGAGCGTTTGCACCGCCTTCATCGCGAGCACACCTCGCGGTACCTTGGTCGCGCTGGCGGTCGCGTTGCTCACTGCCAGATTTTGACATTTTCATCGCGAGCAGTTCATCGTGACCTGTGGTCGCGGTGACTGGTCGCGATGCTCACTGCCAAAAATCTCATTTTTCACCGCAAGCAAGCCATCGCGACCTGTGGTCGCGGTGACCAGGTCGCGATGCTCTCTGCTTCAGTTTTCCTTTTTCTTGCATCATTTTTGGACCGTTCAATCTGGTCCACCTGGAAATCATAAAAATAAACATACTTTTAATTATATTAACACCCCTTCCAATCACAAAATTTATTTTCACATATATAAATTTAATTATCCGAAATCCGGGATGTTACATATATATATATATATATATATATATATATATATATATATATATATATATATATGAACAATTAACAGCCGAACTCCTGAGATTTGTCTTTATACTAGCGGAACTAATTTATCATTAATTAATAGTGATCTCTCCTACTTGTTAATCAAATTCTGTCAAACTTAAACCGCTGATCATATATGACTGCAAAAAAGATTAAAATACTCTCGACATAATACATAAAATTATCAAAATACCCTTAAATTAAAAACCAAAATAAAATAATTTCATAAGTAAAAAAAATCAGAATTTTGAAAACATTAAAAACTTTATTTAATAAAATAAAAAATTTGAAACAGAGTTGGATCTCCATTGTCTATATATGAGATACACGATGAAGATCAAATTAGAAATTATTTTTTTTTAAAACAACATAAGTTAAGATTAGATTAAAAAAAAAATAGCTGGATCTCCAATCCATCCATCGTTGGAACTTCATTGATGGAGATCGAAATAGATCTCCACTTACTTTTTCAATATATACATATATATATATATATAAATGGATTTATTGAATGATTATTTATATTTTTTATTTAATAAAATATTTTTAAAAAAGTGGAATGTACAAAATACCCTCCTACTTATTAAGTTGGACTAAAGACAAGTAAGATCATTTATCAGTAAATAATAAAGTTGTTTTTGCTCGTAAAAGGACAGACTTCACGGGATCTGACATTGTTTGCTCCTTTTTTAATTTTTTTTTAGTAATTTTATTTAATTAAATATTTTTTAAAAATAGAAAGGACAAAAATATCCCTCTTCAATTTGACAAAGTTTAACTAAGGTATGGGAGATCATTGTCAGTTAATAGTAAAAAAGTTTCTGTTTATAAAAAGACAAATCTAAAGGGATATGATTGTTATTTACTTTATTTTATTATCATTTTTATTCTAAAATTACATTAATTTTATTGTTTAATAAAATATTTAAAAACAAACACCATGTTCAAATACTGTATCAATTAATACAAATTTGTTAGATCGAAGTTAAATCCGAAATATATCAAGCATCATATTCGGGATATTGGGTCTTTCTTAGTGAACTCAGCATGTTAGGCCAAGGCCAAAGAGATAACCGACCAACATTAACTAGCCTTAGATGCCAGTTAAGCTAAACAGGATATTTGGTTAAGGACATAAGTCGTTTTGTGGTCAGGAAAAAGGGAAATGAATTAAAGTAAACTGTCATTGCATATAGAGCGGAAGCTTAATGAACACATGGCACAAAGAAGTATTGGAAGACACTTTCTGGAAAGTTACTAAGACGGTTTCTATTGATGGATCGATGCTCCATCTGCTATGAAAAGAAGCTCCATCTCATAGTAGAATTTGCAATGAAGCTTTTCTCCATTATAAATGGAGTATCAACTTTTTTATTTAAAAAAATATATTTTATTTTTATTTTTATTTTTAAAAAATTAAATGATGGAGATTGTTTGATAGACGGAGGAGATTTGTTCTCCTCCATCCATTCTTTGTTTTTAAAAATTAAATAATTAATTAATTAAATTTCAATTGCTTGAAAAGACTACTATATTCTTCCAAAGTAAAGATCACTGTTAAGTTAAGGGTACTAAGGCATGCTTATAGTTTTTTTTTTTTTTTTTTGGAGAAGGAGTTACAATTATAATATCAATAACTGCCGGAACCTAACGAGATTAATCACTAAACGCGCGGTCCGGATATCTATTCCCATAACGGAAGACATCTATTTTCACAATAAGGGAAGAATACTACTCTCACAATAAGGAGAGAAAACTACCCACACATACTAGTAAATGAACATGATGAGAATTGAACCCCTCACCACTGAATGGGAGGGAGGTGCACTAAGGCATGCTTATAGTTAAACTCACATTTTTTTATGTCATTATATCAAATGTCAGGATATGTCAATGCAATTTACAGTAATAACAATTCTTTATTATTTAACCATGGAACATACCAATTAAACTATATAGATTAGTGGTAGAGTTGTCAATAAAAACACCTATGAGATGTATTCTAGAGTAGCTTTCTGACTACTTGTCTTGCATGGATGGAAGAGTAGAGAATGAAGGAATTATTGGAAAGAAGAATGTGAATATACGACCAACGAGGTTTGCCGAACATGACTTTATCATTCAAATAAATAAATTAAATAGTAAGATAAGGACTTAATTAATTTTGTAATGTTTGATTAGAATTGACACAAGCATTAAGATGCTGGAATTGACAGGAACATTGACCTGAAGAGCAAAATTAAAATTTCAGATTCCTCCCACATGTGTTTTCAATATTAAGATATATCATCTCACACATCTAAAACAACTATTTGCATGCAAGTTGATGTTCTTATTCTTGATTATTCTTTTTTTTTTTTTATATTTTTCTTTTTCAATTCTCTCCTATATAAATAATACCCCAGCTGCCTCAATTTCGATTTGATTTTTCTTTTTTATTCCGATAATATCCATACTCATCAACATGACTGATCAAGAGCTTCCAATGAGCAACATAATACTTGAAAAAGGAAATATATATATATATACCCTTATATTGTTTTTATATTTTCATTATGAGAATCATTTTCATTCGTTACATTTACATATAAATATTATATATTATATGTTATTTATTAAGTGAACAATTGAAATTTTTTGAAATATTGTGTTTTAGCATTTATACCTTAAAAGTATATTAAAATTTTTAAAAAAAAATCTCGCACATCACATGACATATAATTCGATGTTTTATTAAATACAAACACGTATTTTAGAGCACACGTTAAAAAAAATATCTCTAATATTAAATATTAATTAAAATATAAATTTTATTTTTCTGTCTTAAACATCAACTAAAAAATAAAATTTTTATTTTTCTACAATTAAAAAAAAAGGGTTTATTTTTCTCAAGGTCTAAGAGTTTATAAAAATTTTATTTTTATATTATTTTTTACATTAGATGTCCCTTATAACATGCCCTTAGAACACTTGTTATCACAAACTTTTTTATATTTACTAATACATTTTTCTTTTAATTTCGGGGACTGAAAATTTGAACTTAACAATTGTTTTGGAATGTGATTATCACCGAACTAATCCTTGAACCGCATATATTGATACTTTTACACATTATATTTCCCTTCTATATGAATTTGGATCTTTGTCTAAACTTTACTAAACTTCTAAGGATTTATTTATTTTTGTTCATTGGCTTATTATAATAATCAATCATAATCTGTAAAAAATTAGGTAGAAAGATGACCAGCAGATCCTTCTCACTGTATATACATGTATCTTTGTATCAAAAGTTACCAACTTTCTATTCTATATTTAACATAGACAATTTATTATAAATATATGATATTATCTTAGGTAATTTAATTTTTTTTAATATAATGCATTATTATCCACTTTTTGATGTATAATATATCTACCCTATATTGTTAAATAATGTATTGTAAATTTGTAATGTAATAATAATCATATTGTATTAAAAAATCACCATATTATGTGTGGTTGTTTCTATGGTGCTGAGTACATATGTTTCACTTTTCTTTTCATTATATTTCGGTAAAACATGAGCATAATGACAAAATGACACATCCCAAAATATTTTATGTGATTAGAAAATTATGGTCACTAATAAGATGAGGTTGTTCCAGTAGTATACTTTCACACTTAAATCTCGAGACAATAAATTCGAGTCGTGTAACCCTTCTCTCAAATCCTAAATTAATTATAAAAGTTTAAAAAAAAATTACAAGCCTCTTTTTTTTTTTTTTAATAATATGTATCTAATGATTGAATTTATGCTCTTTTCTCTTTTCACTGTGTTGCAACTTGCAATTCCAAACCCATAATCAAGTCAATATTTGTAACTTAATTATTAAATTATATTTAATTATTCTCAAGTGCAGTCCGTATAAATTTAAAATTTTAAAAAGAAAATATGACTGAAATCTACAATATCAATATATAGATACGAAGAACTTACTACTAAATCATCTCAATTTTTACCGGTCTATTTATTTTCCTATAATACAGTTTTATATACATACGGACCTTGACAAATCCAATCTACTTAAATGAATTTTGATTTTAATTTTATTTTTGGATGATAAGTTCAGTTAAATCAACTTGTAAATAAATTTTTTTTTTTTTTTTAGTTTTATAACTATTTTTGTCATTTTCTTATGTCAACAAACTCAGAAAAGAAAAAATAATTGTTGTCCTAAAAAAAACTTTCATTTGAAGTATTAACTTTCTACATCAAGAGTTTTTGAAAAAGAAAAAAACTCATTTTGTTGGCTAATCATATGGATTACCGATTAAGGACCAGGCATTTTGGATTGTAAGGTGTGCTTCAAAAGAGAAAAATAATATTATATGCAAAATAATTATAAGATAAATCCTGTACGTATTTAATAAGATGCAGGATGATATATTTTTTTTCATTTACTGTAAACTAAATATAAATATTAAATTATTTATTTTTAAAGTTAAAAACATTTAAAAATAAATACTTTTATATTTATACCCTTTCAAGTATTAATTGTTATATGATTATAATTTAATATATTAAAATAGCTAAAAGCAAACGATTTAATAAATTGTAAAAATTATTTAGTTATTGACAATATTTAAAATTTTTATTTTATGACTAGTAATGTGATTCAAAATATTAATTGATTTTATAAATTTTTTTTAAGGGATTACAATTACAAAATTAATAACTGTCAGGACCTGTTCAGATCAATCATTTAACGCGCGATCTAAATATCTACTCCCATAACGGGAGACATCTACTTCTATTATAAGCGAAAAAAACTACCCACACATGCTGATAAATGTACATAGTGGGAATTGAATCCTCACCATTGAGATGAGATGAAGGTGCACTAACCACTTGAGTTATGAGTGGATATACGATTTTATAAATATTTTAGAAAATAATCTTGCATATTAAAGAAATTAAAAAGTCATCATGTAGTTTTTATTTTGCCTATTTTAGTTTAAAAATATGCATCTATGCTTAAGAAGAAAATATGTTGAGTTATGAGACAGTGTGAAATCGTAAATAGATAAATTTTACTAGGATAATTAAAATAAATTCCTCATATGTGATTCAATAATTTTTCTATTTAGTATTTATTGAAAAGTGAAAAAGATTACTTTTTAAATTAAATGATTTTATGGGACATTTAAGATATTTTTATCACCTAAAAAAAAATAACAATTTCACTTAATGGATTCCAGGAGATTAAGGAGCGTTTTGAGTTTTTTTTTTCTTGATGCAATGATGGTGTTGGCTCCTCGTTTAGCTAACTTTGTGGCTCATGGTCCGACTAAATTTATTCTGAACTCTAGTTTTGATTATTTTTTTGTTGATGATTTTTCTCTCTGTATAGAGTTTTGTGTTCAGACTGATTTATTAGGATAGTGTTCGTTTTCTATTTAGGATTTTTTAATTTATCTTCCTTTTTTTTGAAAAAAAAGAAGTATGAAATAAATAAGCAATGTAATACAATCAAATATTAATTAAATTATATCCAACAATTCTTTAAGGGTTAATTACAATAAAGTGCCATGACGTTTGGTTATATTGCAATGAAATTGTGAGTTTAGCCTTAATTGCATGTTAATACCCTTAACTAACTGATTAATTGCATGTTAGTACCCTTGACCAAGTTGACCGGTATGTTGACTTTGACTTTTTTTGATAAAAAGACAAAATTGCCCCTGGTTAAAAAAAAATTAAATAAAAATTTAAAAAAATTTTTAAAAATTAAAATTTTTAAAAATAGATCTCCACCGTCCATCAAGATTGATGGACGGTGGAGATCCATTTTTAAAATTTTTAATTTTTTCAATTTTTTTAAATTTTTATTTAATTTATTTTTTTTAAACCAGGGGCAATTTTGTCTTTTTACCAAAAAGTCAAAGTCAACATACCGGTCAATGTGGTCAAAGGTACTAACATGTAATTAAGGCTAAACTCACGATTTCATTGCAATATAGCCAAACGTCAGGGTACTTTAGTGCAATTATCCCAATTCTTTAAAAGAGTAAACTTATCAAATATAAAATTTGAATTAATAGTATCAACATTCTCTCTTTTTTAATGTAGATAAACTACATTTTCACAACTGATAATATTTGGCAACCACAAAGAAAATTAAAAATTAGTATATACATTTATAATTTAAGTTGTTGGTGCATATTCATTCTACCTTAGTGGTGAATGTTTAAATCTCACCACGTTACACGTACATTTATTAACATGAGTAGGTAGTTTTTTTTTATTATTATAATAGTAGATGTCTCTTAATTCTGCTTAAGAAAGAGAGGGAGAGAGAGATTAATTCTGCTTAATTAAGCTAATAGCAAGAAATCAGACAAATTTTGATTTTCTTAGATATCCATAGCAATAGCATATACATACATATACATCAACCCTGCTTGTAGCGAGTCTTCTCTTAGTAAGTTGCTTAATTAAAAAACTTAATTAGAGTCTTTATTTAATTTGCATTGTCATTGTTATAATTAGGGTGGTTGACTAACACACAATCGATAATGGAATCATGGCCCCACTTGATTTTTACATATTTTTTATGCTTCTACACTTCCCACAATTAATTTCTTTTATATTATTTCAATTAAATCTTAATCAACCTTATTTATTAAATTTAATGTTGTGGGAGAACTTCGTGTTGGAAATTTGGTTGTGAATTCCTAAAGTGATCAAACCGGATTCAACTAATACAAAAGCGATTCGAACGAAGTCGAATTAAAGTGAATGAGGTGTCGTTGAAAAGAAGAGATCGATATGAAGACAATGGCTGAAATAATGTTGGAACCGAAGCCCGAACGTGTTGTTGGAAGACGGATGGTGTGTCAGACTGTTGGACGCGCGTTCAAGCACGTGAAAACGTTTTTCAAGGCGCATGAGACTTCTATAAGATGCATAGTAAATATTCAGACTGCACGTGATTAATCTTATAATTGTACAATTACAACAAATAAAAATTCAAAACAAAATAATTAATCAAATCCATATAAATCATATAAATATATACTTAATTTAAAGATTAGAACTTTTTAAGCTGAAAAAATAAAATTGAACATGGACCAAGCCCACCTGAAGTGGTTGGTCTCTGGACTTTGACAATACAAAACATCATCAAACATCTAAGTAAACACGAGATTTACATTTAAGACAAAAAATTTAGAATACATTTTAGAAGCTATAAAATTACAAATAAATTCAAACTCTGAAATATCCAAGTTATGCGCGGGAAAAACCGTTTGAGACAGTTACACAGCAGCTGTACACTCCAACACAGAACCCAACCCATCAGTGATTTTCAATCATCAACAAATACAAATCCATACCCATCAAAGAAGACGCTGACCCAGCATCACATAACCAAGAACAAGCCGAAACCTGTCGGAGACGGGGACATAAAGCAATGGAACATGTCCATCACAACCCACATGCGAAACGGCCGCTGTGACTTGGCTCTCAACGTCTTCAACTCCATGCCTCGTCGGAGCTCGGTTTCCTACAACGCCATGATAAGTGGGTACTTGTCGAACGGTGAGTTTGATCTTGCAAGGGAAGTGTTTGATAATATGCCTGAAAGAGACTTGGTTTCTTGGAATGTGATGATCAGTGGGTATGTCAGGAATAAGAATCTGAGTACAGCGCGGGAGTTTTTTGAGAAGATGCCGGAGAGGGACGTTGTTTCTTGGAATTCCATGTTGTCGGGGTATGCTCAGAACGGGTACGTGGACGAGGCGAGGAGGATATTTGATAGGATGCTAGAGAAGAATGAGATTTCCTGGAACGGATTGCTTTCGGCGTATGTTCAGAATGGGAGAATTGTGGAGGCTTGTAAGTTGTTTGAGTCGAAAGAGGACTGGGAGGTGGTTTCTTGGAATTGTTTGATGGGGGGTTTCGTGAAGAAAAATAAGTTGGTTGAGGCGAGGCATCTTTTTGATAGAATGCCAATGAGAGATGAAGTTTCATGGAATATTATGATTACAGGTTATGCTCAAAATTACGATTTGGCAGAAGCACAGAGATTGTTTGAGATGGCTCCTGTTAGGGATGTGTTCACTTGGACAGCTATGGTGTCAGGTTATATACAGAATGGGATGGTTGATGAAGCAAGGAGAATTTTTGATGCAATGCCTGAAAAGAATGCAGTTTCATGGAATGCAATGATAGCAGGGTATGTGCAAAGTAAGAGAATGGATATGGCGAGGGAATTGTTTGAGGCAATGACTTGTAGGAATGTTAGTTCTTGGAATACAATGATCACGGGTTATGCTCAAAGTGGTGAAATAACTCATGCTAGAAGTTTGTTTGATAGGATGCCTTGGCGTGATTCCATTTCATGGGCAGCTATGATAGCAGGTTATGGTCAGAGTGGCTATAATGAAGAGGCTTTACGCCTTTTCACAGAAATGAAGAGAGATGGGGGAAGATTGAACAGGTCTACATTTACATGTGTTTTGAGTGTATGTGCCAATATTGCTGCTTTGGAATTGGGGAAGCAATTGCATGGTCAGCTGGTTAAGATTGGGTTTGAGGCTGGGTGCTTTGTGGGGAATGCACTTCTAGTAATGTACTGTAAGTGTGGAAGTGTCGAAGAAGCATATCATGCATTTGAAGAAATATCAGACAAGGATGTTGTCTCATGGAACACAATGATTGCTGGTTATGCAAGACATGGATTTGGGAAAGAGGCTTTAATGCTTTTTGAGTCAATGAAGACATTTGGTGTCAGACCAGATGATGTTACTACGGTAAATATAAATTTATTATTTCTCTTCTAATATTAATGCCCGCTCTTATGAAAGTCAGTCCAGTTTTCTTTCAGTTTACGTCATCACTGCAAAGGAATGAGCAAGGAATATGCTATGCAAACTAACCTGGAACAAATGATTTATGTAGTAACATCCGTGTGGTTTGTCATGTTGGCTCTTAGTTGAGTTCAAACTTATATAGCATTCCTATTGTTGAGTGGACCTTGTATAGAGCAGTCTTGGATCAGTGAAGTCCGAGTAAATGAAGAGTGAACTTCTTCTTTGACCTTTTAAGACTTGTCTTTGCTGGGAAATGATCTTCTTATTAATATTCAGGACTATTCAGCCTAGTCATCACCCAATACGATGCTAGGTTGGCACAAGGTCCAAACTGATCTTCGGGTTTCTCTGTCTTACGTTCTTAATTACATAACAGGGGTAAATAGAACTCGAAGAAAAAATCCTGATTTTGGGGCTGTTTCTAATTTGATCATGATGGGTCAATTAGACGCAATTGATTATAATAGTACAATATCAAAAGCTTCTGCTTTTGTTTAGTTAATATGTTTTTTTGGTTCTGTTTCAATGTTACTATCTTGCTTTTTTTGCTTCTTTTTTATTTTCATGTATTGATCTTTTCTGTATCAAATGTTTCCTATTTTTAAGTTCTTTCATCTGTGTTTCAGGTTGGTGTATTATCCGCTTGTAGTCATACTGGCTTGGTAGACAGGGGCACAGAATTTTTTAATTCAATGAAACGAGATTATGGTATTATAGCAAATTCAAAACATTACACATGCATGGTTGATCTTCTTGGTCGAGCTGGGCGCCTTGATGAAGCACAAAATTTGATGAGAAACATGCCTTTCGAACCCGATGCTGCAACATGGGGTGCTTTACTTGGTGCCTGCAGAATTCATGGCAATACTGAACTAGGTGAAAAGGCTGCAGAGGTGATTTTTGAAATGGAGCCTGATAATGCCGGTATGTATGTTCTTCTCTCAAACCTATATGCAGCTTCAGGTAGATGGCTTGATGTTAGTAAAATGAGATTGAAAATGAGAGACAAAGGTGTGAAGAAAGTTACTGGCTTTAGTTGGCTTGAAGTGCAAAACAAGATACATACATTTTCAGTTGGAGACACTCGTCACCCAGAGAGGGGTAGAATATATGCCTATTTAGAAGAGTTGGAGTTGAAACTGAAGAAGGATGGGTATGTTTATACTACAAAGTTGGTTCTACATGACGTTGGCGAGGAAGAAAAGGAACATATGCTCAGGTATCATAGTGAAAAGTTAGCTGTGGCATATGGGATTCTGTCTATACCAGCTGGGAGAACAATACGTGTAATAAAAAATTTGCGCGTGTGTGAAGACTGTCACAATGCCATCAAACATATATCCAAGATAGAGAAGAGGTTGATAATCTTAAGGGATAATAATCGCTTCCACCATTTCAGTAATGGTTCATGTTCTTGTGGGGATTATTGGTGAGACTGAAGAGATTTTTTTTAACAGAAAAACATGAGTTGGCAATTTTTCTCGATTATTACTGGTTGGAATTTCGTTCTCTCACACGGAAAGAAATGAAGTGGACATTTCTGCTGTGTCTGAAAGATAACTGAAGATGTTCATGAACGGTTCTTGGGATAAGTAGAACTGCCTTGGATCAATCCAGAAATTCTGAAATGTTAAGAAAATTACATCTTCTAGTTGCTGATTATCCAGCAACAAGCTTGGAATCCAACTGACGATGACTGCTGACGCATAATTTTTCACTGAAGTAGGAAGTGTTTAACATTTGAGGGACACAGTTGATCTTACAAGTACTCCCTGTGTGGCTGAATCTACAGTGCTAAAAGAAGAAGAAACACGTTCGAAAATATCAGGAAATGCTTATTTGGTCTACTTAACATATTGGAGAAGATGAATCTGTAGCGTGTTGCAACTTTGCACAAAAGCAAAACAAAGAACAGCATTGATCTAATTACATTGCTGGGAAATGATTGGATAAAGAGTTCGCCATTTCTAATACCTGTTACTCAGAGCAGCATTGCCCTTATCAACAGGCGCATCCACAATGGAATCTGCTGCTGCCATGATAGATTTAAAAGTTTTGAAATGAGATAAAATTATTAGAAGGAAATAGCCATTCTAATATATTGAGAAACGCTTTGTTTTTGTAGGTTCATTGAATTGAAGTCAATTGAAGTTTGTTCATATTACATTGAGAGAAGTTCTGGTCAAACGAGTAGGACTATTTTTATTTTATTTTTTCCAAATGACATGTATATGAACAATGGAAACTCATTTTCTTGTATCCTCTATTTTTAATTTAAATATAAAATAATTATTGATTTTTATCCTTTTCTTATGGATTCATTGTTTCATCAGTTTTGCAATCTAAATAACATGATGTGTAATCAACCACTTATTTGCAATTAAGAGAGATTAATAAGATTGAAATAGTAATTAATGAAAGTATATATCTTTTAAGTGTAACTCCCCCACTAAGTCATCTAATAAATAGAAAGATTATTGATTTTATCATCTTCTATTTTCTTAATTCAATGAAGGCACGTTACATCATTGTCTCTCTAAATGATTATTAGTAAGTTACATACATCTATAGAGTTGTGTAACTATTACCATATTAATTGATTAACTAATTAAATGATTGCATATTAGTATTGACTCCACTACATATCAACTTACTCAGACTACTATATTATCTTGTGAAGATGTTAATACACAAATTAGTGTATATTACATCTACATTGATTTTACAAGAAAAAGAATGATTAAGACAAAAAAAAATTATTTGGGTATGATTGATCTCCTAAATGAATCTTGTTTATATTACAAATAAACACTATCAACAATCTCTCAACTATTGTTTTGATTATTTTTAGTGTAATTAAGTGCGATACGTTGAACCATGTAAATATGTTGCCAATAAATGGTAGTTATTCATTTCATAATTGGGTGATTTATAATCATAAGATGGTGCACTATCTCCAATGTGTAAATACTAGTTGGAGTGGAATAAATCCATGAATGAATATTATGTGCATGGAAAATATAATAATCAGAGCGCATACAATAATTAAGTCATCTGATTATGATCTTATCACCTCGGTTACTACTTTCTCTTCTCCCACATTAATCCCCGTTCACTATTTCTTCTTCTCGGTTCGCACAACACAAATATATTTGCCAACTCAAACCCCATTGCTCCTCCAAAAATAAAAAAAACAACCATCAATCACTTTCTCCTGTTACCCTTTTACTGTCTCTCTCTCTCTCTCTCTCACATATAAAAAAATGGATAGCAATTCACATGAGTTAGTTTGGCCCAAGTATGAACTAGAAGAACAAGACCTATTTTCCTCTATAACACAACTTCCTTACCCGGATTTCAGGTACTGTATACATACATGGAGATATATATGTATATAATATTTGCCTTGTTTCCAAACTCTCACTTCTTGTTTTTATTTTTGTAATTTTTTTCTTTTCTGTTGTGTTTTCAAAAATGTTTACAGTATTGCAAATGGGTTTCCTAGTTTAGATTGGCAAAATGGGTTGCCTATCCAAGAGAGCTTTTTTGATGGGATTCCTTTAATGGAGAGCGTTCCTGAGCCTGACCGTTCATGTGCATTAATGGATGTTGTTCCAACTCCAAATTTGATTCAAGGTACGTAATTGGGTTCATGTAGATTTTTCTTTTTTTTATACTCTCACCTCGTATTTTATTGCTTTGTTTCTTAAATGGTTTTTATTTTTTTTGGGTTTTGTTTTCTCATTGTCAAAAACAGGGGATGTTTTTTGGGATGATTTCTACTGTCCCGTATTTGAGCCTGAGAAACCACCAATGCTTTTGTGTGAAAGTGGAGAAATTACTAGTGAAGAATCAATGACAAAGAGCCAGGTTAAAAGGGACAACAAAGAAGAGAAGAGGAGCAATTCCAAAATGTTGTCAAGATCAACAATTTGTAGCTACTTTTACCTCCCAATATCACAAGCAGCGAAGGAGCTAAATGTTGGTTTGACATTTTTGAAGAAAAGGTGTAGGGAACTTGGTATTAGACGGTGGCCACATCGAAAGCTGATGTCTCTCCAAGCACTGATAAAAAATCTCCATGTCTCTCTCTCTCTCTCTCTTCTCTGATATTTTTGTCATTATGTTTGCGTGTGTGCTTATTTTTGTTTGCTTGCGCATTTTCGATTTCAAATAGAGAATTATGTTAACGTTTGTCCTTCATTTGACATTTGGTTCCAAGCGCATACGTTAAGCGAACCAATTAAGTATATACTAAAGAAGCCGAGTGGTTTATGCAGGAATATGAGAGGGAAAAAGGAGAGGACAGTGAAGGAAAGTTGAGGGAGAGTATAGAGATCCTGGAGAGGGAGAGGAAGATGATAGAGGAAATACCGGACATGGAGATGGAGGACGAAACCAAGAGGCTTCGACAGGCTTGTTTTAAAGCAAATTACAAGAAGAGAAAGTTCATGGGAGTGAATATGATGATGACGATGGATGCACAATCTTCTTCTTCTAGTGTTGGCAGCTTTACAAGTTCAA
Organism: Xanthoceras sorbifolium; assembly: GCA_003430845.1. Taxonomy (NCBI): domain Eukaryota; kingdom Viridiplantae; phylum Streptophyta; class Magnoliopsida; order Sapindales; family Sapindaceae; genus Xanthoceras; species Xanthoceras sorbifolium. The sequence goes on along the minus strand of CM010610.1, from coordinate 26,946,422 downwards.
ATGCTACTATTGATAAACTGTAGAAGATCATGGAGACGTGAAATCACTCTGCTGCTTCTCTGAGTACAACACACCCTACATTATGGAGTGATTCTTGGTCTAATCTGGTGGTCTTTTTTTTTTTTGTTTCTTATTTTGCTTATTTTGTTTGGTTGGTATACACAGTTATGGGTATATAGCTAGAAATTACAGCTTAGAAAAAGAAAAAGTAGTAGACATGACTACTCATGACTCATGACTCATGACTCATGATAGATGATGTACTTAAAATTTGTCTAGCTAATGCAAAGGTAGAACAGCTCATGACATAGGTTATTGAAGGTGATTCTTTTTTTTTGATTAAAAACATTATTGAAAGTGATTCTATTTTTCGTTTTTCATTCTTTTTAACAGGAGTACTTACTAATATTTTGATAAGAATTAAAGTTTGAGTCTCGTTGTCAATTCATGTTAGTGTATAATCTATTATGATAACATAACTCAAAAGTTAGCTAAACCCATTTGGTGGCTGCTATTGTATTGACATGTGTGTTTAGTTGAATTACAAAATTGTCATTTAAGAACCACTATATTATTAATTGGAACGACGACAAATTATTAACAAAAGAAGCAGAGAGAGAATGTGAGAGGAAACAATGGACTGTTGCTGCTACCATTCTTTTCGGAAGTGAAGAAAGACAAGCTGAGAATGACATATATCTGCCAATACTGCTATAAAACGACAAATGAGTGTGCAACAAAAAGTTTAATATTTTAATTTCTATATAATTGTATTTATAAAATATAAACTCAATGCACAAATTAAGTTTATTTCCATTCAAATTTTTTTTAAGTTAGGGTTATGCCATTTTTAATGATTCTCTATTTTTTATAGAATATTTCAAAAAATATTCCATCTTCATAAATTCATAACTCTAATCATTCTCCATTTTATAATCTCTAAATGATAAAATATTATTATTTTTTTACTTCATAAATTTTTTTGGGTGAATTGCACTCCAATACCTTGACTTTTATCATAATTACACGTTTAATACCAATTTTATCATAATTGCACTCGAATACCCTACTTTCCGTTGACCACCGTTAAAGTGACGGTTGACCAAACGGTTCAGGAGCAAATTGGTCTTTTATGTTTAAATTTATTTTTAAAAAAATTTTAAAAATCATCCAACCAATAATAACATGCCACGTCATATTAAAAATATTTTTTTAAAAATTAATAAATAAATTAAAAAATAGGTGGAGATCTCTTCCACCACATCACCAAAAAAAAATTAAAAAAATTTTAAAAAAATTCGGATTGGCATTCGAACCCAGCAACTGGGTTCATGTTCAAACCCAAATTATCTGGGTTTGAACGCGAACCCAGATAATCTGAGTTTTCAATTTTTTTTTCTTTGCAAGGGTAGTCTCGTCATTTTACCATAATCCGTTTGGTCAACCGTCACTTTAACGGTGGTCAACGGAAAGTAGGGTATTCGAGTGCAATTATGACAAAACTGACATTAAACGTGTAATTATCATAAAAGTCAGGGTACTTGAGTGCAATTCACCCTTTATTTTTTCTAACCTTCTCTTAATTATTTTAGATAATAATTTACTCACATAATATATTTAAACCTAACTATTTTACATATAACAATTTTAATCTAAATTTTTTAATAATTAATTCTTTCTTCTACCTAATTTTGTAAGTTTTAAGTTAATTTTTCATATACTTATTTTGTTGTATTAGTTATAATATTTTATTTATAGATGTTAATATAATTATTTTTGTTTTACTAAACTATTTTCAGTTAATTATTATATTAAATGATAATTATATATATTGAAGTTTTGAGATAATTTATTTTTAAATAAAATAATTATTAGGTTATTGATTAATAAATGAATATGATAAATAAAAATTTTAAAAATAATTAAAATATAGTCAATATTATACTCACTTGAAAGATCTCAACCAAATATTTCTAATGATATAATTTTTATGCTAATTATATTTATAAATAAAAAATTATAATAAGTTAATTGAGTTTAATTAAAATTTTAAAAAGGATATGAGAGTAATGAAATTTGTTTAAAAAATGTATAGAAGGATAATAGTGGAATATATAATTTTAAAAAAATAATAGAGATTGGAACAGTAGATCTCCAAATTGAGAGATTCATTTGCCGATCTTCATTTAATATTTTTTAGAAACACTAATATAGAGCATGGTTGGAAAAATAGAAAATTATTGGAAATGACCTTAACGATTTACAGGAAAAGTGGTACTGACTAGTTTAAATACTCCGTGAACTATTTAAGGTGTATACAAATTTTGAGTTGTAAAGCCAAAAGTAAATGCGTGAGAGACTGGATGTTTAAAACGGACAATATCGACACTGAGAATGGTATTTCATACATGCGTTATGGTTGTATCTACACTGGCTTAGAGTGTTTCATTCATAACCAACCCAACCAATAATTGGTGTGGCTAAATATATCAATTCAAAGCTAGTAAAAATTTATAGTGATGGTTCATTTAGAAAATTTCAGAGTTTTTTTTTTTTTATTTTTTTTATTTTTTTTTATTTTTTTGAGTTTTAAAATTATTGATGAGTTAACACGACTGTAGACCCCACCTCTGTGTTTCTTGTTTAACAAGGCAACCTGAACCTGATCAGATAAACAGCAACAAAAAGAATTAACTTAATTACCCATAAAAACCAAAAACGGACAGACCAGCGCCAGAAACTGGTCTAATTGTCTCATAACTTGAAAAATGTACCCAAAAAATAAGAAAAAGAAAAATACCCATTTGCTTCAAAACCCCACCTTCGTTATCATCACTGATTCAAGACAATCATCCCAAGCTATTAATACCTTCAAATTAATCAAACACAATATTGAATATTCTGTATTCTATTTTACGTCTTATGTATATTTCTGCAGCTTCTTGATCAATGTTTTCACATGGCATAACGATAACGTGAGTGGCATCCAAGTTTTAAATTGTTAGATGAAAGACACTTTGAACGATTGAGATTGCACTCATGGAAAAATAACATAGGTTGTGTGAAAAAGAAAAACAAAAAAAAAAAAAAGTAATAAAAGTAGGCTTTTGATCATCTCTTAAAAAGTGAAATATTTCAGGTTGTTACTATCAGATATATCTGGCTGCCTCCTGATATGCTTGGCATTTAGTTGCAGGTGGACCTGGTTCTGTCTCAGGGTTTTGTTGGGGTTTTCTTGGTTTTTTGCTGTACTACAAAGCTGTCTGGTTGCTCAGCCACACTACGCATGTGTTTTGTTTTGGCATGACATGACTTAAAACTTCAATATTGGTCATTTTCTCGACCGATACTGATTTGAGAAACTTGTTTGGAACTTGGAAGTTGACATAATATTGCTTTTGTATAGCTATAATTACATTGCCATTAATTGCAGTTCCACTTTTCTTGGCTTGCTACTGTTGTATTGGAAATGTGTGTGCTTTTTGTGATGTCTGTTTTTGCTCTGGTTGCTGGGCTTGTTTTAGAAAATATTTTCCTAGCCTTTTCTTCTCTTTGTTTTGGAGCTCTGTACTGATCAGCCTTTACTAGGAATAGACCTAGCTTTTTTTTTTTTTTTTTCATTAATTCTTTAGTATTAGTATTTTGTGTTATATACAGTCTCTCAGAACACATTTTAAGAAATTAATTTTAACAATAATACTAATGATAGACTTTAACATTTAAGAAATTGTGAAAATACTTTTGGATCTATTAATAGTTTGTCATATCATGGAACAAATTCAGATTAATTTTAATAAAATACAATTAGCTTGAACTCTTACCGGTGAGAGTATTTGTTACCGTGTTTTAAGAATATATGTTAATAAGATCACCAATAGTATTGATAAACTGCGAAAATATATTACTTGAAATATAAGTTTCAAATAATTTTTTTTTTCTTTTACTATTATTGCGTAGTTTTAGGATTAGGAAATTGTGTCTTGCTAGGATCAAAACATACGAAGCTACCAATATTTGGTATCAGAACGTATTTTCCATTCCCGTATATTCCTCAAATGAATCTTGCTTGTCTCTTGTTGAATCTTAACAGAGTGTACCACATTCATAAACATGTATAATGATAATGAGTTCAAAATTCTAGTTCAAAATTGAATCATATAATCCATAATTGTCAAATTTCTATGGAAAATAATCCAAAATCTCTTACAAACATGTATATAAAGGGCATATTGGGTAATGTATTTCAAGAACACAGGAAAGAAACAAAATTGAAACATATTTGAGCAATTGAACTTGATTGTATAGCAGAAGGCATCCCCCATCTTGTTAAAACCTGCAATTTTTCAGAACATCAAAAGCATAATTAAAGTAAAGAATGTGATGAAGTGTGTGATTTTACTTAACTTTACTACGTAATAATCACGTGCCAGCCAAACCGACAACAAGCTTGACACGTGGAAAGGCCCAACTAATTATTTATATAAGACTCTCTAATACATTCTCTCACGACCGTCTGACACGTGGATCAAGTCTATATACAAATGCAGATTACAGAAACAGATTGGATGTGAGAGGATTTAAACCCAGAATATATGGGTCAAATCAAGCTCTGATACCATATCAGTTTCAACGGACCCAATAGCTTAAATTGCTAGAAAAGGGCCCAACTAATATCTATTAATAGTTTGTCATATCATGGAACAAATTCAGATTAATTTTAATAAAATACAATTAGCTTGAACTCTTACCGGTGAGAGTATTTGTTACCGTGTTTTAAGAATATATGTTAATAAGATCACCAATAGTATTGATAAACTGCGAAAATATATTACTTGAAATATAAGTTTCAAATAATTTTTTTTTTCTTTTACTATTATTGCGTAGTTTTAGGATTAGGAAATTGTGTCTTGCTAGGATCAAAACATACGAAGCTACCAATATTTGGTATCAGAACGTATTTTCCATTCCCGTATATTCCTCAAATGAATCTTGCTTGTCTCTTGTTGAATCTTAACAGAGTGTACCACATTCATAAACATGTATAATGATAATGAGTTCAAAATTCTAGTTCAAAATTGAATCATATAATCCATAATTGTCAAATTTCTATGGAAAATAATCCAAAATCTCTTACAAACATGTATATAAAGGGCATATTGGGTAATGTATTTCAAGAACACAGGAAAGAAACAAAATTGAAACATATTTGAGCAATTGAACTTGATTGTATAGCAGAAGGCATCCCCCATCTTGTTAAAACCTGCAATTTTTCAGAACATCAAAAGCATAATTAAAGTAAAGAATGTGATGAAGTGTGTGATTTTACTTAACTTTACTACGTAATAATCACGTGCCAGCCAAACCGACAACAAGCTTGACACGTGGAAAGGCCCAACTAATTATTTATATAAGACTCTCTAATACATTCTCTCACGACCGTCTGACACGTGGATCAAGTCTATATACAAATGCAGATTACAGAAACAGATTGGATGTGAGAGGATTTAAACCCAGAATATATGGGTCAAATCAAGCTCTGATACCATATCAGTTTCAACGGACCCAATAGCTTAAATTGCTAGAAAAGGGCCCAACTAATATCTATTAATAGTTTGTCATATCATGGAACAAATTCAGATTAATTTTAATAAAATACAATTAGCTTGAACTCTTACCGGTGAGAGTATTTGTTACCGTGTTTTAAGAATATATGTTAATAAGATCACCAATAGTATTGATAAACTGCGAAAATATATTACTTGAAATATAAGTTTCAAATAATTTTTTTTTTCTTTTACTATTATTGCGTAGTTTTAGGATTAGGAAATTGTGTCTTGCTAGGATCAAAACATACGAAGCTACCAATATTTGGTATCAGAACGTATTTTCCATTCCCGTATATTCCTCAAATGAATCTTGCTTGTCTCTTGTTGAATCTTAACAGAGTGTACCACATTCATAAACATGTATAATGATAATGAGTTCAAAATTCTAGTTCAAAATTGAATCATATAATCCATAATTGTCAAATTTCTATGGAAAATAATCCAAAATCTCTTACAAACATGTATATAAAGGGCATATTGGGTAATGTATTTCAAGAACACAGGAAAGAAACAAAATTGAAACATATTTGAGCAATTGAACTTGATTGTATAGCAGAAGGCATCCCCCATCTTGTTAAAACCTGCAATTTTTCAGAACATCAAAAGCATAATTAAAGTAAAGAATGTGATGAAGTGTGTGATTTTACTTAACTTTACTACGTAATAATCACGTGCCAGCCAAACCGACAACAAGCTTGACACGTGGAAAGGCCCAACTAATTATTTATATAAGACTCTCTAATACATTCTCTCACGACCGTCTGACACGTGGATCAAGTCTATATACAAATGCAGATTACAGAAACAGATTGGATGTGAGAGGATTTAAACCCAGAATATATGGGTCAAATCAAGCTCTGATACCATATCAGTTTCAACGGACCCAATAGCTTAAATTGCTAGAAAAGGGCCCAACTAATTATATAAAACTCTCTAACACAACAACAGTCAGTCTAAATCAGCTTAGAAAGTCAGTCAAGACAAGAGGTCCAGCAATATAAAATTATGCTTCAAATGTAAAAATAATGTTATACAATATAAAAGCTAATTGGTTTGTTAATATCCCATGCCAATATAACATGCATATCAAGTAATAATTCCAATTTTGAGGACCTCAAACTACAAGGTAAACTTACTTCTTATGAGTCATAACCTTGCTTTTTTTTATCCCTATTCAGTAACTCCGAGTCTCCCGTTTTCGCTTATTCCCCCCACTGGAGTTAACAACCGTATCCACTTTCTCCATGTTAGCAGTGGAGGGCTGCATGTGTACGGGATAAAAATGTTAATTATTAGATTGTCCCACAGGCAACGAAACCATATACATGTCTATATATGTTCAAAAAAAAATAATTTAGATCTGCAGGGTCATAACCTAGAGGCTAATTCAAGGCCAATGTCCCCCTTGTTATGTAATTTGAGTACTTATAACACACTATGATTCTTGTTTTTTTGAATTCTAGAATGTCTGAAGGAGTTTAGATACTTACCGAAATATCAATGCCCTTGGCGGATGGCACGACTGCAGCATCTAAAATTAGCAAATCATTAGTTTCTGGCACAATATTTAACTTCTTTGTCATTCCTAACAAAAATATAATCACAAGAATATTACCTGGCCTTGCACCAACCAGTAGATTGCTTGATTCACAACCCAAGTCTTTGACTTGGAATGCTCCATTGTAATTTTTGCCCTTCGAATTGATTATGTCGCGAAGAACTCCTGAATCAGATTCTGCCAATAGAAAAATGCACATAATGAGAGAGGATAGAGAGCTGATTTTATTTGAACTGTGCACTCAAACTCAAGAACTCGTAACGAGACCAAGCCTATACAAATTACCAAGTAGTGATAGAACGGCAGCATGTGCAGCAAGCTGTTCTGCCCTTTTCTTGCTCAGCACTACCCCACCTTGGTAACATTTACCTTCAAAAACCAGTGAAGAGATAAAACTGCCGTCCACCTCTTGTCCAGGGATGGTTATATATTCTGGTTTTTTCAGCTTCAACTTGAAAGCATATTCATTCAGGATCATTTTGCAAAGGGTTGGATCCTAATAAAAAGATGATAACTTTGATTATAGGCATGATGTCCTTGGTGTAACAAGTTTAATCCAATTTAACTAAACTTATAAAAATTAACAAGACTGACCAAATTGCTCACACATCAGTTGATCAGTAAATCTGTTTCTTCTTGACTTCATCACATAGTGTGCAAGTATTAGACACTTAAAATTACTGGATCAACCTCAAGCATAAGGAAGCTTCTCATAAATAATTTTATACCAAGGTCTTTACTATACAATACAAAGTTTAAATATAATGATCCAAAGTTATCAGAATAATGCTTTACGAATCAACGTAGAAATCGTAGCTAAATGATAAATGCAATCATGTTGAGCGGGGGGAAATTGCCATGTCATTCATGTCTGTGTCTGAATGCAGCAGTTTTATCGGTGTCACGGATCTTTAACAATATGCAGGTCAGATTATGTTTCAGATATTGGTTCCGAAATCATTGAACTACCACACCAACTGCATTCAGTAATTTAGATTACATGAAAATGTAAAAATTAATCATCAAGGACTACACTTGTGCAATTACAATTGCAAGTATAACTCTATAGCTCAAGTTTAATACATCCACTCCTACACACAAAGTTCTTAATCGTTCCACTTCATCAGAGTTCCTAATCCCCCCAAATATATGAGAAAATCATTAAAGTTGTACACAGCAAAGTGATTTTTCTTCTTCTCTTTTTCGCTCGTTCTTTTATAAAAAAACTATATACAGGTAAAAGGGCAAATCGATCACCTGAATAATAGAGTTGACTTCATCTCTCAGCTCTCCAGTTAGTTGCTCAAGAGCAAGTTTTGCAGCATCCTGCTCAGCTTCTTTTCGTTTTGGAAAGGCTTCCTGAGACTCATAACCTTTTCCATTTACCAAAACACATGACCTAAACATTGGTGCCTTATGCAATCCTTCAATTCTAGTTTCATACTTTGGGATCGGTAAGCGTGATTTTTGAGTAAATTCATTCAGAAGCTTCTTATAAGTTGCACCTAAACAAAAATTTAACGTAAGAGAGTTTTCCCAAATATCAAACCATGCCTTTCATACAAGGACAACAAAGTAACCACAATGCTGCAAACAACTAATACATGCCAGGTCAAATTCCGATACATAAAACTACTGCTACATCAAATTCTCACTAAATCAACAATTATACAAGACAAATTACACCATGAATAACTTCAATGTTAAAGAACCGCAACTGAAGGCATAGAAAGAGATTTTAAACAATGGGGCATGGAAAACATGGAAACATACTGTAAAGGAACAGAGGATATCTATAATGGCCATTTTGTGAAAGTCTTTCTTCTTTGTAACTGTTATAACAGAAATGCCTGCATCCATTTAATCCATTTTTCAGCAATTACAGAGTTAAACACCACCGTTACCCAAATGTCAAAACTGTAAATGGAGCACTGAAACATTGTTGGTTAAGAGAAATAAACAAGATGCCCATGGACCATGGCGGAAAAGATTTCACAGAAAAGCTTTTGGGACAACAAAAGCTATTGTTTTTGTGCTTGGGGGCGATGCTTGTCAATCATCTCAACAAAAAGTGCTCAACAAATAAAAAAAATTGGAACTTGTTAAGTTCATAAGACAAACTATTCACATTTTTTCTCGAGCACTTTCATTATAAGAATGCATTCAACCAAACAAGGAGGATTTGATCCACAATCTCCTACATAACTATAAGAGTAGAAGAGATCTGCGCATCTAAGCTAGTTGGTATCCACTTGTTTGACTAAACTAATGAATAAAATATTTTTTGGACATTTATTTTTTGAAGTTGTCAACTTTCTGTTTCACCTTTTTTCATGGGGAACAGAGCAAAACAACAAAATGCAAAGAAGGAAGAGACCACCATGAAAATGTTCAATAAACTACTCAAACCTTCTAAAAAAAGTTAAAAGTTACCAACTTTAACTATTGTTTTAAGCGAACCATAGTTTTAATGATCCCCATATCTTTGTTCTAACTTGCTCAACACACTGACCCATAAAAGATCATTTTTAAAACTACTGCTAAAACTACCAGGCACTGAATGAGAACCAAAATGAACAAGAAGAGGATGATGTTGATGGTAGTTCGTCATTATGAGCGAGACACACCTTGGTTCATTTTTGTTTTCATTTGGGTTTTCTGTCCACTTCGATTCTCCATTCTTTTGCTCAACCTGCAAGCTTTCAATCGTAGAAAAAATAAAGGCAGTGATCTGTCTGTCAGACGGAAAAAAGATGGTTTTTTTTTTTTTTTTTTTTTTAAATGTCACCTGTTGCGCCTGGATTTTGAGAATTAAAACCACGTTATTATTTTAACTGAAAATAGCATCTAAAACTGGCGTGGGACAAAAATACCCTGAATATAAAACCATTTCACCATATATATTTTTTTTCTATTTTCTTTTCTCTCATTTTCTCTCCTCTCTTCACCGATCATTGGCCGTTCCTTTTCGCCAACGATCGCAGCCACCTCACTGATGACACCGCCGGCAGACCGCCCATTTGCCAGTGACACCCACTGTGGTTAAATCCGACACCAACTAAGCCGGGGATAATAATAAAGCCGAGGAGAATATTTTGGCAAATTTTTCGATTGATTCGAACTCATTTAAAGAGTTTTTATGTTTATTTTAAATGAGTTTTGTTTGATTTGTATGAGTTTTAAACAAAATTTGTTTTGATTTGTTTTGTTTAATGAGAAAATGAGTTTTGTATTGAATTGTTGTTTGATGGTGTTTGATTGTGTTTAATTGGATTTAAAGATGATTGGGTTTGATGATGATTGAAGATGGTTTGAATGAATTTTGCTGGCAGGAAGACAAATCGTTCGTGGGGGAACTGATAAGTTCGTGAGAGACCATTTCTCACGAACTGATCAGTTCATGAGAGATCAATTCACATGTAGAAAAAGTAACCAAAAACCTTTCCTCCTTTTTCGGTCGAACTGATTTCGTGAGTTAGTGAGGGAGTGGGTTAGATAGAAAATGAGTGAGTTTTTCCATAGAAAGAGAAGCATAGATCGTTCATTAGTGGAAGAAATTTCGTGAGTGGGTTAGAGAAAGAGAGAGCTAGGAAGAGAGAGAGTTTAGTGATAAGAGAAAGAGGAGAGGAAAAAACATAAACCAAAACTTGCCACGGAAAAGAAGAACAGAACAAATCAAAAATTAATTTATTAAGGACAATTTGGAGTTTAAATGAAAATATGTGTTATTTTTAGTTAAAATAATAATAATTTAATATTCTTATGAAAAGTTATAGTATAACTATACCATTTTGGCCCATTTTCAAAAAAAAAAGAAGGGCCTAAGTTTTGTGACTCGTGAAAAACTTGCCAATTTTGGCATTTGAAAGTAAAAATTGCACTGTGAAAAATAAAAATAAGAAGTAAAAAGTAAAAAGTGTACCGGTACAAATACTGGCCATCTCAGAGAGGTTGTCCTGCATAATCTTTAAAATATGCTTCCAAGGGTAATTTAATTTTGATTAAAAAATAAAACACAAAAAAAAAAAATTGGCTTCGAAACTTAATCATGCATTTTCTTCCACAAAATTGTATTTAGTAAAAAGCATATTCAAATACGGAGACCTGTTCAGTGATGGTGCAAAAACTTTAGTTTATTTTATTTTATTTTTTAAACTAAAAGTCTGGTTAATTACTAACACCTCCAAAGATTCACTTATGTATTGTTGAGGGTTAAATTTAATCAACAATTAAGTCAAACAGTCAAAATGACATGTGAGAGAAAAAATAATCATACCTTGCAAAGTCACCGCCGAGAGGTCCAACTGTCTACGAGAACTCTCTGCGATTAACGATGATATCTCTCAACCTGCTTTCTAAAAACTGTGATAGCCTCAAAAACAAAGAAAACTCATTATAAGCGTCAGCTAATGACCGGCATTTATACCCTAATGGTCAAATCAGTTAATAATTTTAGAGAGAGGAAATCTAAAGTGGGAGAGGCAAGTTTCTGATAGTAAAAAAATGTCTCACCTTGTTATGGGAATCCATCACTATTTATAGGGACAAATGGATGCTTAAATGGCAATGATGTCAGGTTGTATGGCTTAAATCACTCCTTACGTAGTTGGCCGCAATATAATTTTTCGGTCACGCCTTTCACGTAAAATCTTCGTTAGTATCAAATAAATAAAGGAATTTATAGATATTACATAAGGAATTAAGTGAATCGAGGAAATCAACATTTATTGTGGGGTATCTTTATTAAATGTGATGGTACTCCATTAATTGCTTACATTTTTATCTAATACTGATCGAACAAAAACAGGCCAGGTCTCTTGAGTTTCGAGGAGTAAGCTAGCAACTCCCTCACTAGCTTCCTACTGTCATCATCTTTTTTCATCTCGCGGCTACGTAGAGAGGATGAACGATGATTCGAGCAACATCTTCTTTAAAAATTTACTTATGGTATCCATTGGGACCCGACGTAGATCCTTCATTTTATCTAACAATATGCCGACCTAACATGCCGGCAAAAAAATTAGGTACGGTGTATAAAATTTCACCATATGGAAGCATGATTACATATCAATATATTCAAATTTTGTTTTACGCCCCTTTTTATTATGATTACAGGACAAGGGTCCTTAGCCAATGGCATCCATTAAGAAGAAAACTTTTATCACAGCACAGAGGTGAAAAGACTAGATTTTTGAAACATATAATTGTAATTAGTTAAAAAAAAATTGAATTTTAAACTATTTTTATCATGCATATTCATTATTTTAACCTTTTTAGTTACTCCTTCCAGATATGTTTTCATTTTTTATTTTGAAAATATCAATTTTTCAAAAAATGATAATAGATACATTTTAATACATCATTTTTCCATTTTCTTAAATGATTTTAGAAAAAGAAAATTAGTTGAAAAAATATATTTTAAAAATTTCAAGACAAATAGTGTATCACCTTGTTAAGGGAGATTAAATCCTTTAAAAATTATAATAAATAGGAGATTTGTTTGTGAGTGGTGTCTAAATCTTGTGGATTATCTGTTAAAGAAACATTGATTAGTTTAAAATCAAATTAAATTAATTTTAAAGTAAAATAAAATTATTTTAAATAATTTAAATTAAATTTGGTTAAAAAATTATTTTTTAAAATAAATAAAGCTATTTTTATTTTTTATTAATGTTATAAATAAAGTAAGAAGATAAAAATGGGTGGACAAACTTCATCAGTCAGCAGCACTAATTGACTCCCATCTCATGCCACCAAACGCGCAGAGTATTATTACATTTGGGAGGCTTGACACAAAAATGAAGAGATCATAATAATTTGTATAGGAATTCTACAATTAAGATTCATGTAATTTTTCTTGAAAAACTTATTATAAATCTTAGTATTTTCAAATATATAGTATTACGGTTTTTTTTCAAAAGATTAAAAGAAAAGCATTTGGTTAGAGCTTTTACCTCCTTTTTCGAAACACTATTTAAGTTAAAATTGAAAAATAAACAAATTGTTTTTATTTTCTTAATTCGAATGCTTTTTAAATTCTATATCAAACGCGTTTTGTATATTCGTATCATGTCACCCAAACAAAACACGATCGTATGTATGTCTATAAATGATATGGAATTTGAACCCCAAATATCTTGGTGGGAAACCAAAGGTCTCACCACTCGATCCATCCCTTTGAGATTGATTAAAAACATACACATTAAAGCCATTCAAATGCAAAGAAAATTACAAATGTTTGTTTTTCTTCAAAGCAAAACTTCTTTTTCTTTCCATGCTGTATTGTATAACACATTACACAATAATGGAACAAAAAACACTCGTAAATTTTAAGATATAAAATAATAGAGTTGAATAATAATAAGAAAGCATCTCCTTTTGAAATGAAGGGTGACTATAACAATGGAGTCCTACAGTTAGCTTCTTCTACCTAAAAATATGTGAAGATCTTCTATGCAGGTCATTACAAGCACCCCATGGCCATATCCAACTTAAATGGGTTAACAAAATGGGCACATCACGAAATTTATGCCCTTCTAAATCTTTCTCAAGGAGTTCGGTAAGCGCTGAATCAAGCATGAAGAGCCGCAACCTTTTGCGACAACCCATCAACTGTCTCGTCGTTGACCTCAGGAATTGCTTCCTCCGGCTGTGAAAAAGGTAAACAAGATATTAAACAACAGATGCAAATCATACCATCACATTAACAAAAACTCTAGTTGTAGGTAGACTTTTTAGATGCTTTGATGTAATTGCTTTCATTTTTACTTTTTCTTTTGTGTTTATTGTTATGCTATTTGGTGCATTGATGGAAACATGGCATATGTAAAATCATATGTAAAAAATAAAATGATCGCATCTTTTTGATGTCCTATAACAATCCTAAAGATAAGGAAAGACTGAAAGAGGAAACTTCTAAACAATATGATATCTCATTTCATACGAAAGTTATTTTTTTCTTTTCTGTTCTGCTGGGTAAAGAAAATATAAGACCAAGTAAAAATGATTAACTAATTTAATTTCCAGACCCATTTTTACTCCTGGAAAGATTTAACCACTTTCCGTTGTTTTTGTGATCTGACTTTTAGTTAGGAGAATGAGAAACAAAGTTGATCTTCTACAGCAGCATGCAGTTATTGTATGTTTATATGCACAACTCTTTATCAATTGACAGGATTGGAAATATATCAAGCATAGACCAACAGGAATGTAAGAAGATTGAAATTACCTCTCTATCTCTTCTTTGTTGCACACCGATGCATTTCGAAGCACTTATGCTAGCACTCTTCAACAGGCTACGGGCACCGCAGCTAGGGGTTTCTGTACTGTCAGCCTTTGGAGAAGTATTAATAGTTGTAGCAACAGAAGCTGCAGTTCTCCTTTCAAAATCATCATTTTGCTCGGCCATCACATCCTTGGGAACAGGAACCCGCTCTCTGAAAAGAAGATAACACACTAGGTCTTACATAAGTAGATAAAAAGAAAAGAGTTATGATCTCAGTATAAATCAAGTCAAATGTAAAGATGTTAAGGGAATAAGCATGACACAGCACACGCATGTATGCAGTCACAAAGTTGAAGCATCTCTCCTGATTGTACAAAAACGGGCATATAAAATAAGAATATGACACATACCTAGGCAAGGACGCATGCTGCCTTTGAAGTGGTGGGGTACTTCTTTCACCCTTTCCATAATGCTCCTCAAGATGTGCAAATTGTCGCTTGAATCGATCAACACCACTATATAAATGTAAAGAGATAGCACCAAGTTATCAACTAAAATGCTAGCACAAAGCATACTATATTAAAGAAAGTTTGAAAAAAAGGGGAAAAAAATCACTATATTATTTACAACATTTGAACAGTTATTTTCATAGTTTCAAATATCCTCTAATTTCCTTTTGTTTAGTTTTTGCCCACTGAAAAATATTATTATTCCTACATGGTGATATCAGAATGCCTAACATTTAAGCATAGATCACAAAATTCTAAAAGTACACTAGCTCAATGCATCACGCATAAAGGTAACTAGTTGTCTCAAGAGAAACAAATTTTAAAAAAAGGAAAAATTAAAAAAAAAAAAGAGCTTCGCAGAGGAAGAGAGTGATAGTATAGATATCTGTAGTTGTGTTTAAAACTATTCCACTAATCAAAACAAAGATTTGAACCATCAAATACAAATATTGGGATCAGAAATTGAATAGTGATGGGACTTTTGCATAAGAAAGATACTTTAAGAAGTTTCAATATAAACAGTAACTGACAATACCAAAGATTTTCTAACAATCCTTGGAAGGGAATTGGTGTGCCAACTACGAATACAAAGTATGCATGGACAACAAAGATACAAGTATCCATGTCCACAGACTGTAGAAAGGAGCAAAATGTTCCAGTTTATTTGGCACATTCCAAAACCATCCAAACAGAACTACAATTTCCAATATATATTGATAATAAATTCTAGTACCTAACATCTATTATGAATGGGCTCAATGCATTTATTTTCCTATTTCCCTTTTATTAGACAGAATTAATATAAGGATGTCAACATAAGATAATAGTTAATTAGCTATAGTAGCTCAAATTCTACATGGAGAAAATAAAATCCAGTCAAGAGATTACAAAGAACTGCCCAACCTTGGGTACATGAAGCTAGTCTGCTCTCCACCACGAAGATACTCTTGCAGCATCTGAGGATGATACTCTAAAATCTGAGTACACAAAATAAAATAAACTAAAAATTAAAAAACGAGAAGTTTATAGCCAAGATAATTAATAAAATGCATAACAAATCAAAGATCAAGTATCAAGGTTATATACCTCTCGATAGATCAACTCTCTAACATCATCTTTCGTCAATTTCCTCCTCTCAAACTCAAACTCCAGCTTCGAAATAGGTTGCGTGGATGGTTCACGATCCACATTTGCCAAACCTTGAAAGTAGGGATCAGCTAATGCCTGCAAGTATAAGAATCTGGGATGTTAGAAAACATCATGGTCCTCCAAAAATTATTTCCTAAATCTCTCCTCTATTGTTTTTAATAATTAGTGAATCAGGAGTTCATTTTTTAAATAATACTCAGCATTGGAAGTTTTAAATTCCTTCCAGAACTAATTAGAATATCTGCAAATAAACACACCACTGAGTCTAGCTGTATGGGTCGGATGGCAGCTGAATATACTACAATCTGGCAATTACATGAACTTAAGGAACTATAAATTGAAAGATATTAGATGAACTTCCTAGAGATTGAGTCCTACATAGGCAAATCATATTTTGAGATTCTGAAGAAATACAGAAAATAATCTCCCAGGAACAACATTTGGCATACTTGTGCTCCTTCAAAGGTTACTTTCTCCAGGGAGGCCTTGAGCCTCGGAGAATTCACACAACCGAGAATTGATAAAAAGGGGTCACAGATTGGCTAGTTGGTGGCATGTGTAAGCGGAATGGAAAATCTATATTGATACAAGTGGTCCTGCTTCATATTTACTGTAGAATTCACGCACCGAGTATTTAATAGGGAGTTAGTACCATTGGTGTTAACATTGTTTTGATGCAATTGGTGATACCCCATATAGTTCCACAAGTCAAAAACTTGATAATGGAGATTTCAGTGCAGCTTCACCAATTAGCTTAGGAAAGGGTTCCCAATGCTTGATATAGTTTTCTAGGTTAGATGTGAAGAATCATTTGTTTGGAGGAGTGGAGCTGCCAGTACTTCAAATAAGCAGGTAATTTTGAGATCTATGATTCACTGTTTATGGTTTAACGAGATTCGTCAACATGTAAGATTTTTAGATAGTATAGGTTTTAGCTGCTATGTTTCTTTTGAATTTAATTTTCGGAACCATTCTTATCACTACCCATGTACGTGGGCTGTGCTCCCTTTTTCTTTTTGGCATTTTCCAAGTCAGGTTATATTGATCAAAACAAAATATTATGATCATTAGTCATTACTAAATCTTACCTCTTCAGCTGTTGGCCGATCTTTAGGATCAAATGCAAGCAAGCGTTCCAATAGGCGAAGAGCTAATGGATCAGCATTAGGGAATTTTTGTCTGAACGGAACTGGTTGTTTTTTCCGCATGCTACTAAGATACCTCCTTGCCTTTTCATTACGAATCTGCCAATGTCATAA
This sequence comes from Xanthoceras sorbifolium, assembly GCA_003430845.1. Classification (NCBI taxonomy): domain Eukaryota; kingdom Viridiplantae; phylum Streptophyta; class Magnoliopsida; order Sapindales; family Sapindaceae; genus Xanthoceras; species Xanthoceras sorbifolium. The sequence continues at coordinate 26,929,116 of CM010610.1, read as the reverse complement.
AAAACTTATTGTTAATAGCTAAAACTTATTTAAGGGGAAAAAAGAAAAAAAAAGAGGCTAGAATAAATCTTGAAGATAATGTAAGGTAAAATCTGAATACAGTGTTGCATCGGTTTATGTTGTGGCAGAAAAGAACTAGAGTGGAAACAAACCCTTGCAGTGGATTCAGGAGGAGGAGTGCCTAACAAATCAGTCATGAGATCCAATTGGTGCACCACATTTTTCCCAGGGAAAAGTGGTTTTCCAGAAAGCATTTCTGCGAATATGCATCCTATGCTCCACGTGTCAATTGCAGGAGTGTACTGAACAAAGAAAAATAGTACTAAGAAATTGCAGATATTATCTGATAACAGAGTTCAATTGCAGACCAAATTGCAAATACTTCATGTAGGGAACAGCTCAAGGGCAAAAGAAATATCCAAGAATAGACTATCAATCTAATAGCAACACCACAGCATTGATTAACATGCCAAGAGAGACGAGACCTATGGTCATGAATGAAGAATACACAACAATCCCTCAGAAACTCACTAGAATAATATAAATTCTGGATCAGATCATAATATGAAGCCAAATTATGCAAATAAAATTACCAAGTGGCAGAAAAGTTATGAATGCACAGAATAGACCATTGATCAGTTATAACAGTTGAGGACCAATGTAGCAGATACGAGACTATGGCCTCTATATGATGGTATAAACAATCTAGTCAGATTTCAGGGCACATCAAAGTAATTAGAGAATTATATACAAGAGCTAACAAGCCTGGCTTCAACAACCTTTCACAGAATATTCAGCTAGAATCTCACTATAATACCATCAGCTCCAACCCTGCCCAGCAAAGTTTAAACTCTCAGGTGAGCCAGAAGTAACCTACTGACATCCAAAGAAGATGACAAACTACAACAGAAATCAGGAAACTGAAGTTTTGTACAAAAATTGAGTAAAAGACACTTTCCATTGACAAATAGACAGACTTAAGAATGTAGTTCATGTTATATTTAAGAAAGCAAAAACGGATCAAGAATAAAGATGATTTTTCTCTCTAGAATGAGGAGGTATCCCTTATATCTTAACCAATAGGCATTTCTCAAAACATGCCCACCCTTTTTTATAGTAATCCTAAGAAATAATAACTCTAACAACTCAGAAACAGGATCTTCACAAAGAAGAGGAGTAACATTTGATGCTGACTTTAGTTCAAATCACAGTCAAACCCAAAGAATCTAGGTTATGTACAAGATATCTCCCTAAAACTTGCAATTTTACCAAGGAAGAAGAAATGTATCTGACATCACTAGCTAATGTTTATCACATTTAACAGATTTAACATATCACTAAAGACAGATATAAAAGAGGTTACAGAACTGTGAAAGAAAACCAGTTTGGCCGACAAATCAATATAATTTTTACTAACATACAGCATATAGTATCAGAATCTTGTAGGAATACAAATCAATATGATAGAAATACGGAGCAGTGATCAAAGGTGAGAATGCTCCATAAAAATTTCATGATGAGCCAGTCATCTAAAAAAGAAACATCATATGTTTTTCATGTCTAAGTCCTTCTCTGGTAATGGGATAGAAAAAGGAATAGAATGTCTAAATATCATCAAAGTTAAAAGAGAAGCTTACTTTCGAAAAAAAAGAGCCACAGAGTTCAGGAGCACGATACCATCGAGTTGCTACATAGTCCTTCACAAATTTTAAAAATTTTACTTAGCAACAAGCAATTTATAGGCACAACTTCTACAACTTGAAAAAGGTACAATTTAAGCAATTTCTATAGATTATGAAGAAAATTTATGATTTGAAAGAAAAAAACACCGTACAGTCCAGAAAATAGCAGATGGAGCGTCATTAAAAGACACTCGAGCAAGCCCAAAATCACATATTTTCAATTTGCAATCAGCATTGGCAAGAATGTTTTTTGGTTTCAGATCTCGATGAAACACATTTGCTGCAAGAAATTCAGAGAATCAGTTGGTCTGAAAAGGATAAAAGCCAAAACACATTGCATTTCACAAACCTGTATGTATATATTTCAGACCACGAAGAAGCTGGTACAGGAAAAACTGATAATGCTCAGGAGTAAGGTCATCATTTGCCTTAATTACTTGATGAAGGTCAGATTCCATCAACTCAAATACAACATATATATCCCTGAATTCTCTTCGTGAGGGAGGAAGCATAATATGCTTTATTTCTACAATATCAGGATGACGAAGCAACCGAAGGAGTTTAATTTCTCTCAAAATCCGTGTGGCATCAGACACATGCTCAAAAACGTCATTGATCTTCTTTATTGCAACCCTTTCTCCAGTGTTGGTGTCAACTGCTGAACCGACAACGCCGTAACTTCCTTTCCCAATGACTTCTTGAACTTGGTATTGGCTTCCCTCTCCATACTCTGTGAAGAATTCTGTTTCTAGACCCTGTATCAAGATAGCAACGAGCATTTATCACTTCATTGATTTATAAATCAAACACGTATTAAGATGGGTTGAAAAAGTACAGCATAGTACATAAGGATATAACAAAAATTCTTGTATATTGTATTGCAATGGTGAAGCATTAAACACATTCAATTACAGTGACCTGACGAACACACGACTATCAACGGAAAAACCCAATTGCCCTGATACTTGTACGTAATAATACTACATAGTCAAGAAAACTCACAACACCAATGAAAAACCAAAATTTAAATCAGCACATTTGAGTTAATCAATACAGAGAGACACAATCACAGGAAAACAGTAACAAATTGAAAGTGCGGACTTCAATGTTATCAACAGTTATCAAATCGCACAAGATCAACCCAACAATTATACAACCACGAACATCCAAAGATGACTAAAATTCCAGCTGTTTTAATCGACTTTATAACAACGTATCAAATTAATTAAAAGTGCTTTGACCCTATCTTCTAACTCAACACAAAAAGTCAAAATTTTCTACCCAGAAAGCAAACAAATCCAAATAACCAAGCAAGCAATAAATAAATAAATAAAAACCCAAAAAGAAAATGACCCAACGGATCCAAAGCAAAAACGAGAAAAAGAGACCTTCTTTTGAGAATCCATGGAGGAGGAAATCGCGCAGTCTTTTCTTTTGGGTACCCTGATAGGCTTCAATCCAGAGAAATCAAAGTCTTCAACAATGGTGAGTTTGTCTGGTTGCGGTAGACTGCTCAGAGAATAAACAACACGGGTGTCAACATTCACGTTTTCGTTTTTGTTGTTGTTAGTGTTCTTATTGGAACTGTAGTTGGATGAAGAAGAAGAGTTGGTGGTGGTGGTGGTGTTAATAAAACTATGACGTTGAAGCCAGCGACGCACACCATCCACTAGTGTTCCACTTCCCCCCATATAATCTCTGTGTTGTTCGACTTTGATTTTGAACCAATCAATTCCAGCATTGCCCGCTGGTTCTCTCACTCTCTCTCTGGTGTGTGTTGTTTCTCTTATCTACTTTCGCTCTGCTTTTGACATCTAATCGAATTTATCTATTTTGCGATATTATTTTTCTCCGATGGTTGCGGCTGAGAGGGAGAGAGATGGAAGAACCAGACACAATCAGACACAGACGCACAAAAAGAGAGAGAGAGAGGAGAGAGAGTCTCGTGTTGTTGCGTAGACGCGATTATTATTTTAAAAAATCTCAAAAGACATTTAACAAGTAACATGGATCCATCATCCATGTTTTATTATCAATTGTTTATTAGTTTGGTTTTTTTTTTTTTTCCTAATTATTTCATGATTAGCTATTCTGATTTTTTTTTTTTATATAAAAATTAGGAATTAAATTTCTAGCGCAAAAGGAAAGTTAATTTCTAGAAATACTAACACGAAAAAATAATTTAATTTTTAATTTATAATTACAATTTTTAGTAAAATTATTAGGAATCAAATTACATTGATTTTATGTACAAATTTTTTTCTTGATTCTCTTGTTAGGGCAGAAAGAAAATCAAATTTCACTATAGAAGGAATAAGAAAGAAAACTAGAGTCTCTAGGGAGAAGGGGGACCAAATTTCCTTTCTAACATAAATTTAATTCTTGATTTATGAGTGAAGTCCACGTAATTTATTTCTCAATCATATTTAGTAAATACTGAAATTAAAAATAAGAAATTAAGTTCACTTTCCTTCGTTAGAATTCCTAATTTGTAAACACACCATGAATATAATTTAATTCCCTTTTATTTTTATTCTCAATTCTTTTTTGATATAATTTGATTTCTTTTAATTTTTATTCTTAATTTAAAAACGCACCTTATACATATATAAAACAATTTAGTGGCTTGGGGATGTGCATTCGGATTAGTCTTATTTTTCAAATAGACATATACGAAATAATTTAGTGGGCTAGCGTGCATTTGAATTTAAAAATTAGTCGTTATTTTTCATATTGATATAAATAAGATAAAGTTTTATATATATATATATATATATATATATATATATATAAACATTTAAAGATATTGTCCGGCTGAATGAGTATTTTCTGTCATTAAACCAAGGTGACCGGTAGATTTTGGTGCGATTAAATAAAAGTATTGTGTTAAAGTTGATCCAATATTAAATTTGTTGGGTTTGGGTTGATACATATACTACCAACACATACAATTTTTTTATACAACCGGTGAACACCACACACAACATAATGGATTTATCATTTATGAATTTCTAATATTATTATTATTTTATTTTTTTAAAAGAAGTAACATGATTAATTAGCTCTATACCATTGGCACCCGTATGTAAATTATTAGCTCTATGTGTCTTATGTTAAATAATTTATATATATATATATATGGTTTTAAAATTTAATCTAAAATTCATATTGAAAAAAAGTTATCAGAAACCTTTTTTCAAAATTTAAATTCCCTCGTAAATCAATTGGTTAGTGCATCTTGTTCCCACCACAGTGGTAAAAGTCTCATAATACTTATTTATCAACATATATACATAGATTTCTCTAATTATAAAAATAGATATCTGAAATTTTGTAATAAATTTTGAAGTTTATAAAGGTAAAAATAATCCAAACCCACATTTTAATTAATGCAGTAGATGCGTGTAACTTATCAGTAAATGGACGTCAACTTGATTAATAATTTGCTTTGTTTAATGTATTGATGTTGTCATTTGTAAGTAAGCATCTTATCTTTATAACATAATAGTGTTTTATGTTCTTACGTACATAATTTTTATCTTCTATTTTTGCGATAGTGACAAAATTGACATGGGCTCTTTGAATAATTAGTTTAAATGTTCATTTAGTCAATTATAAACAAAAGGTGGCCCAATACGACAGAACAAAATAATAATTTAAGATATCACTAAAATAAATAAAGAAAAGAAAAATGAGATGTGACTGTTTTCTTTTAATTAATGTAAAAATGGTGAGAATTTATAAGTGTTTTGTGCAATTCTATATTATAAAAGGTAGAATTAAACTAATTTTAGTTCAATTTTATATTTGATACATATTGGGATTGAATATGTTTAGTACCAACAGTCTCACTTTATCCCATTTAGACGGGACATCTAAAGAGACGGAATAATTTTATCTCGTATTTTTTTTATATTTTTTTATTTTATTTAATATAATATAATATTTAATATAAATAAAAATTAATTTTATTTATTTTAAAAATAATTGAAATATTTAATTTTATTCAAAAAAAATTTAACTAGATTTAATTCAATTCAATATTTGTATTTTTATTTAATTTAAAACCATCTTATTTTATTTAAAATTAATTTAAGATAGTCTTATTTATTTTAAAAAATAATTTAAAATTTTTGTTTTATTTAAAAATATATATTTTTTAATTAAATTAATTTGGAGGTGGATAAATATGGAATTTTTGACATATTTAGTTTTATTAATTCAACATTTGCAAGAGTGATATGTTCCAACCTAAAAAAGGTCAAAAAAAAAAAGAAAAAAAAGACGGAAACAATTGTCATTAGTGATTTGTATTAACGTAGAATCCAGATAATTTGATTTGGTAACCAGCTATATGTTAACTGTTTTGGATACTCATGTCCTCATCATGACATGGACATCTACTCAATCCTCCTACTCATTGCCCTCATCCTCATTGCTGGCAACACTATATTTAATACTAAAAATTATTCAAAAAACATCCCTGCTTTTTTGGCCTCCTGTCTCACGGGCCCCACCTTGCCTTACTGGTCCTTGAATTTAGTTAAAAGTCGGGACAATAATTAACTGCTAAAGTTTTGATTGTGAATAACAAATCGTACCAGTAAAGACAGATCTTCCCAGTATTTTTTTGTTTATAGTTGATGATCGGATTCGAATCAGTATATGGAATTTTCCATTAAGAGTCTACGTGAATATATTATTTAATGTATTTTGATGTTAAAGACGATCATTCAGTCTGGTAATATTTTAGATTCGAGTCATCAATATTCGTAAGTAGTATGTCAAAAAAATTTACATTAGTATATATAAATATATAATCTAATATTTTTTTAAAGTTAGGGTAAAATGATTATATTCCAATAATATTACTTAGACATAGTCAAATATTGATGTCACTGACGTTACTGTTACTCTACACGGGTAAAGTAGCAAACTCTGCAAAATTTTCTTCTAAAGTTTGAAAATTTCTAATGCACCAATGGCTTTATTGTCCATGACCGATGAGAGGCAAAGAAGTAATGAATTGCATTGTTTACATTAGTTTACCTAATTTGTTATATTTTGAGACACCCATGAAAAGCGAGAGTAGAAAAGATTGAGAAAAAAATAACAAAAAATAAAAATTAGCACAGGTTAATACAATCAATTTTGAAGCAAATTTATCTCTTTGTTTGGAATTTAATTATTGATCGAACAAATACGAGTATGTTTAGTATCGTTTTTAAAATGGTGTTTTTGAAAATTATTTTTAAAATTGAAAATCATGTTTTTAAAAATGATGCTTTTGGAAATATAAACTCATTTGGTACATAAATATATTTTATATTATGTTTTAAAATAAGTAAAATAGTTGTTTGAAGGAAAAAGTTATGGTTTATTTTAAAATTTTGTTTTAAAAATAATAAATTATTTTTTTAACTTTTTAATTATAAATTTAAAAATATTTAAAAAAAATACATAAATAAATAATTTTACATCTATTTTTTTTATTTTGCTTTTAAAAATGGATCAAGAGATCATCTAAATTTTTCATTTTTTTTTTCATACATGTTAACACAATTCAATTTTTCAACAAGTCAAAATCAACTTGGATTGTACTCAGTAGGCCTGGACCAGCCTTGTCTCAAGCCCAAATAGGAAAATCCTCAACTCTGAATTCTTTGTATTTATGTTGCAAACAAAGACGTCGTGTCTTGCTGCTTGTGTGGCAGCTGATGCATGCAAAGACACACGTGTCTTCATGGGTGGCATGAAGCAGCCATGGAACAACTTTTGTTTTGTTTGTTTCGGACAATTCTAAGCTCCTATCAAGAGTAGTATCAGGAATATTATTTTGTCCAAAAAATTTATGTAAATTTATATATAAATAATATATTATTAATAACTCACGCATTTATTTGAATATAAATTTAAATAAATTTTTTGAACAACCTAATTTCAGTCATAGAAATATCTTGAAATATCTGAAATTAATACAAAAAGTAAAATATTCTTTCTATATATTTTCTCTTCATTTATATATGATATTAATTTATTGTTTTACATATTTACTTTTATTCATAACAATTTAAAGACTTTTATATTGTTGATATTTGGGGTGCATTGAGAATTCCCGCGTAACGTTTTAAGGTAATCTGTCTAATAGTGTATGTGACCTACCTAGGTGTGAAATAATAAACCCATTTGGATGGGAGAATATTTAATTTGTTTACAAATTTAATATAAATGATTGAGCAAGGATTGCATGACATATCAGCTTTAGAACCTGGACTTCTAAGGTCCCGTTAGGCAGGACTTTTATTTTGGACTTTTAACTTTTTAAAAACTCTTCCTGTAAAAGTCATATATTTTGTCTTTGACTGGAAAAGCTCTTCTGCAGAAATATCCAAACAAGTCCAAAAGTGGCTTTTGAGCCCAAAAAGTCAAAAAACCACTTTAATAAGCTATTCCAAACAGGCCCTAACACCAAACTCCAAATTAATTAATTGAGCAAATTGTACATAAACTACGTGAGGTTTGGCCTTTTATGTAAAGAAATAACTTTTTCAGACATCTATTTCCTCTGCTAAGTCCCTCGAAACCCAAGAGAGATATTTTGTTGGTCCTCCTTTCTTTCTTTCGATGGTTGATGGCTAAAGTTAGTTTCCCAAAACCATATTAACCAGGGTTTGTTCAATACTTCAATTGTGTAATTATGATATCGTTAAATTTCAATTGCTAAGAAGAATGTTCAGTAGACTCTTATATTGGAAAGTAAACAATGATATTAACGTAATATCACAAGACTGTTTTTTGCATCAAAAAACAAAAAAAAACCCAAAACAAATATCTTGGAGAAATTTAAAATTTGAGATTTTGTTTTAAAAAAATAGATGCAAAAAAAATTTTCTACTCATCCAAAATATATTTTTTTTAACCGGGAGGGACATATGCCCTCTTGGATTTTTGATTTTTTTTTTCAGGTTTGATTAAAATAATAATTTTTTAAATCTTATATAAAATTTGGAGTAAATAACATTCAGACTTTCTGAATTTTACTTTTCTACAAGCAGGAATAACGTTTGAATTTATTGGTAAAGACTTCCGTTATCGTTAGTCAAAATTCATCTAATTTAACGGTTGACCAGATTTTAAGTGTGAAAAAGAACAAAATAAAATACCCCTAAAATAATATATAAAATTACTAAAATTTATTAAATAAAAGGTAAAAAATAAAAAATAATTAAGATCCCTTGAGTTTAGGCAATATTGCACTCAGTGTCAACTTTTACTATAATTGCACAAATATCCCATATAATCTGTTGACCAAAGTTAAATTTGACGTTTGACTGATTTTAAACTAAAAAATAAATAAAATACTATTTAGATAGTAATTTAATTATTATTTTATTTTTCAGTAAAAGTTATTATAACCATTTGAAGGATGACTTGACTGAATCTAAATAGAAAAATGGTCATTTTAAGGGCGATTTGACCAAACCAAAAAATAATTCAATAATCACACTCTTGAATCAGTTAGTCAATAATTAGTTCATTCGTTAGTCAATGGATTCTAGGGAATGTTTGTATAATTATAGTAAAAGTTACCGTTGGATGCAATATTACCAAAATTTGAATTAGTTTGTGTAATTTTCCCATTAGAAAATTGTATTGGCAATTCATGGAAAAAAAGAGAAAACAAGACTCATGTCAATAAGTCACGCGCTGGGTTATGTCTCCTGTGCGATGTCCGTACACGTTGTCCGCTGCATAGACTTCCATCAACCACCAGAAGGCTGCGCCACCTCCGACTTCGGCTGTGAAGGTCGTCCTCTCCGATTCTTCAGCCCGTAAACCACCATTTTCTCCGTTTTATCAATCTTTGGTGGCCTCCCTTCTTGACGACCGCTTCCTGCACCGCCTCTCCTTCCAAGCTCTTCTTCTGATTTTCTGGACGCTTTCCTCTTCGTCCTAGTTTCCACATAGTTTCTGATTCTTAGGGTTAGCGTTTGGTGTTACTGGAACGTTGTAGCAGTCATGGGAGGTCCTGACGATTTTGCCTTGAGAAGCAAGCAAGCGAAGGTGGTGAAAAAGAAAGGCCTTATTAGCCCAAGGTAGGCGAAAATTTTGTGACTTTATATATATGAAGATATAGACCCTTCACTGGAACCTCCTTCCTCTTTCAACACTTCAATCGCCTCCTTTAATTTATCATCTACATTCACAGAAATAGTTTTTCTAATTAACTAAAATGACTTTATATATATGAAGATATAGACCCTTCATTGGAACCTCCTTCCTCTTTCAACACTTCAATCGCCTCCTTTAATTTATCATCTACATTCACAGAAATAGTTTTTCTAATTAACTAAAATGATGATTAGAATCATTAATATATAATATAACCATGCATATTCAGCTCAAAAGTTTAAAAAGTTAGAATAAGTTCCAATATTAATAATATTTAAATTCTAGCTAATACATGCTCTCACATATGAGAACGTGATTGGTATAGGCTCGTCACATGAGTTGGGATGGGGTTTGAGAATTAATTATAATGAGATTTTAATTAGTCGAATATGCTATGATAGGATATAAGTAACAGCTAAAAACCAAAGCTTATAATTAATAATGTATACAATCGCATACCTCTGCGTAGGACGGGTGATCTGGCATGTGGACATTTTCGGATGCGACCAGTTCCTGAAGGCGCTCCATTGATGGTGGGTGAGATGGCCTGGAAGCTGCAGCTTGAAGCATTTTCAAGAATTTGGACCGGGAATCGACTTCCTGATCTTCTGCATTGGTTGGTGAAATTCTTCATATAAGCTGAAACCCTCTTCTCTTTTGCTTGATTTCTAGGGATCTCTTAACTCTGTGATTTTTCCTGTCTATGTTAGACTGCATGTAAGTAACTTCAGGCTCTTTCTGATTGATTCTTCATTGAATATTGATCTCCACTGACAAAAAACATAAAAGAGGTGCCTGAAAGTTCAGGAAAATTGTGAGGACTTGGCTTTCAATTTGTCAGGAAATTGGGGCCCACATGAGTGGAAACATTTCTACCCCTTCAAAAGCACAGTCAATGTTTTGGACTTTGGAGATATTTTTTTGTATAGGAGTCAAATAGCACTTGTATTACACACCCAACCCAATTCCCTTGTTGCGCCCCCTCCCTAATTCCCCATTTGACCTTATTCCCCCCTTACTCTATTTGACTCCATTTAATTTGAAATTAAATAAATAATTTAAAATAAAAAACTATATATAATAAACTTTATTAACAAGATAATCCTATCAGCATATTAATTCCACTTGAAGACCTCTTTCAAATCAACATATGCACATATATAAAACCATTTAAATCAGCAAAACAATAATAATCAAACATACAAAAGAAAAAAAAAAGTAGAATTACTTGAGGAATCGGTAGTGCAGGGAATATGATAGAAATGGCTGGTGGTGGAGAAAGAGAAGGAAAGAGGAGATGGAGGTGGTAGAGGGTGGCGATTGGGAGAAAAGGAAAGAAAGAAATGCGGTGTTGTGTGATCGTTTGGTGATGGGTTGCAGTTGATACTGTGAGAGAAGATAAGAAACGAAGAGAGAGAAAAAAAAAACGAGAGAAGGAGTTAGGGGTCAGATACAAAATTTAATATTAATTAGGGGACGGGGAACCTTCCCCCGCCCTGTTTTAATTTTGAAGGTGAAGTTCAGTCATCCCCCCCTTTTGCTATAATTTATTTTCAAATGAGGATAGGTCTCGCAGGGAAGAGTCCTAGGGGTATTTTTGACATCTCTAAATGCACTCAATTAGGGATTATAAAAGTGACCAAAAAAAAAAAAAAAGAGAGAAGGAGGTAGGGTTAGATACAAAATTTAATATTAATTAGGGGACGGGGAACCTTCCCCCATCCCGTTTTAATTTTGGGGGTGAAGTTCGGTCGTGCCAAGTGAAACTCATTTAAGAGTGAATAAGCCAGATAGATAACATCATAAGAATGCGTCGCCTTATGCTGCAAAACCAACTTGTTTCTGCTGTCCCAAAGCTTCCAAAGAATAACAAATAAAACCCCTTTCCCTATCAACCAAACTCTATCAAGAGGACAAAATGAAGCACATCACCAGGAACCAGCGACGAACAACTAGAAAAAACAGTCCAGAAGTGCAAAATCACGAGAGAAAAAAGCATGGTAGGTTGATTCGAACCCTTCCTTGTAGCGAGGGCACCATAAACACATTACGAAGAAAAAAGATTATGCAAAGATGAGATAGCATCAAAATAAAATCGCCACAAGAAAACTTTTATTTTTGGAGGAATATTCTGCGACCAGACAAGCTTCCACCAGTTTTTCACAGCCAGAGGATTTGATGACTTGCCATTGAAACCATTCTTATCTCGTCCTATTTTTTTTTTTTTTTTTTTTTCTGTATGCACACCAGAGCTAAGAGTAATATTTTCTTCTTAGTTTAACCTTCCCACATCCGGTACACACCATTCCAAACCAATATGTTTTTGATGTCAAAGTAAAAAAAAAAAAAAGTGTTTTATTTGACAAGAAAACAACATTTTTTTTATGTATATAAAGACCAAAATGTATTGGATAGCATTCATGTTTTTTTTTTTAAAAAAAAAATCTTACACATTTCGATCAGAGGACTACCGGGACTAATCGAGATTAAATCATACAAGTACTATCCGTACAACTATTCCCAGTAACGGGAGGCGACAACTATGGGGACCAACAGCTCGAATACTATTACTCCCAGCAACGGAGAGTAATAGTTCATACAAGCACGATTCAAACAATTAATTCCATTAACGGGAGACGACCACTACCGGAGCCAACGGTCCGAACTATTACTCTGAACAACGGGAGTGGTTTGCATTTATGCTTTAACATTTCCAAATTGTTTTTTAGAAAATATCATACTTTCTATATAAGATATTATTGTAAAATAAACCGAAAATTAATGAAAATCTAAAATGAAATAGAAATAAATAAATAAAATTCAAGTTTATCATTTTATATTTATTAGCGTAATTAAACATGTTACTGTCTCCTACCCTATAAATTAATTCCATAAACAATATTTTCAGTTTTCTTTTCTTGTAAAATAACATAACCCATACTCTCAATTCAAGTCACAATTTTCTTCTTCGCCAACAAAATAAATAAATTGGAATATGAACAATTTTCTTCTAATGTCTTTACATTGAGAATCAAATTATTTCAGAAAAGATTATTAAAAAATAAAAATAAACATTGTAACTATCAACCCATGCGATAAAATTAATTATATATATATATATATTTAATTATTTTGTAATGAAAGAATCTTTAGTTAAAAAAAAGAGGAATATGTTTATATAATTAAAATAAGAACAAATAACACTAAACTACCCGAGGTTTATCAAATTACACTCAAAATCAAAATTTACAGAAACCCATACTGAACTTCCTTAATGTTAAATTTGACCGTTAAAAAATATATTCAAGACTCCTTTAATTCGCGATCTATGGTTCTCTCGCATCTTCTTATATATATATATATATATATATATATAACGATCAAAAATTCTATTTTTTAATAGTCAAACTTAATATCAGAGAAGTTTAGTGTGAATTTTTATGAACTTTAATTTCAACTGTAATTTAACCAATCTCAAATAAATTTAATGTTATTTAATTATTAAAATAATATATTGTAACGGATATTAATTAATAAATAGAAATAAAAAATTAAAAAAAAAAAGGGAATAAAAAAAGAAAAGACAAAAAGGAAAAGGCCAGGTGAGCAATGTAAAAAGGTGCTCAACGGTACAATTCAATCAACCCCTCAAATCTAATCCATCCAATACATGATACATCATCATCATCATCTACTAATACAACCTTTTTCTATGACCTAACCTACCCTTCAATCTCTCTCCAAAACTTAAAAAAAAAAAAAAAAAAAAAATCACAACCCCCTACAAAAAAAAGAAAAAAGAAAAATCCTTCTCAAGTCTCCTCCATGGACCCCTTTCCTGTTCCCGTCCCTCTAGACCACCCACCTCCACCGCAGCAGGAGCAGGAGCAGCCGCCGCTGCCTGCCTCCATCCCTCCTCCATCCGCCGCTGCCGCTGCCGCCGCCAACTCCATACTTCCAGCTGTCAACTACAACCACCCTCCCTACGCCGAGGTATTAATTATTCAACTGTTTTGGCAGTTTTGCTCTCTTTCTAAAAAAAAGCACAGAATTTTTAATGAGCTTGAGCTGAATTTTGTGTTTTTGTTTTTTGTGAAGATGATATACGCAGCGATTACGGCGTTGAAAGAGAAGGACGGATCGAGTAGGATAGCGATAGCGAAGTACATAGAGCAGAGTTACTCCAACCTTCCGCCCAACCACTCCACCTTGTTGACTCAGCACTTGAAGCGCTTGAAGAACACTGGTCACCTCCTCATGGTCAAGAAGTCTTACCAGCTCCCTAGATCTGATGCTCCTGTTCCTGCTCCAATCATTCTTCCAAACAACAACCAAGACAATGCCGTCATCATTTCTTCTTCGGCCCATGGGCCCAAAACGGGCCGTGGACGTGGACGTCCGCCCAAGAACCTCAATGCCGTCCAGGCCCAGCCCGTTTTGGCCGCCGTTGGCCTTGTTGACCAGCCTTCGCACCAGCAATTCACGCCGGCTAAGCGTGGCCGGGGCCGTCCGAAGAAGATTGGTGGGCCGGGGGTGAGCCTGGGTGGGGTCCAGAAGGTACCGAGTGGGAGTGGGAGGCGGCCGGGTCGTCCTAAGAAGCTTAAGCCTGTGAGGGCTACGTTTGGCCCGAACGGAGTAGCCCAAGTCCATGCCCAAGCTCAAGCCCAAGCCCTGGCCCAGGCCCAACCGATTTCGTATGCTATAAGCGAGGGAAATGTGCCTGTGCCGGTGCAAATGTCTTTGCCTGTGCAAAATATAGGGAGGCCGAGAGGAAGAGGCCGGCCGAAGAAGCTTGGAACAGGCGCTGCTGCAGCTGTTGGTACAGGAAGGCCTGTGGGAAGGCCCATGGGAAGGCCAGCAGGACGGCCCAAGAAGTCGAAGAGCAGGACTGGAAGACCCGTGGGGCGACCCAGGAAGGTAAATTTCTGTTTTTAGTGTGTGTAGAAACTGCTGATAGTGCTTTGATATGATTTTGGTGCTTTTATTTGTTTGCTAATTGTTGCCTTAAAAGTTAAATTATTCCTTATTTGCTTGTTAATTGTTGCCATAAAAGTTAATTATTTCTTATTTGTTATAGATAAAAAATTTGTCTCTCATTATAACTAAAAAAAAAAATCATTTTTATAATCCGAATTTGATGGTGTTTTAAGCAAGTTAGGTGATAATATTGAAATTATACTGCCACCAAATGGAGTTTTTAAATAGCTAAAAACAATTATTTTTTTTATTTAATTGAAAAATTTAAAAAAATTGTATATGAGAAAAACAAAAGGCGTTATTTGCAAGTGTTTATTTTAGTGAAGCACTCCATAGATAATTTTCCCAAAGTCTATTCTGATCCGGGAAACACTAGAGGTTTTTTTTTAGAAAGTGACTTTAAAATTTTGTTACAAATCCGTTTTCTATCAAAATGCTTTTTAAATAGGACGAGGATCCTCTCATAACCTAAATTTTACCTAAACTTTTATACAAAATCCTAACCATTAAATTGGTTATGTACCACGTGTCATCAAATGTGTTAAAACATTTTAAAGGAAAGAGAATAAAACATAAAATTCTAACCATTAAATCCACATGTCTTTAGATTTGTAAAAGTTTAGGTTAGGAGAAGATCCTCGTCCTTTTAAATATTGTTTTTAGAAACGTGTTAAAGCCTTTCCCAAAAGAAAAAAAAAAGAAACGTGTTAAAATTTTCTTCTTATGCTATCAGAAGTGGTCAGCTGAAAATGAATAAAAAGGGCTAATAGCAGAAACACTTTTTGGAGTTTCTGTAACAGAATCAGGTTCATATACAATTATTTGAAAGTAATTTTACTACTGCACATAGTTGTTTTTATCTATGCATGTATGAGGATGTTCGTTTCGTGTACGTTTCAATCCAGATGTGTCCAAGTAATTAATTTTAATTGATTCTTGTAAATAATAATTAATAATTTAATCTATTTTCAATAAATCATTAGGTTAATTTGCTTTATTTGTTGATTTTGTTGGGTTCAACTTTATGATGATGTTCTCTTTAAAGTGATTGTGGGTTCGATCATTTGATTATGTTAAACTGTTACTTGGCTTAGATATACGCTGCTTACATTTGAACATATTCTTTTAAATTTTTTGGGGTTTCTGCTGAGACATTTTCATTGACTCTTCTGTAATCATTATTTCCATTTTGGAAGACCGCAACTGAAGCTGCAGAATCACAAACGGTAGCCAATATCGGAGATCTTAGGAGGAAGCTTGAATACTTCGTAAGTTGAAAGATTTCTTTTGTAATGCTTTAACGGATCTTTATATCATATTTTGTCACGAACAATCATTAATTTGATGTTACGGATCATGTTACGTGCAGCAAACAAAAGTGAAACAAGTGGTGGATGTGTTGAAGCCTCAGTTAACAGGCGAAAGCCAAATCAGTGCAGTCGCAGCAATCCAAGAGCTAGAAGGACTTGCTACCATGGACATCACTGCACCATTGAGAGAAGAAGCTCAACAACAACAACCGCAACAAGCAGCACCACAGGTTCAAAATTAATATCGTGTTTTTGGGAGTGCTTTTAATTATCTAAAAAAACGCATCAATTCAGATGTGTTTTAAGTGCTTTTTTGCAAAGGCATTTTTACTCGAAAAGGCGTCATTATAAACGCACTCCCATAGACGCTCTAGAACAAGTGCATGGAGATTGCGAATCTGTTGTCCGTGATAGATTTAGGAGCCTGATTGTGGTAGGGAGGAGATGAGAGTTGTAGAATAAGTGTTCTAACTAAGACAGTTGTAAAGGTGTAATAGGAAGTTTGCATGCAAATCTAATTTCTCATTGTTGATGGAAGTCTGTAGTTCATGCAACTTTGTATGACCATTAGTTTTTATTTTCTCTTTTACTGCTGCATGTATTCAAATTTTCAATGCAATTTCACAACATTTTTAACTACTTTTTCTCCTTCCCTATTCTATCTTTTTTAACATGCATTTTTAATAAACATTGTGTTAAAGTTGACTCTCAATTAAACTTGGATCTAATAGTTTAATTTCTGACATCAGTTTTATTCTTGCAACTCTCTTGAATGAATATTATGATGTAATAATATATTGAAAATTATATAGTAATAGGATTTGTTCAAAATTGGTATGTAATTTGATCTGAACCTGAGATAAATGATGTAAAATGAGTCATGCTATATATATATATATTTTTGACATTGAAAAATGATCATACTATGCTTATCTTTCATTTTACTTTTAATAATGTGTGATTTGGGTAACTGTATATCAACCTAAGTTTGTGACTTTCAAAATTTCATTTATTTGTACTTAATTCAATGGATAAAGTAATTGGTGAGTTGATGTCTATTTACTCTTTTAAATTAATTGGATTAAGATTAAATAAATGAAATCATAATAAAAATTGTGTATAGTTTTAATTTGAGTGCATGTGCATCTCACATTTTTCATTTGTGATAAAAATTGAAGTTATATCTTTACTCTTGAAAACATTAAAGTATGAGGAGAAATTTCTGAGAGCTCTCTCCGCAATATAAAAAACTGTGTTAGTGTGGTTGGGCATATAATAATCCACGCAAATTACATTATATGGTACGAATAACTAATCATATGAGAGACTTATGTCATATGATACGATAGGTTGGGCGTATATCTACATTTAGGACGTGTTGAAGCTTTTTTTTTTTTTTTCTATGTAATGTTGGAACTTTTATTAGACCTTATTTATAATGATTGATCTTATTAAATCTCGATATATCTTGACTCGATTGTCATAAATTTTAAGAAAACAAGTTGGTATACTAGTTTATGGTATAAATCAATGGAATAAGGAACGAAGAAAATCACAAATCTTTTCATAAGAATTTGAGAATGTTCCAACCATAAAACATGTTTTCGTTGGACCTCCTCAACTTTAATACCGGCTGCTTCTCGCAATTCAAATCTCGAAACCAAATAATTAAAAATTGTTATTATTTTTTGGTCCACAGGTAATGGTTTATAAAAATTATTAATTAGTAATTTTTTTCTCATAAATTGTTAAAAAAAAGGGAAAAAATTGTTATCCTAACTTCTCATGATAGAAGGTCAAAATTATGTATAACTTCAAGTGCACAAATTTCCTTTAAATTTAATATTTTTTTTTATAATTACATATACGATTTATATAATTTCAAGCTTCAAGTATTTGAAACTTATATATAGAGATAGAGAGAGAGAGGGAGAGAATTTATTTTTATTTTTATTTAGAAAAAGCAAACTTTATTACGCAACAGAATCCGAAGGAACAACGGACTCGGTTAAAATCAAGCTATAGACTGAGGATGGATAATCCTCCATCCAAACTAGATCAACGTCTAAAAGAAAAGCAAGATTAGTAAGAGAATGAGCAACCTCATTCACTACTCGCAGGGCAAAACGAATGCCCAAACAACACTCATCAGACATTAAACGAGCAATATCAGATAAAATAAGACCAATCTCAGACAAGGAATCGTGTCATTGTTAATTAAGCTCACAATAAAGGAGGCGTCAAACTCCAAAATAAATGGACACAAGCCAGTCTCTAAGTCAACCTTTGCACCATACTTTATAGCCAAAGCTTCAGCAAATTAGGGAGAAAAGTAGGCAACCAAACGATTCATATCCGAAGACATAACCGCATTGAGGTGATCTCGAATAACAAAACCAAGACCAACAAGCCTATCATGAGCTCTCAAGGCAATATCGCAGTTCACTTTGAACATCCCCTCAGTAGGTGGAGACCACCGACGCACACAAGACTGGACAAAATATCTCTCCCCAGCAGCTCTGGCACCTCAAAATTCTTCTAAGAAAGCAGCAGACCAAAGTAGGATATCAGCCATTGCATACACCGAACTATTGCGACAAAACCAGCAGCGCCACAATGCCACCACCAGCCATTCCAAGTCAAAGACTTTAAGGCGAGACTTCAAACCTGCAAAGAAATCCAGAGTGCCCATATCATCAAGAAACCTCAAGCTACTGACAACTGCAAACCTAGTTCTCAAAGACTTCAAAAAATGACAATCCCATAAAGCATGAACAATGGTCTCCGGCTTATGACGACAAAGGGTACAAATATCATAAGCTGGAATGTGGTGCTTCCTCAAGTTCACCATGGTAGGTAGCCAATTTTTACTAGCCTTCCATAAGAAAAGTTTTACTTTGTGAGGGATTTTAAAGCACTATAACAATTTTCACCAAGATTCACCCTCCCCAAGCCCCGAAGAGGAAGGCAAGCCATCAATATTAGAACCAACCCAATAGCCACTACAAACACTATAAATGCCTAACTTATCAAAATGCCAACATAACTTATCCTCGCTAGACAAAGGAGCAGAGGGAATGTCCAAAATGGCATCCGCGTTACAGGCAAGAACGAACTTCTAATCAAATCTTTATTCCAATGCCCTGACAAGAGTCGTCTCGCCTAAAACAGGAGGGGACAAAATTTTAAAAGTATGAGGTTGAGGGATCCATCCATCCATCCTTATACACAAACACTAAAGAGCCACCTCCAATTCTCTAACGGATATCTTTACACAACAGCCCTCTATCCCACAGAAAACTACGCCACAAAAAGGACGAAGAAGAGTTAGTCTTAGCCTCAAGGAAATTGGAACTCGAGAAATAACAACCTTTTAGAACCCGAGCGCCCAGAGAGGAGGGATGCTGAATAAGCCTCCACCCTTACTTGGGTAGGAGCGACTGATTAAAAATAAATAAATTCTTAATCTCAATCCTTCCAGCATCCTTATTCTCACAAAGCTTTTTTCAAGAACCCCAGTGAATACTGTGCATGTCACTATCACTGCCCCACCAGAATTTATAATTAGACTGTATAAATTTTACGTTCGGTTATAAAGTTTTAATGCGAATACTGGTGATTTCTCAAGACAATACAAAATTACAAAATAAAAAATAATAATAATAATAAAAAGAGACGGAGAATGCAAGAATTGGCAGACATGTCGTGAGATGGCACACTAGTGATCCAGCTCCACTAGTTTACGACAGTAGTTTTAAATTTCACGCGCTTCGTCACGTTCCAATCATAATCGCTGAATTTCCACTTTAAAGCTCCCTTTTTTTTTTATCCATTGAATAATGGTGGCCCGACATTCAGATCGACCCCTTCCAACAAATATCGTCAAGCGTGTTTGATGACGCACCAATAAAATCCTCGATTAGCTTGAAATTATTGGACCGATTGAGGCGCGTGTGGGCAACATCCACTCGTATTGGTTGTCGCAGTAAATAAAGAAAGCTACGTCCACGCTTTTCAAGTAAAGAGAAAGACATGAAAAACTTTTAGCATTAAAGACAAAAGACAAAAATAGCCGCCCACGCATACTCACTCCCTCAACTAACTCCAACCCCTTCACGTTTTCAATTTTTTTATTCTTATCTTGTAATAATACATTATTAAAATTATTTTTTCACCATAAAGATTTTATCATGTATTTGTTCAACACACCCCTCTTCTATGGGTGACCGATTCAAATTCGTATTTTGTTGTATAGATCGATCAGCGTTTGACTTCACTAACCAGGGCCAGTCCTGAGCCCGGACACAAGAGAAAACCGTTCAGGACCTTAAATTTATAAGGTTTAATGTATTATATTTTGATTATAATAAAAATAAATAAATAAAAAATATTCACCGGATATTTTAAGGCTCAATTTAATTTTTTTTTATGTATATATTTATTATGCCAACATCTTAGCAGGTTCAAGAGATCCAATTTATTAAACTCATATCTCAATACGATAATACCCTTAATTTTATCCTAATCTATCAGAAATTCAGAGGTACTTTTATTGTTTATTCACGTTGCTTTGTAAATTAGGTGGCAGGTGCCAGCATCTTTTATAAAGTGAGATTTCATTTTTTTTTCTTTTTTAAATCTTTGAAAATTACATCATAATATACTTTTATAAGTTTTATTGAATATTATTATTATTTTTTTAAAACTTTATATTTTTATTTGACTTGAATTATTTTTTAGATTTGTATTGCAAGTGTTATTCGTATACTACTTGTGAATTTTATTTTTATTTTTTTTCCAATAAATTATTTTATGTATATGGAAAACAAAAGTTATGGTGATTTTTTTTTTTTTGAAGAAGCGATTTTTATTGTAACATCCCGGATTTCGGGTGATGAATTTTTGATATATATGAAATATGTGAAAATAAATTTTTACTATTTGAGGGGTTGTAAATGTAATTAAATGTATGTTTATTTTATGATTTCCAGCGGACCGGATTGAATAGTGAAAAAAATGAAAAATTGAAAAACTGAACCAGAGAGCATCGCGACCTGGTCACTGCGACCACAAGTCGCGATGGCTCGCTCGCGGTGGAAAACGCAAAATCTGGCAGTGAGTACCGCGACCACAGGTCGCGATGGCTTGCTCGCGATGAAAATGGCAAAACCTGGCAGTGAGCAACGCGACCAGCCACCGCGACCACAGGTCGCGATGGACTGCTCGCGATGAAAGTGTCAAAAACGGGCAGAGAGCAACGCGACCATTCGCGCGACCAGGGCGCGCTCGCGACGAAGGCGGTGCGCGCACTCCAGTGAGCATCGCGACCTGGTGCCGCGACGGCGGTCGCGATGGCGAAAAAAATATAAAAAAAATAGAAGCTTCTCGCAGAAGCGAGAAGCCAGAACAGAGAGAGAAAGAACCGAGAAAAAAGAGAGAAAAGGAGAGAAAAGAGAGAAGAAAAAGAAGAAGAAGAAGAGAGAAGAAGAAGAAAGAAAGAAAAGAAAAGGGAAGAAAAGGAAAAAGAAGAAGAAGAAAGAGAGAGAAGAGAAAAGGAAGTGTAGGTGGAAAGGAAAAGGGAAAGAAACCGTGGAACCGCGGTTGGTCGAACGAAAAGCGATACCGAGGTTGGTGTACTTTCGATTTCGAAATCTTTACGAAAAGTATTTCGTTATTGTTTTCGTTTTCGTTTCCGTTTTCGTTTTCGATTTCGTTGAAGTTTCACGTTTTCGATTTTCGTAAGAAACTTGTTTATTTATATGAAAAATTAGTGATTTATAAATATATATTGTTGATTTGGAATGATTTTATGATAGATCGTATTTGGATCGTGTTTTTGAATATTCCGATTGTTATGATTTGTGAAAAATACTGCTCACAGGATTGTTGTTTATGATTTGTAATATATTGTGATTTCTTGAAAATTTATTTATTGTAACGGCCCTAGGATACCTAGACATAGAAATGGATATAGGAGGTTGGTATACCAGCTGGGTTTTATTGAGCAGTACTGCGCCGTTATTATTGTGTGGTTGTTGTTGCGGGGCAATCTCGGACAATCACACCGATTTTAGTGATCGTTGTTGCGGGGCAATCTCGGACGATCACAATGATACTAGCGATTGTTGTTGCGGGGCAATCTCGGACAATCGCGATGATATTAGTGATTGTTGTTGCGGGGCAATCTCGGACAATCACGTGATATCAGTGACTGTTGTTGCGGGGCAACCCCGGACGTCACATTGACCCATATTCCAGTCCTAGAATGTTTAGTATTCTAGTGGGCCAGAATTGATTGAAATTGAAAAGTGAACCGAATGATTTCATTGATAGCATTCATTATCGACTTCATTATTGAAATGAAAGTAATTGGAATTGTTTAATGCTTGATTTTCGAAATTTAATTGTTTTGAAATGCAATAGAAATGGAATGGTTTTGAAATATTTATATTGTGATTTATTTAATTGAGTTTTTAGTACACCCACTAAGCTTTATGCTTAGCGCGTTAGTTTGTTTCTAACGCGTAGGTACCAGGAATCCAGAGGAGGCGAAAGATTAAAGGAAGAGCAAGTTGCAGACCGAGTCACAGAGATTGTACAGTTGGGTAGCTATATTTATGTTATGTGTATATATATTTTGAAAGCATGCATATACAGGAAATTTGTAAATACGTTTTGTAAAATGTTTTGTAATTAATTAGTTGTGATTTATGTCTCTTATTATTAAAACTGTTTGTAAATATCAAGGTCTGTTTGTTTTATTTTATAAATTGTGATTGATAAGTCGCACTAAACGGCAGAGTGCGCAATTGTTCGAAATTGATATTGAAGTGTTATTGAAATTAGAATTGAATTGATGTGTAGAAATCAGGTTTTGGAAAGTCCGAAAAACAAACGGCACTCTGCCGAATTTTCGTAAAAAGTTTAATTATTTGTTTTGAGCTCACAACGATTTTAAAATGTATGATTTTTGAAACGTATAAAACTAGTTTTGAAAAAGTTTTGAAAGTTCCGAGTAGCGCTCCCCGGGTCGGTCCGGCCGAGTCGGGTCGGGGGGTGCTACATTTATATTCTTTTGTTTCTGTCATTTTATTTTAGGAAGCGCTTTTGGTGGTTAATTTGTTAGATTTTTTTTTTATCTTTTTTAGTAAATAATACTTTTAAAGTTATTTATATTTATTTTACTGATATTATTATCATTTGGAAGGGAAAAAAAGAAATTTAATAACAATAAAAAATGAATTATAAATTTATAATTTATATACAGATTGTATATATGGATGCAGATTATATAATTTATATTAATGAGATTATCTATCCAATTTGAGTTAGTTAGAATTTTTATGTCTAACCTCCCATTGGGTTCCAACCATAATATATATATATATATATAGTGAAATTTTGTATTTGTTAGAATGTATTGAAGTATAACATATTAGAATCTCATTTTCAGTTGAATCTGGGCCACCAAAAAGTCAGGACTGACCAATATATAGTGAAATTTTATATTTGTTAAAATTGATCGAAGTATAATATGTTAGGGCCTCATTTTCAGTTGAACCTGTGCCACCAAAAAATCAGGACCAGCTCTACCACTAATCATAATATTTTGATAGAATTACAAGGACTTTATTATCAAATTTAAATAATGACTCACATAATGAACACAACTTATCAATTGAGTTTATTATATACCTCGTTCTCTATCTTAATGGAAAGGGTTGAATCTCAACTTATAGATAAAATTGTAAGTATTAAAAGATATTTTCCCTATTGTATGAATAATTATCTAAATTACATTCGAAGCGTATTATTCAAGTAGATCATGACATAATTATGAAAATGAAGGTTGCATACTATATATAGAAATATATGATTTATTATTTATATAAGTTGCTCTTGATAGAAGATTGAGAATGACCATTGTATAAAATATAAATTTAATATCCTTTTAAGCGGTTTGAGTAGAATTGAAAGTTGACTCAATAGGATTACAATTTTATTGCCCTTTTCTTTTTTGGTAAAATTTTGGTTACATTATTATCAATATCCGATCTCAAAATTTTACAAAAAAAAAAAAAGAAGTAAAAATTATCTATGCAAGACAATCTTTTTTTTATAGAAAAATCACAGTTCCCTAGACATATGCCATGCACATGACCTTTAATTGAAATATTTTATATTAAAGTAAAATTCTAATTTTATAGTTATTGAATGGCACGAAGTTTTATAGTTTGTCATTTTTTTATTTGTACGGTAAACGAATTCACTATTAAAAAAAAAAAGTGTAACATTTCCATAAGTAATTTTGAATATAATTTTTTTTTAAAATTTACAATTAATTTGATACTTAAGACAAAAAGTACGATTTGAATTCACTCGACTGTAAATATAAAATGAGCCAACTTCATCTTATCAATTTTGAATACTATATGGCCATGTTTGTTACATGGGACTAGGAGTGAGATTGGACTATTTACTCCTAGTCCCATGTTTGGAACATGTTGGGATTGGACATATCCAATCCCAACAGTTCCACATAATCCCATGTTAGTGGGACTAAATAATCCCACCAAATTGGTGGGATTATTTAGTCCCACCAATTTAGTCCTACCTCTTTTTTTTTTTTTCTTTTTCAATATAATATAATATTTAATATAAATAAAAATTAATTTTATTTTATTTAAATTAATTTTAAATAGTTTTATTTATTTTAAACAATAAATTAAATATTTCATTTAATGTTTTTTAAAATAATATTTAATTTTATTTAAAAATATTTTTAAGTAAATTTAATTTAATATTTTTATTTTTATTTTATTTAAAATTAATTTAAAATAATTTTATTTATTTTAAAAATAATTTAAATATTTTTTTATTAAAAAAAATATTCATTTTTAATTAAATTAAATTTAAATATATTTTTTATTTATTTTAAAATTAATCTTATTTTTTATTTAAGTTAAAATGAATGTAATTTAATTCAAAATATTTTTATTTATATAAAAATTAATTTAATAAATTTATTCTGATTTTATCCCATCTCATCCTATACCAAACAAAAGACAGTACTATTTTTAGTCCATACTGCACCAAACACATTATAGTACTAATTTAGTCCAATCCAATCCAATCCAGTCCAATCCTACAAAAATAATCCAATCCAATCCCGCATACCAAACGCACCCTATATTTATTAGTAAAATTTTAAATATAAATCACTTTCTTTTGTTTTTTTTTTTTTGTGTGTGGGTATGTGAAACCTTTTATGGAAATTATACTTTTACTTCTAATCAGTGAATTTTTAGTGCATAAACTGAAAATGAAATAATTCCGGTTATTTTTTAGAGAGTAAGAAACATAAGTTAGTGCAATTTGTGGATTTTCAAGGTTATCCAGTCGTCTGTATAACCACGACGTAAGTGGTACGTACATATTCTTTCTACTTTACTAGTGATTGTTCAAGTTTCTATATATATTTACCGGTATGTGTTGTCTTATAAGAGTATACGTCTCCCAATTATAAAAATAGATATTCAAACTATATATGTAGTGATTGATCTCGATAGGTCCCGATAAATTTATAATTAATTTTGTAATCCTATCTTAAAAAAAAATTATCCAAACGACAAGACATTGACCTAATATAAGTAAGATATAACATAAGCCAACTCAATAATCACTATATTCCAATCATTTTTATCAGAGGAAATATAAAGATTGACTGGGATTCTATAATTTAAAAATTAATTTAATATTAGTTGAAAAAACCGTTCATACTTTATATGTTTACTCATAGTTCAAATATTTTGTACAATTTTTTCCTACTTTAGTGGTGGAGTTTAAATTTTATTATGCGCATTTATTGTCGTGCGTTAGTAGTTTTCTTCTATTATAATAAGAATAAATATACCCCCTTAGAAAAAGAAAAAATATAATTTAGGAAACAATTTATAAATATATGACTTGTACGTTTATTATAATTATTATTGGTAGGTCGCGAAATACAAATACGATATATTGATTATAATATATATAAATGTATTTACAAGCTCGATGAAATGATATTGAATTATTGATGCATGGAGTTGACCTAATAAATTTGTACAAACTGATGGCCGTTCTTTTATAATTATTTTAAATTTGACATTAAACGCGTGCGGCCCCAACTATTTTTAGGAATTTTTTAAAAAAAGAAAAAGAAAATTGAATAAATTAGGTACAAACATTTAGGGATATTTTGTTTTTTTTTTTCTTTAAAGGATGACAATGAGGACAAAATGCAAGCGAATAAATATATATATATATATAAATATTATCAAACTGAATGAGCGTCTGCTGTCACTAAACTACATCAAGTGGTACTAGCAAGTATCAATATTATTCTTAATAATAATATACTATTGTTAAAGTCCAACTTTAATAATAAAATCCAAACGACTTAAATAATAATAATAACAATAAGCTTATACACAATGACCCTTGTCTTGACGGTGTTGGAGGTTTAAATTATTCCAAACTATCAAGGTTCAACACCCAGAATATGTAAATATATTGTTTCACCATTGCCTATAAAAACGTAATCGTATAGGTAGACCCCTCCTGTTGCTAGGAGTAATAGTTTGGGCCGTTGATCCCACTAGTTCTCATCTCCCATTACTGTAAGTAGTTGTCCTGGGCTGGGTCATTGGTCCTAATAGTTCTCATCTCTTTTGAGAGTAGTTGTTCGGGACGTACTTGTATGATTTTATCTCGATTGGTCCGGCATTTTTCTGACCCGCAAAGTGTCAAATTTTAAAAAATAAATAAATAATAATAAGCTTATCTGACCTAACATATTATAGTTAACATCCACTAAATTCACATGTATTTATAAATTAGATATGCACAAACATAATTTATAAGTTAATATGTGTAATTGAATTCTTACTTTATGAACTGGTGTAAAATTTGTGTAGTTTTGTAGTGATTTTTGTGAATTCTAGCGCATATAGTCATAATATATTAGTTTAAAATTTCATTTTTTTTAGAATGTATCCAAATAATATCTAAAAAAATATAATTTACTAAAAAATCATTTTCTAATTGTTGTTAAAAATTAATTTTCAAACTGTAAATCAAACTTTCGTATAACTCTTTTGAGTATAAATGGTGTAAGTTTATATGCATAAGATAAGAGAAAACTAATTAATTCATGATCATATATAGCAACTTCAATGTTTTTTTTTTTTTTTAAAGATACAATTATAAGATTAATAATAAATCAGTCGGGACCTGTCGAGATCAATCTCTAAATACAATGTCTGAATATTTAATCGCATAGCAACTTTAATATTAGGAATAAGAATTTAAGAAGAACTCAAATTTCAACATCTTAGCGCTTAATTTGACATTTTCCCAATTTTCAAAATCCTTGACATAAATTCCCAAGACAAATAATTTTAATTATAAAGGATAAAAATATGAGATTAAAAAAATCAAATGGATTGAAAAAATTGTGCAATATCTACAATTAATTAGAGCCTCAAAATATGATTAAATATAAAAAAAAATGTAATTTAGTTGGCTGAGTGTTATTAGGGCATCATAATAAGACAAAGAAGAAAAGCACTTGAATGTTATCCTTTATTATCCAAATGTGGATAAAAAGGGCAACAATTTCAGTTTTCAAAATTATGTTCACAAAAAAGGTCCTTTAATGTATTCTTTCACTTTCAGAGCAATGTTTTCAAAACAAAATTTTAATAAAAATAAATTTATAAAAATCCTCATATTTTTTTTTTTAAAAAAAATCAAGTTATACCAACCTCAATTTGAGATTTAAGTTTTTTTTACTTCAATATTTAATTAATTAATTTTTTTTAAGAGTATAATTACAATATTAACTACGGTCAGGACTTATCGTATATCTACTCCCATAATGATTTTTTAAAAATATATTACAATATTAATAACTGTCGGGAAACCTACCAGATATCTAATTCCATAACAAAATATATATATTTCTAAAATAAATGGAGAAAACTACCTACATATACTAGTAAATACACATGGTAAGACTTGAACCAAAACCATTGAGATGAAAGATTGAAAGGGAGATTCACTAATCACTTGAGCCATGAGTGAATATGCATTTATTTATTTATTTTTCGAAGTAAGGGTTTGTTATGTAAACATCCACCCTCTGCCTTTTGATCAAGAGAAAAATAAATAGTTATATATTGAAATAAAGAAAAATAATAATAATAAGTTTATTTTTGATGTGGCTCACTTTATTAAAAAAATATACATTTTATTTTTATTTAAAATATAATTTTTACATTAACCATAAAAATATGTTCTTATCGCATGAACTTAGAGCGTAAAAAATCATAATATATGAATACTGTGGGAATGATTTTAAGGGAGTTAGAAGTAGAACAAGTAAAAGCAAAAGTTTATTTTATTAAAAAAATATACATTTTATTTTTATTTAAATTCTTTATATAATTTTTAAAATATAATTTTTATATTAACCATAAAAAAATGTTCTTATCGCATGAACTTAGAGCGTAAAAAATAATAATATATGAATACTGTGGGAATGATTTTAAGGGAGTTGGCTCACTTTATTAAGCCAACTCGATAATCACTATATTCCAATCATTTTTTCGGAGGAAATATAAAGATTGCCTGAGATTCTATAATTTAAAAATTAATTTAATATCAGTTGAAAAAACCATTCATACTTTATACGTTTAATTATAGTTCAAATAAATATTTTGTACCACTTCTACCCACCTCAGTGTTGGATTTTAAATTTCAAGTAAAAGCAAAAGTTTACTTTATTAAAGAAATATACATTTTATTTTTATTTAAATTCTCTATATGATTTTAAATAAAAAATATACATTATAGCAACTTCAATGTTTTTTTTTTTTAAAGATACAATAATAAGATTAATAATAAATCAGTCGGGACCTATCGAGATCAATTTCTAAACAAATGGTCTGAATATCTAATCGTATAACAACTTTAATATTAGAAATAAGAATTTAAGAAGAATCCAAATTTGTTGAATAACATAAATTTCAACATCTTAGTGCTTAATTTGACATTTTTCTAATTTTCAAAATTCTTGGCATAAATTCCCGCACCCAAGACAAATAATTTTAATTATAAAGGATAAAAATATGAGATTAAAATAATCAAATGGATTGAAAATTTTGTGCAATATCTACAATTAATTAGAGCCTCAAAATAGGATTAAATATAAATAAAAAAAATGTAATTTAGTTGGCTGAGTGTTATTAGGGCATCATAATAATACAAAGAAGAAAAGCACTTGAATGTTATCCTGTATTATCCAAATGTGGATAAAAAGGGCAACAATTTCAGTTTTCAAAATTATGTTCACAAAAAAGGTCCTTTAATGTATTCTTTCACTTTCAGAGCAATGTTTTCAAAACAAAATTTTAATAAAAATAAATTTATATAAATCCTCATTTTTTTTAAAAAAAGAATCAAGTTATACTAACCTGAATTTGAGATTTAAGTTTTTTTTTACTTCAATATTTAATTATTTATTTACTTTTTTTAAGAGTATAGTTACAATATTAACCACGGTCAGGACTTGTCGGGAAATCTACTGGATATCTAATCCTATAACATGAGATATCTATTTCCAAAATAAGGGGAGAAAACTACCTATATATACTAATAAATACGTATAGTGAGACTCGAATCACCACCATTAAGATAAAAGACTGAAAGGGAAATTCACTAACCACTTGAACCATGAGTGAATGTGTATTTATTTATTTATTTTTCGAAGTAAGGGTTTGTTATGTAAACATCCACCCTCTGCCTTTTGATCAAGAGAAAAATAAAAAGTTATATAATGAAATAAAGAAAAATAATAATAAATTTATTTTTGATGTGGCTCACTTTATTAAAAAAAATATACATTTTTTTATATTTAAATTCATTATATGATTTTTAAAATATAATTTTTATATTAAATATAAAAAAAATCTTCTTAACGCATAATGTTAGGACGTAAAAAATAATAATATATGAGCATTGTGGGAATGATTTTAAGGGAGGCAGAAGTAGAACTAGAACAAGTAAAAGCAAAAGTTTGAAAAAAAAAAATGTGTCATAGGTTTGGTCATTATAATTATTGTATTAGAATTGATTTTAATGCTACACCAATAGAGTTCTGGTCAACAACAATATATAATAAATTATTCCCAATGGAGAAATTGGACTGCACCCCAATCTCCATGCCTATCATCATCTGTATATTTAATTCAATCTTAATAAATGAAGTAATGTCAAAGTTGTCTTGTATTATAAGTTGTATTTGCTTCATGCAATTAATATTAGGGCAATTTTTATTTTTATCCCTAAATTTTAAAAAATTATTAAATTTTATAATGCAGTTTCTTTTATTATACTCATGGTCCTAAGTTTCTATAAATATATTAATTTGATCCCTCTTTAATTTTATGAGGTTTGACCGTTAAAAAAATAGGTTAGAGGGACCAAATTAATGTATTTATAAAAATTTAGAGTCCACGGATATCAAGAAAGAAAACCGCATTAAAAAATTAATAATTTATCATACCTTAGAGATGAAAATGCGAGTAGGTAGAGACCTACTTGCGGCAGCCATAAAAATGGATCTCGAAATGGAGATCCATCACCATAGCCTCTGTGAGCAGGCTTCCTCCCCACTTGCAGTGGCCATGAAGATCCATCTAGAGATTTAGATATCTTCACCTCCATTTTTCCTTTTCTTTTTTATAACATCCAATCTATTTCCTTTTAAAACAATCTCCACCGTCCAGCTTAACGGTGGAGATCCTTAATTTTTTTTAAGGATTGTTTGTTTTTTTTAAGGATATTTTTTTTCTAGTTAGATGAAAGTAGCACAAGATTGTAATTTTAAGTGTAAGTAAACTTATAATTTCGAGCAACTATCAATCCTAAAGTGCCTTTTTCATTTTAATATTTAAAGTCAGGGCAAAAAAATTATTTTTCCATTACTGTTATGTTTGACAGTTAAAAATTCGATTAAAAAGATTAATTTTACTACTTTTTAAAATTTAAAAGATTACGTGAATCAAAACATAAAATATTATTAAAAATTAAAGAATAGCTCAAAACTTAAGAGTCCAAATGAAAGTATCCCTATTTATAATATGGTCAAAGAATATAATAATGTGCACATGGAATTTTATTGAACAATTATTTGTTCTCCATTATGAATAAGGTAAAGTGAATTATGCAGGAAGTATGATATTTCGAACAATTTAGGAGTTTTGTAAAGCCTAGAAGTACTTTCTCAAATAAGCTCAAAATTCAAGCTTCTACCCCGAAAACATGTAAAATTATAATAATATTTATTTCTAAGTTTGGGTGCAAGATAACATGAGTTTAACTTCTAAAATAAAAAAAATAAAAAATAATAACCATGCAAAACTTTTTGGATATGAATAATTAGTCAACAAACTAAGTATCATAACGTTCGGATGATGAATCGGATGGGACCTAATAAGATCAATTATTACAAATATATTATAAAAAATAACTCCCACTACAAGATGAATATAAAACGCACAACCACTTAAGTTATAAGTGAACGTGTCAAATATATTTATAACTTTAATACATAAGAAATGATTAATCTAATAATTATCTTAATTTCTTTATTTATTATCACAAATTTATATTGGTTTTTCTATATTTTATAGTAATTTTGTCTTCATTTTTTATAATTGTTATAATATATTATCTTTTAAATTCTAACTCACTCAAAAATATTTAAAGAATATATTAAAAAATGAAAAAAAAAAACTCAATTTAAATAAATTTTAAAACTTTTGATTTAAGACTAAAAAATGGTTCAAAGAGGCATATTGCATATATGTTTAGATAACACCAATTGAATTGATTAACTTGATGAACTTAATTATCAAATAATTTTATTTGTTATTAAATAAAAAAAAAATGATAACTCTACTTCTAAATCATATCATATCATCATTTTAAAAACATAATATATATTTCAATAATATTTTTTGTTGGTTATAGGTATAATAATCACACCTCTCAATGGATTTGAGTTCGAATCCTTATTTTCAGAATAATAATAATAAAAAAATCGAATTAGTAGGTGGGTTTTTTGTTGGTTTACTCAAGCCATGTGATTCCTGAAGTAGCCATTTTTCATGCCAAAGAAATCTCACGTGCTCGTAACCCATTTGGTCCAAGTGAAATGAAATATCTCAAAATCTTCTCCAATCAACTTTTGAGAGAAAGAAAACAATTTTTTTTTTCCATTTTTGGGTGGAAGAACAGAACCATATTTAATCTCGAAAAGTCAATATTATTTGTATTATAATTTACAAAAAGCCAATGACAGCCGCTAAGTAACTGGTTCTGTCAACCTATAAAACCCCATTAAAAAGCCAACCACTGCAGTTACAGTTTCATGTTTTTACAGTTACAACATTCATGGATTTTATAGTTTTTTTACCACTTCCAGTTTCAGTTTAAAGGAAGAAAAACATTTATATAAGAAACAAAAAAAAGAATTATATTTTTTTTGATCAACAAGTTGTTTTTGCATTCAATATTCAAATTTCTCTGTCAGTTTCATTTCAACCCCGCAAAATTTCCCATTTTGTGCCGCTACCTTTTGCTAAATTTTTGACTCCCAAAATTTTAGATATATATATATATATATATAACATAGTTTAATAGTTTTGGACTTTTAGACAGAGAAAGTAAAGAGAGAGAGTGAGTGAGTGAGCAAGTTGGTTGCTTCTTATTGTTGTTTTCGCCACCAATTTTTAACCTTTTTATGGGACCTTGAAATCCTTCTGCCTTTAAACTCAAGTGGGTCACTCGTTGTTTTGAGGTCCTACTCTCCCACTTGTTGTTCTTTGCTGTCTCTTCTCTCTTTGCTACCTTCTTCTCTTTTTCGAAGCTCTTCTCTCTCCTCTGTGCTCTTTTATTTTGAAAGAAAGATCCATTTTTTTTTTCAATCTTGATATTTATCGTACACATCAAGATATTTGATTTTGGTTAAGTTTTGATTGTTTGTTCTGTGTTTGGTTTTTGTTCTTCACTCTTTCAATCTTCAAGAGTGGAGGTGGGTCTAAGGGTCTTTGTTATTCTGTGATGAAGGTGGGTGTTATCTTTCAATTAAAGCATCAGGGTCCTTTTTTTGGTATTGGACGAGCTCTGCTGGGTTGTTATTTTGCTTGAAATGGTTGTTCTTGTTGTGGTGGAGGTGGTGGCTATCGGATTTGATAGGTTGATTTTGGTCACGTGTGGTGGGATGTGAGCTAAAAGGGGCCTTTTGTATTGCTTTGAACTTTTTTGTTTGTGTGTAGTGATTTGGTTCTTTGATCGAGATTTGAGATTGTAGATTTCATGCTTGGTAGGAGACAATGGAGAGGTTTGTGGCCAGACTTTTATGCCTTTAGCATTCAATACATTCGCTTGGTGAACATAATATGAAGAACCTTCTCAAGAAGCTCCATATCATGTCTAACCAATCAGAAATGGCAGAAGGGTCTACTTCATCTAGGGGCAATAAGTCCAGTGAATTATCATCATCACCACCACCATCATCTCACAATTCTGAGCAGCAAAAACCCACTTCAGGCCTTTCAAATTGGTTGAATTCAGTGGTGAACAGAAAAAGTCCTAGTCCACCATCTTCTTCAAATGTGACCAGAGGAGAGAGGGCAGAGCCGGAGGCAGAATCCGGGGGCAGCTTGGATGTTGCATTGGATGCCGTGAGGCACGATTCAGGGTCTAGCCACAGCCACTCCAAGGATCCTGATGTGGAGGAGGAGTATCAGATACAGTTGGCTTTGGAGTTGAGTGCTAAAGAGGATCCTGAGGCAGTTCAGATTGAGGCTGTCAAGCAAATAAGCTTGGGTTCCTGTGATCCTGAAAATTCTCCAGCTGAAGTCGTTGCCTATAGATATTGGGTAAGTTATAACAACCATTTGTGATGGATTTTTTTGGTTTTCGAGTCAACTGACATGTTGTAGTATCATGAATGTAAACTAATATGGCTGCAACAAATTTTTATCTACTTTGTTTTAATATGTTGCCATAAGTTTGTAAAGTTCTTTTCTGATTAAATAATTAGTATTCTTTAATATCAAGTTATGTTAGGGAGAAGAAAAACATTTTAAAGATAACGGAAAAGAAGTTCCAGGTAGTTGTTAGTGTCATCCTTGTGATTCTTGTGCTAGTTGTCATTTAACCTTTTCATTTAATGAGAGGGAGAAACATCCATTGTTAAGCTTGCTAGCTTCCTGATTGCAACAATGTTGTTGAGAGTCCCCATCGATTTTCCTACTAGTTCGAAGAAAAAAGTAGTGGTTTTAATGTTTAGCATTAACAATCTTCAAAATCTAGTTCAGATATACATTGGCCAGGAAGGGGAGTTGGGTTGGGAACGCTCCTTTCTGTGCAGTTGGTAAAAACAAAATGATAGAATACTAGCATTAAGAGGAATGAGAAGAACCAGAGTAACAATTGGGTTTTTGTATTTAAGTTATCACCTTCAACTTTAGTTTGTTGGGTGAGGCTATAGTTGTACAGACTAAAAGGATTTCCCGCAACTGGCTATGTACTTGAATTCTTGTTTGTCAATTGACATGGCTCAGTGACTGAAATTGATCCCAGTAAATCAAATGCTCATGTCTGAGTAATGTTCAAAAGAATCCTTAGATCACATTCATTTTTGCTTAATAGTTTTAATTTGTTTTTGCCTCGAAATCTTTCTAATTCACCAAGGAAATTTCGTACATAAAATGGTTGCTAGAGAAATACATTTTTTTTGGTCCAAAATATAGATGTTCCAAATCCTTAAGAACATTGCTTGAACCCAAAATCGCTTACTAACTGGTGAATGACGAACTGCTCAACCACATGAATTAAAGGTTTTTTACTATTGTAGGAATTCCAACTAGTTTTTTTTGCATGTTTTTCATAGCCTGTATATCTTTTGAAGCTTATTATTAATAAAGTCATTGATCTTTTGCTTTAAGACTTTTAAGTATAATAATAATTATGGCAAAGTGAAGCAATAGGGTTTTTGTTCTCTTTTGTTTCGTACATTAGTCATAATTTTAAGCCTATAAGATATCTACATTCAAAGAAGTGTTTAATTGTTATTAGTATGTTTAGCATTATTTTTTGGGAATTACTTTGCCATATGTTTATACCTTGCTAACCTATCTCATATCGTAGATTTGTCCGTGCTTCACAGAATTACAATTCTCTTAGCTATGATGACAAGGTCTTGGATGGATTCTACGATCTGTATGGAATCTGGACTGAGTCTTCAGCAGAAAGAATGCCAACCCTTGTTGATCTGCAAGGAACACCTGTGTCAGACTGTGTCACCTGGGAAGCAGTTTTGGTCAATAGGGCTGGTGATGCTAATTTGTTAAAACTTGAACAAAAGGCCCTTGAGGTGGCCGTCCAGTCAAGATCCCAGTCTCTAGCTTTGGTGGGCAGTGACTTGGTGAAAATGCTTGCTGTTTTAGTTGCTGACTACATGGGTGGGCCAGTTGGTGATCCTGAAAACATGTCTAGAGCATTGCGTAGTCTTAGTTACAGCTTAAAAGCAACTCTTGGTAGCATAGTTTTGCCGCTTGGTTCTCTTACTATTGGGTTGTCTCGTCATCGCGCATTGTTATTCAAGGTATTTCTTCACCTCTTTTACTCTCAGTTTTATGGTGCTCCATTCTTTATATGGTTTAAAAACTTGATAATACTCTAGATAAAGTAGGATGGCAACAGGAGCATTTCTATCACCGGATCTATTTATTGATATTTTGACTTGTGTCATAATTTTGGACAAACCTATCCAGTGTGCTACTATCACTTCTATGTTATCAGGAACCTTTTGTAGATGAAATTCCTGTAATCAGGTGATTAAAAGAAATTTTGCATTAATTGCACAATCTGGTAGTTTTAACGGGCAAAGTTTTGTACTTTATATTTCTGCTATTGTTAGTTGTATCATTATGCATATGTTTTCGAATTTGACACGTTACTCGCTATGTCTGAGCATGCTAATGATGATCAGATTCTAAACATGACGATCTAAAACTTTAGTTATGTTTTAAATATTTTAAATAGACTCCATTGGTAATGGCCCTTTCAGACAAGTGCTGGACAGCTCTGAGTGGGTAATTAAAACGTTCATGTAATTAAGGTCTTCATATCTTTATTATAATCTGTAAGTTTTGAACAGCTCTGAGATGCTATACGATGGTGTTCTGTCGTGGTTATAGTTTTCCAAAAATCAACTTCTCTTATAAATTGCATTCTGAAAAGTATTCAAGAATATATTTAAGGTGTGGAGCATGTTAGTATAATCTTTCCCCTGTAACTTACATCGTAATGAAGTCAGCAGTCTTCTACCTCTGAATGTCAACAGTATTATGAATTATGATTATGAATGTACCTACCTTTTTCTTTTTCATAATATTAAAGGTTCTTACCTTATTTAGTAATTTATTTGAATGTTTTTGTGCCCATCCTGAGTTTTGTAAATTCTGTCTCATAACACTTGTTTTATTATTTCACCTTATTGGCTGGAAACCTTGTTTTTCCACAAGTTGCTTATATTCCTCTTAATATTTCATATAATTATATAGGTTTTGGCTGATAGTGTGGGCATTCCTTGCCGGTTGGTGAAAGGACAACAATATACAGGTGTTGATGATGTGGCAATGAACTTTGTGAGGATTGAAGATGGAAGGTAATTGCCTTTGTAATTTACAAGCCAATCTTTTGCACATAGTGAACAAGGAATCTTGATGTTGTGGTTTTCTCCTTTCTATTTATTGTGCATTAGGACATGATCTATCATTCACTCGAGTAGGGTCTTCAAGCATTTAACTAAAATTAATTTCAATGTTCTCAAAATCTGCAATATAGTAGTCGTATGTGAGAATTAGTTGTTAACTCAGAACAAAACCACAGATTGAGATTCTTGTCAACTAGGAATCCTCGGCGAGTTGCATATATAGATATGTTGTTCTTTTAAGATTTATTATTCAGTTAAAGCACAGAAAATGACTTCCATTACAACTGCACTTTTTTATTTTTATTTTTTGGAGTTTCAAAACGTTGACCTCTTTAGTGAGATGATTATTGATGGATAATGCGAATTTCAGGGAGTACATTGTTGATCTAATGGCAGATCCTGGAACTCTTATACCTTCTGACGCAGTAGGAGCACTTTTAGAATTCGATGACCCTTTCTTTTCAGCCAGTCCTTTGTCGAGGGACATTGATTCATCTCGTGCACCCTCTTCCAGCAGTGGGGTTGGAAGCTCATTTGAAGAACATGCTGAGTTTGGGACATTTGACAAAAGATCCAGATTCAGAAATTCTGCTGCTGTTACGAGCCAATCTGATGACAGAAGAAAATCACAAGCTTGTTTGAATCTAACTGGATCAACTAAAGGTGAGGATGAACCTAAGATGTTATCAGATGATAAAGTACCTTCCAATGTAGAGAAGGTGCTGATGCGAGAACTTCCCAGCAGGCCTAATTACCCATACTTGCATGCGAGATCTCCTTCTTGGACTGAAGGGGTTAGCTCTCCAGCTGCACGTAGAATGAAAGTGAAAGATGTTTCACAATACATGATTAATGCTGCCAAAGAGAATCCACAATTAGCTCAAAAACTTCATGATGTGTTACTTGAAAGTGGTGTGGTTGCTCCTCCAAACTTGTTCACTGAAATTTATTCAGAACAATTAGATGTGTCGACAGCTGAGCTCTGGTCCCCAACTGAAGCTAAAGATGAAAATAAACAGGGGAATGCAACCAGTGAAAGTGAGAAT
The DNA here is from genome assembly GCA_003430845.1 of Xanthoceras sorbifolium. NCBI lineage: Eukaryota > Viridiplantae > Streptophyta > Magnoliopsida > Sapindales > Sapindaceae > Xanthoceras > Xanthoceras sorbifolium. The sequence goes on along the minus strand of CM010610.1, from coordinate 26,891,096 downwards.
CACGATGATCCAAGTCCACCTCTTTTTTTGCCTCCTCTACCTCGTCCGAGACTGCATTCTAAAGAGACTCCTCTTTTTGACCATCCTGAGCATCTAAAACCAGCAGAAGGCTTGGGGTTCATTTCTCCATTCAATATAAGGGAAACAACTGGACAATCTGTCTCACCACAGTTGGAAGTGACAACTCCAAGATACCGAAAAGATGTTCCTGTTGCTGCTGCTGCTGCTGCAGCAGCAGCAGCTGTTGTTGCGTCTTCAATGGTAGTTGCTGCTGCAAAGTCAAGCAGTGAATCAAATATTGAACTTCCTGTAGCAGCAGCTGCCACTGCCACTGCTGCAGCTGTGGTTGCAACAACTGCAGCTGTGGGTAAGCAGTATGAGCAAGGCACACGAAGTGAAGGAGATACAGGCTTTGGTGGTTATGAACCGCGTGGTAGTGGAGGCCATGAACATGATAGGTTGGGCATAAATTCAGAAGGTGAAAGAATATCAGATAGATCAGCAGGTAATGAGAGCTCAAAATCTGATGTTGGACTTGATGATGTTGCGGAGTGCGAGATTCCATGGGAGGAAATCACCTTGGGTGAGCGTATCGGACTTGGTACTGACTCATACTGATTCTATTAATTTCATGTACCATCTGTCATTGGATGATAATTTATTCCAGTTATACTCAGATAAATGTCAATTTTGGGCCATTTTTCTATTGCAGGATCATATGGAGAGGTATATCATGGAGACTGGCATGGAACTGTGAGTCTCCTCTACCCTGAAATTACCTTGTCTGTTTTGTTTTGTTTTGTGTCTACACTGAGTCTAATCCTTTTCATTTGCCTTAATTTGAGAAGTATGAAAATTCTGTACAACTGAATAGCTCACGATGAGCATTTTGGGAGGTGGAAATGGTAAAAACTAAAAAGCTAAATTATAGTGGAAATTCTGTATTATATGGGATATATTATTGTGGTTGAAGTAGATTGGAATAGCTCAAACAATATGAAATAATACATCGTGTCATGTGAGTATGCCAAGGAAACATTGAAAGAACTCAATTTTTGAAGATTTTGCATAATGGACATGTAAAATATTAATAATTGAATCTCAGAAGATTGATACAAAATTCCCATGAGAAATCATTGTATTTTGCTTTAATTTTTAATGATGAAATCATGTTATAGTGTTTTAAATATTATTGTTAGAGCCCTTAATTGCAAGCTTAAGCTTTTGGGTCTAGTTGATTGGTGTTTACTTGACGTTTCTTTTACTTCTTACTATCTCGTTGGGTTGTTACGTGTTTATTTGATGATTCTTTTACTTGGAGTAGAAAATTAACTTTAATTTATTTTTTATGATCATATGATAATACAACTAAAATTTGAACCAAACCCTCCTAACCCAATGTCAATGGTAATCAATTCCAATAGATCTCACTAAAGCTAACTGGTGTCCGCGAAGGTAGGAACTTGTTTTAACATTACACCAATCCCTCCCAAAAAATTGACATGTTATAATCCTCTTCTTGTTAGATATAAATATTTTGAACTTGGTGCCGCTCTTTGATTTTGTAGGAAGTTGCAGTGAAGAGGTTCTTAGACCAAGGTATTTCGGGTGAATCACTTGAAGAATTCAGAAGTGAGGTACCGAGATTCTCCTTGCTCTTTATCTTGTTATCTTAGCCATTCACTCATCTTATACCCTCTAAAGCAAATCCTAAATATATACTTCTGTCACACATGTATTGGAGGCGCCATCACCTTGTGATTTGTATGCCTTCAATAATGCCATATGAGGTGGAGGCAGCAGACAAATGCTCCTGACTTGAAAACCACGGCTAACGATTATGTCAATATAGACCATTCAACATTTCTCAAACTGATTTTGATGTAATCCAATAGTTATATGTCAATTTATCTTGTAGGCACCTTCTTTTTTGTTTGATTACTCTTACTAAAAGACATGGAAAGCAGCTTCTGAATATATTGCTGACCACTTAACATTTTGCTTTAATTTCTTTTTATAAAAAAAAAAAAACTAATATTATGTAGTACTGGTACATCAAATCAAACTTCAAGCAACTTGGACTTATTGCTACTTTTTCTATTTAGTTGATTAAAATTAGTGGTTGTTACTGTGCTGCTGAGCCTCTCTGGTGGTCTGGATTTTTAATTTGACAGATCCCTTTTTCAAATTTCATTAGTGCTTCTTTTATGACACTTTCAATTTCATAGTCACAGCCTCATTTATACCACATTAATCCTCATTTATACCACATTAATATTTAGTCATCTTTATCAATTTTTATATTACACTGCTTGTTATAATTGTTATCAATTAGTATGCGGGTAGAGTATTATTGTCTTGACCATTTCGAATTGCGATTTTGTATTGCAAGGTCCGAATCATGAGGAGGCTTAGGCATCCAAATGTTGTTCTCTTCATGGGAGCTGTAACTCGTGCTCCAAATCTTTCAATTGTTACTGAGTTTCTTCCTAGGTTTGTTGCCATCCTTACCTCTTTTCATATTTGTGTTATAATAGTGTATTACAATTTTCTGAAGTCATTTTGTTGGAATTTTATCGTGGCTCAGAGGAAATTTATAATGCTCCAGAACTAGTTTACTGCAGCTGCTTTTCTTGGTGAAGAACTTTACTGCAAATTAATCCTTAAGGCAGCAATGTCAGAGACATTAGTCACCTTGCAGCATCATATTATCCATTTTATTATCAGGAAACGAGATGAATTAAAAAGAGGGTGTCATAAATGTGCTTGATATAACAAATCTTTATTGAAAATTGGCTGATAAAATTCATTTCTTTTATCCTTTTTCACTAAAGTATAACTTTTATCAGTTATGCTGTATCAGCTCCTCTATATTTCTTACCTTTACAGATTCTGCAAAAATATTTTTTTTCCTCTCTTCATCAAAGTCAGAATTTCCTGTGTACTAAGCATTATGCAGCATGATTTATCAAATTTATCTCTTTCCGAAAGCTATAGTAGAGCTTCCGGTGTTCTTGTGTTTCCTTTATAATTATTGGTACTCATATTAATTGAAAAATTGAATAACTTTATATTTTGCAGAGGTAGTCTGTATAGGTTAATTCATCGGCCTAACAACCAATTAGATGAGCGAAGGCGTCTGAGGATGGCCCTTGATGCTGTATGATTCTGTTATTCTTGCCTTATGTTTCAATATCAGTGTGACATGTGCAATACTTTGTTCTTTGTTGGAAATAATTTTTTTCTTTTGGATAATTGAACTTTCAGGCAAGGGGAATGAACTACTTGCACAACTGCACGCCAGTTATTGTACATCGTGATTTAAAGTCCCCAAATCTTCTAGTTGATAAAAATTGGGTTGTGAAGGTTGTGCTTTATCTTCTTCATACGTCTAAAGAATCTCATATTCTGAATCCAGTGTGATGTGAATTTTTCTATCTGTTAGTATTTCTTACACATGATTTCCATCTGCAATTAGGTATGTGATTTTGGGTTATCACGGATGAAGAATAGCACATTTCTCTCTTCCAGATCAACTGCGGGGACGGTAAGTTGCGCTAAACCCCTAGCTGCAGATATTAACTTTTAGTTTCATTTGATTTATTTGTTTCATATTCTTATGTCTTCATTGCCTGTCTTCTTTTATGTTATCAATGGCTGACTAAATGAGCTTATTCATGGTGCACTGGTGGACATAGTACATGCATGATAATTGTTTATCAGTCTGTCACCTGTGTTTAGCAATAACAGATAGTAAGACTTGTCCTATCTTGATCTATAACTTCTTACATATTGTATTAATTAGAGAATCTACATGTGAAGTTAGTGAAGATGGGATGAATCCCACGTTGAAAAGATAAAAGGCAAGATAATGGTATATACTAATGGATGTCACAATCCAATAAACTAGTTTTTTAAGTTGTAAGCCTATCCATCATATATATATATATATATATATGTATATGTATATGTATCCATTAAGTGGCAAGGTGACGTCGGCGGAGGAGGAGGAAGAAGAAGAAGGCAGCGCGTGGCGGAGGAAGAAGAAGAAGAAAGAAAAAGAAGAGAAAAAAAAATTTAAAACCTAAACCCCAAACGACGTCGTTTGGGGTTTGGGTTTTTTTTTTTTAAACCAAACTCCTTTTTTTCTTTTAAACCTCCCCCCCAAAACGGCGTCGTTTTGGGGGGGGGGGGTGGTTACATTTTAATTTTTTTTTTTCTTCCTTCTCCTTCATTCTTGGCACTCTGGCAGCGCAACTTCACTTCTTCTTCTTCGAATTTCTTCTTCTCTTCTTATTCTTCTTCTTACTTGAAATATTATCCAACCAGCCGACTTTCGGCAGATCGCTTTAGCGGTCTAGGCGCTAGGCAGTGGGTCGCTGTCCGACTAGCGTCTAACAGTTTTTGCAACCTTGATATGTATATCTATTAGAGTCTTCGACAATGAATCTAGTGAAGATGCGATGAATTTACTAATAGACTACAACCTAATAAACTAGTCTTTTTGGTTATAACTTATAAGGCTATCTGTCAATATATATACTACTTATAAACATTAAAAAATAAAATATAGAAATTTAACAATTTTGAAGTTTTTGTTTTGTTGATTGCCTATACCCAAGCATTACAAACCATTTTGTGGCCATGGTTGTATTTAGCTAAAAGGTTACCTAAATCTAGAGCTAGAAGGCACCTTCAAAACTGCATGAGTTTCCTTAATAGAAAAAATGCATTTGGGATTAAAAAACTGCATGATAGCGCTTTTTCAATTTGCAACAAATTGAACCATGCATGCTAGAACACAATATGTTTGGTCTTTCTGTTAAAAGCCTTATGTCATTAGTTGAGCTCTTTCCTAACAATTTAAGCTATTGGGTCTGTTGGTTATTAACATTATATCATTAGCTTGGTTTGACCTATATGCCTTGGGTTTGAGTCCTTTCACATATGTTTCTATATTTGTTATGTATTTGCATTTGGGTTTGGTCCACGTACCAAGCCCGTTGGTTTGACATGTAAGGGGGTGTGTTAGAAAGTTTTATATTATTAGTTAGGTACTTTTCTGACAGGTTAAACTGTTGGGTCTATTAGTTACTGACACATTTAACTAAGAGCTGAAAAAAGTACACTTATCTAGACATTTCTTATATCCTTATTTGCCCTTGAGGCAAATGTGAAATCTTAATGTTTAAATTTAAGACAGGTTAAACTATTGGGTCTATTGGTTGAACTTTTCTATTGTTTAAAAAGTACACTCATCTGTACACTTTTCTGATAGGTTAAACTATTGGGTCTATTGGTTACTGGCACATTTAACTAAGAGCTGAAAAAAGTACCCTTATCTAGGCATTTCTTTTATCCTTATTTGCCCTTGAGGCAAATGTGAAATCTTAATGTTTAAATTTAAGACCATTGCATAACAATGTTGGATAGGATATCCAAAAATACTATTTGATCTAACTTCTTTAATATTGGTACTGTTACATACAAGATAAACTTTTTTTCATTTTTGGAGTAAAAAAAAAAAAAAAAGCAAAGCAAAAATTTCAAGATGACATTGAGGATGTTATATTAACGTTTACCGTTGAATTCAAGGTGAAAATTCATTTTTGTGATCTAACAATACGGACCTCCCAAATAAAACCAAAACTACTAAATAAACGAGAAGTAGCAAGCAAAAGATAGGACAAAATCTGTGGCTGCTGCAATATGCTGAAACCGTATTATCAAATATATTAATTTGCACTATGGAAATGTTAACTGATGAATTAATCCACAGTGATCTATGTTGTCCAATCACTCTAATGTAATTCTATTTATGTAATTTAATTGTACCGAGGTACCACAAGAAACCTACTGTATCTATTCAGATAGCTGAAGTAACTCGTGAACAGTGCAATCGTTAATGTGTTAATGCATCACTTGCAATATGTTTTTTTGCTTCTTTGAGAAATTGTCTGTTTTGTGATTGATTTACTGTAACCATTATTCTACACATTCAAGTAATTCATGCTGTAATACTTCTTCAGGCTGAATGGATGGCACCAGAAGTGCTCAGAAATGAACCTTCAGATGAAAAGTATGCCTTTCATTTTTTAGTTATTATTATCATTATGAGATCATTCACACATCCTTTGTCATAATCATATAAATATGAAATGCAGGTGTGATGTTTATAGTTTTGGGGTCATATTATGGGAGCTCTCCACATTGCAACAGCCATGGGGGGGAATGAACCCAATGCAAGTTGTTGGCGCTGTAGGATTTCAACACCGACGTCTCGAAATTCCAGATAATCTGGATCCAGCCATTGCAGATATAATAAGGAAGTGCTGGCAGACGTGAGTATATTTTGTTTTTTCGCATTCCATTCTTCCGATTTTAACCGTGTCTGCTTGGTTATACATTCTGATATATTAAGTCTAAATGTCCAATGTTAAATATTGTTTTGTTGATCCTATCCGTTTTATTAAAAAAAATTATTATTTGCTCTAAGTTGATTAATTAATCTTGCTCTGCTTGTACTACTTGCCACATTTAGTTTTAAAGCTATGTAATACTTATTATCTCTGGTAAGTTCTTTCTTAAATTGATGTAATATGTCCGTCCGCTTGCAGCCCACCCTGGTGGTGATATCATCTTCAATCACTCAATACTTTCCTGTAAAAGAATCAATCTTCCCCGTATATAAATGAATGCATAATATCAATATATGTGTAACATCAAATGCGCTAGCATTAGTGAATAAGTTTTGGAGATGGAATATGAGTAATTTGTCTTTCTAGTGTATAGAAAATATAAGCTATAAATTCATTTTGAGTACTCTAGGTGATATTGAGTGGACAGAGCTGACATTTGACCGTCTTTTAAACATTGTAGCAATCCAAAATTGAGGCCAACATTTGCAGAAATCATGGCTGCCCTGAAGCCATTGCAGAAGCCTATAACAAGTTCACAAGTGCCAAGGCCAATTGCATCTGCAAGTAGTGTCCGCAAGAGGGTTCAGCTGTCAAGTGACGTGGAAGACCCAACAGGCTAATAAAGTAAGTTTACGACCAGACTAAATCTCGGCTCATCGGATTGCCAAAATGTGGTGGCAAGTCCTGGACTGTCGGGCAAGTATAAGAAAAAAGGGATTTGGATTGAAGATGACCCAACTCCACTTGAGATGATTGTGATTCTTTTTTTTAACATTTCCTTTTTCTCCTTTGTATTCTTATTGCTTCACCATCCTCAAGCTTTGTGCATTTGTTTGTAAAAAAAAAAATCAATTGAAATTGTTGTAATCAATGCTTTGCATTTTGTTTGTGTTCAAGTAGTTTCTCTTCAGATCATAACTGAACTGAAGAAGTGATACAATAACTGGTAACAATTTGCTTCCACAACTTTTGATCACAGGGAAAGGGATTCAAGCAGTAGCTTTTTTTTTTTTTTTTTTACAACAAACAGGACAGAGCCCAATTTTTGTCAACTTGGGTCTCAGAGAAACGATGTAAAAGATGGCTGATATCTACTTATTTGGCAACTTTCCAGGATCACATTGAAGTATTTTCGAGTATCAACCTGCTACCTTAAACTTTCGGGTTTGATGTTGACATTTTATTGAAGCCAATTTATTCTACTTCTTTCGTATGATTCTTCTTGATCAAATATGACAAGTCCGTTAATCAGATCTGACCTTACATGTCAGGAATGTGCAACTTTTTATTCTATCTGTAGCCAAATAATGAGAAATCTTTATGTAATTTCAACCCAATAAGCTACGAGTTATATGCATATGAAATACAAAAATTATCAGGTTAATATTGCATGCATATTTTTTGGTGCTGATGTGCAGACTGTCACTGGATTTAACGTCCGTAAGAGATATTAACTGTATAGATACAAGGATTGCCATGATATTTTCATGAACTTTTAGATCGGTGAGAAAATGTGCACCGTTGATTATGGATAAGGTGGACTGGTGGGAACCAAAGTTTTAAACTGAAGTGAACTAAAATAAATGTTTTTTTCTCTATAGAGTTTGATATCTTGTTTTTCTTTTTATCCATTCTAGATATGGCTACTTTCTTTGGCTCTACACCAATTCTGTCCCACCCACCTGCAAGAAATCTCCAATTCTCTTCATCATCATCATCCCAAACACCTCCTCCTCCTCCTTCTCCGCTGCCGTCACAACCACTACCATCTCCACAAGTAATTAGTACAAGTTCATCTGAGCAACAACCAAGACCTGTCATCAAACCAGCTGACAAGCCTGCTACACCTGCCACTCCTACCACAGACTGGATAGCTTCAACATTAACCAGGCGGTTCGGGCTCGGTGCAGGCCTTGCATGGGCCGCTTTTCTTGCTGTTGGTGTAGTCTCTGAACAGATAAAAACCCGCCTTGAAGTATCTCAACAAGAAGCAAATACAAGGTCAGTTGAAATCTCAGTTTTTTGAAAATATGAAGCTTCTCATCATATTCAACGAAAAACTTAATTACAACTGAGCCAAAGATTTGCTGTTGATACTTAAAATACCTAGTAGTTGAATTGGGTACAGAGAGAAGTACCCAAACTCATGAAAAAAATGGTCTTTTTAAGGATGATTGGATTTGATTAGAAATAATATGATTTTATAAGAAACCCCCATTTTTCAAATGATTCCTTCAATGCTTATTATATTATCATGAAGTAAAAAGCAACTGTTGTTGTACTGAATGTGAAAATTCAGTATCAGAAGAAACCATGCAATTATAATATTTAGATTTCCAACTCTAATTAATGTTCATGTCCTACATTAACAACGATAAAAATTCAAATCTGCAATTCTTGGGTTGTACAACAATTATAGCTTACAAAACCTCACAATATTGAAATTTACAACTCTTGTAAATGTAACGAATCTCCAATATGTTTAATTTAGGTTATAAAATATTTAAAATTCTATAAGCTTTTTCTGAGAAATTTTGTCGGAGACCTCCTTTGAATCTTATAAGAATTTCTAGCATAGCTGTCAATAACCAAGGTTATATCATATATGTCTTGTACAGAAACGTTGACAAAGAAGAGGAAGTGGTCTTGCCTAATGGCATAAGGTACATTTTCTCACATTCCGCATTGCACCACATACGTAAAGAGTTGGTCTGCACATTAACACACTACATTGAGTAACCATTTAATCTGCTAGTCTGCATTTTAACACATACAAATATCTGGGTTGAATATAGATACTACGAGTTGAGAGTTGGTGGCGGAGCTACTCCAAGAACAGGAGATTTGGTGGTGATTGATTTGAAAGGAAAAGTTGAGGGAAGTGGGCAGGTGTTTGTGGATACATTTGATGTTGATGGGGATCAGAAGAAGCCACTGGCTCTGTTAATGGGTTCAAGGCCTTATAGTAAAGGAATGTGTGAAGGCATTGAATATGTGTTGAGATCAATGAAGGCTGGAGGTAAAAGGAGAGTTATTATTCCTCCGGGTTTAGGATTTGGGGAGAAGGGTGCGGACTTGGCAACCGGTCTGCAAATCCCTCCATTTGCAACTCTTGAGTATATTGTTGAAGTTGATAAAGTCTCCATTGCACCTGCTTGATTTTTTTTTTTTTTTTTTGTTTATAAATTGTTATACTTTTGTTCTTCTCTTAAGAGTCATGAATGGATTTGTATATCAAAGGAAAACAAAGGTGATTCTAAGTTAATTTAAGTCCATCTTTTGTATATATATAGTTTTCTTTTGTACTGTTAATTTTGGTTTTGTAGCTATAATTTTATTTTATTTTATTTTTTTTGTTCAAGAGTCGTATTATCTACTTATTTAAGTTTATTTTAATTTATTTTTTTTAATAATTCCAAATAAAGAAAACCAACTCCGGACAAGACCACACTCTGGGATGAGTTTATCTTTATATTTGTTTAGCAACTAATTTTTTTTAATAATTATAATTAATTCAAAATTTAGGGAGAGAGATACGACTCAAACTCATTATGTGTAAGTATGAGAGACAAACCTCTGGACCAAACTTTGCTCGTCGTTTAGCAACTAATTTCAAAGTGTAATAGGTGTTTTTATAAAAATCTTTGATAGACAAGAAATTCTTATCCTGAGACTCGAAACCACTTGATAATCAATATTTTTCTCCCACATAAACATTTGATTCCTTCATGTGCCTTCATTTTCACATGAAGAATTTTTTATAGTTTGACAAGTTGATTTAAGCCCACCAATGTATGTACCAATGAGATTCCAATATTTGGGGAATTTAATTTTTCAATTTAATTAAAATTATTGGATCAGCTCATAAAGTTTAAAATCAACTAGAATCGTGAACAATTCTCTTGCTCGTGTTTGACTTTTGCAAAATGAAGATTTACACACTATAATAGTCTATAATATATATATATATGGGTTAATTGCACTAACATCCCCTATTGAATAGCGTTATTGCACTCGCTGGCAAGTTTTCCATTTATTGCACAAACCACCCCTCGATTTCGTTGACCTGACTGTTGACTCACGGTCAAATTGATATTTTGGTCAAAAAGACCATTTTACCCTTACCATTTTATTTTATTTCTATTTTATTTAATAAATTATTATCTTTAATAATTATATAAATATTTAATTATATAATAAAAAAATAATTAAAAAATAATGGACCATATGAGATCTGGTCCATTAGATGGGAAAAATCTCCATCCAATGGACCAGATGATCTAGTCCATTGCTAAAAAAAAATAAAAAAATAAAAAAATTAAAGATGATGGTTCCAGAAATCTGGAACCATCTCTCCTCTTTAGTTTTTTGTTTCTTTTTTATATTTTCTTCTTCCATTCTTCTTCTTCGTTTTGTCTCTTCTGGAACATCATCATCTTATTTTTGTTCTTTTTTTCTTTTTTCTTTTTTCTTATTATATTCTTTTCTTAGTTTTTTCTTCACAGAATCACTCCCACCTCCCATTTTCTTCCAAAACCCTAAATCCCTTACTTAACTCCATCGCAGATCTGCGATGGAGCTATCTCAGATCCATCGCAGAGGAGCTTCCATATGCGATGACTTCATAGTAATCCATCGCTGAGCCATTGCGATGGTCTCCATCGCAGATTAGAGCTTTCATAATGCCATGGATTCATCGAAGATGGAGCTTCATTACGATGGACTCCTTCACAAAATCATCCATCAGATAGAACAGATCCACAGATCTGCTCCCATTTTAAATTTTTTTTTGATTTTTGTTGTGAAGGTTGGTGCAGCTTATGGGTTGAAAAATGTTTTCTTCTTCTGGGTCTTCAGTCTGCCATATCTCAGACCCCTCAAATCCCTCCCCTTCAACTCCATCGCAGATCTGCGATGGAGTCCATCTCAGACCATCGCAGATGGTGGCTCTGCGATGGTCTCCATCGCAAAGGTTATGATGAAAAAATGTTTTTCTGGGAAAAAAAAACAAAGAAGAAGAGAAGGGTTTTCTGGGTAAAAAATTAGGGTTTGGTTGATGATGAAAAAAACATTTGGTTAATTTGGTGATGATGAATGTGATGATTTAGTTGATGATTCTGGGTTAAAAAAAAAAAATCTGGAATTGAAATAATTTTGATTGATGATGAATCTGGGGTACAAACAATCTGGAATTGGTTGATGAATCTGGGTTAATTTGGTTGATGAATCTGGTGATAGATTATTTTTTATTTTTTTAATTATATAAATATTTTATATAATTAAATATTTATATAATTATTAAAAATAATAATTTATTGAATAAAATAGAAATAAAATAAAATGGTAAGGGTAAAATGGTCTTTTTGACCAAAATATCAATTTGACTGTGAGTCAACAGTCAGGTCAACGCAATTGAAGGGTGGTTTGTGCAATAAATGGAAAACTTGCCAGCGAGTGCAATAACGCCATTCAACAGGGGATGTTAGTGCAATTAACCCTAAAATAGAAATAAAATAAAATGGTAAGGGTAAAATGGTCTTTTTGACCAAAATATCAATTTGACTGTAGGTCAACACAATTGAAGGGTGGTTTGTGCAATAAATGGAAAACTTGCCAGCGAGTGCAATAACGCCATTCAATAGGGGTGTTAGTGCAATTAACCCTATATATATATATTTTTAACATACCACTTGTGGTGTTGACAACTCGAACCTGAATGAGTGCCTTTACTACCGAATCAATTTAAGTGGTTGGTGTATTTTCTTGGAGTTGAATTCTCATTTTACATTATTAGTATACAGTTATTTATCTTGTATGGTGTTGGTTGTATTCGAGTTGATCCCAATTGACACAAATACGAAACGACAACACAGTAATCGTGTAATTTAAGAATTTTCTAAAATGACAAAATTACCCTTGATACTTGGCTGAGATTATTTTCTCGCCGGCCAAACACGTTTAATTAGACTGTTGGGATTCTTTGAAAGCCCACAAAAAAAAAAAATTGAAGATGATAAGTTGTCCAAATTCCAACCACACACCAACGCCACGTCACCACTGAGAATAATATATATAAAAAATCCAGAGCACACAATCTTTAGTTGTAGTCTATAATCAGCAAGGATGGGAACCGTTTTAGACTCCCATTTCTTGGCTCTCACAGCCATTGTCACCGTATAACAACAACTTACCTCAATTTATTTTCTGGGTTTTTCTCTTTTTTCTCTGATTTTGAAGTTGTAACTGTGTTTTATGGTTGGTTTTGTAGGTGGGTTACCAGTTGCTATTTTTCATAATCACTGCACTTCTCAAGTTTGATAAAGTCACTGACTTTGCTGGTACTACATGATTACTCTTCTTTACTTCTTTTTTTATAAAAGAAAAAATATATATAGAGTTCCAATTTTGATTCTTTATTATATTTTATTATTGTTAGTTAACCACATACTTTGGTTGATTATTTTTTTAAAAATTTTGTTAGGAAGCACGAATTTTATTATAATAGCTGTGTTGACTCTGATTCTCAAAGGGACTTGGCATTTTAGACAGGTAAATTATTTTGGATTATTTAGAAATGTAGTATGTAATTGTTTTTAAGATAAGAGAACTTGTGAAGCATCCAATATCAGTTTTATGTATTCAGTAATTCAATTATATATTTTATAAACTTGAAGCCTAGTTCTAGATACAACTTTTGATATGATTATTTATGGACATAAAAATTTACTTGCGCTATGGACTTTTTATGTTGGGAATATGATTATTTTTTTTTTCCAGGTAGTCTTGACTGTTCTTGTTGTAATATGGGGTCTTCGCCTGTGCCTCTTTCTACTGATGAGGTATTAGCATCACAATATTGCATTAAAATATGTATTATAGATCACTAATTCTAAATTTTAATGCAAGATGGAAATGATAAGTTTTGTGATTCGAAGGCAATTTCATAACTTAGCACCATGACATCATAGTTTGTAATATGAGCATGTAAAGCTAAATGATGTATCATTGTAGAACTAGTCTTTTCCTTTTAAATGTCGTTGACTTTTGGATTTCGCATCATATACGGGCACCGCTACACATTAGATTAGTTATATAAGTAGAATATCTGATGATTATGTACTCAATAAGAATGTACTCGTACCCAGAATGGTTTATCTTATAACTTATAGGCTATTTATAGCCAAATATTCTACTATTAGCTGCAGTGAATTTTCAATATTAAGTAGCTCGTATTGTCATGCTATCCTTTGAGTCTTTGATGTTACTGTGTTATCCTAAGCTCTAATATGGAAAGGGCTATTGTCTATGATAGTACTGCCTTGATAGTTGACTTTTTTGGAATGTTCTGACCAGGATTCTGCAGTGGGGTGAGGATCGACGTTTTGATGAAATGCGTAATAATTTGGGGAGATTGGCAATTTTCTGGATATTTCAGGTACCTTATCTTTCATTTCTTCACTTAAGAATCAACTGGAGAGCTCTCTTGGTAGTTCGTTGGGTACATTTTTCCATTAAAAAGTTTTTACGCAATTTTATATGTACATTTCAGGCTGTCTGGGTATGGACTGTGAACTTACCAGTAACAGTGGTCAATGCAAGTGACAGTGATCCATCTCTTCAGGCTGCAGATATAATTGGGTGGATAATGTGGTCTGTGGGTATTTCAGTTGAAGCTACAGCTGATCAGCAAAAACTAACTTTCAAAAATTCTCCAGAAAACAGAGGGAAGTGGTGTAATGTTGGACTTTGGAAGTACACTCGTCATCCAAATTATTTTGGTGAGGTTAGTTCTGTCATTTCTGTCACATGGCACTGTTTTGGATCTGGTGTATCTTATTCTTAGTTCTAGTCAATGTCAAGCTCTGACTTTGCCATCATCCATTTCTGAGCTATATCCCTGTTAACTGACTTCAAGAAGCACCTATATGTTTGTGCAAGTTGTAATAGATGGATGCCCTTCAGCTGAAAAAAAATGCAAAATGCTTCCAATTAGATTGTTTTTTATTGGGAGCACTTTTAAGTATGTCCATGTTATTAACCTTTATATTCTGATCTTTGTCTTATACAATACATTCTACTTAATGCCAAAATCATCTGATGTAGTTTGGCAACTAACTTCGAAATAAATTTTTTATATGTCAATATCATTTATAGAAAGCAGACTTCATCCTTGTCCATTTTGTATGCCATCCTTCAATCCATAGATTTACCATAGCACTTGTAGACCTGGATAGCTTGTAGCAACTGACTGTCTTCAGCTGAAAACAAAGGACAGTATGTTGATTTATGCTGATTTGTATGGGAAGATCTAGAAGCATGTATTAGATATCTGCCTTTAATATTTTATTCTATAAGTCTGAGAATTTCTGGTAATGGCACTTATTTCTTTCCATTTTTTTTAACAATAAATTTTGTAATCAGATTTTCCTATGGTGGGGAATATTTGTGGCTTCTGCACCTGTCCTGGAAGGTGCTGAGTGGCTTGTAATCCTTGGGCCAGTCTTTCTCACATTGTTGCTTCTTTTTGTCAGTGGCATACCATTGCTTGAGGTTTGCTTTCATTGCTTTGGATTTTGTTGTTACAGAATTTACCGTCATCTGACAATATGCTTATCGTGAGAGTACATGAATGAATGCAGGAATCAGCAGACAAGAAGTTTGGCAATGTGGCTGCATACAGAGTGTACAAGAAAACAACCAGGTTAACTCTTTTTGCCTTCAATTGATTTCTACTAATGCAATCTGAGGAGGAAGTAACCGACTCCTTTTTGGTGCATTCTTTGTTTTGTTCAGCCCTCTAATTCCGCTGCCCCCAGTAGTGTATGGGAGATTACCCTCATGGTTGAGAAAAACTTTTCTCTTTGAATTTCCTTTCTACAGCCGTAATCTTCCACAAGAAGAGCAAAATTGGTGAGACTACATTATGTTACTAGAAATATTTTATTACTGATGCTATAAATCTTAATCATTGTGTTAAGTTCATCTCTGATGCTATAACTCAGTAGCTTGCTTGGTCAAGTCTTCCTTTTATGCGAATTCATGTATTAGGCAAAGACCTTTATATACGACAGTTAAACATGTTACCATTTGGTCAACCAAATATCTATCATCAGCCAACCCGGTTTCCTAGCTTTTTTCTCTCATAAAACTTCGTTTGAGTATGAAAGTAGCTAATATTGTCTCTCTGAATTTCAACATTCTGTGGGTTATTCAGAAGCTGCAAATTTTAGCCTTAAGATTGATCTTTGTTTTCTTTCACTCCCGAGGAGATATGGTCGAGGACTCTTAGTAGCCTATGTTCTCCATCATTCGAATGTCTATGATGTTAGGATGGTTGTTCAGTTTGGCTGAAATCTAGAAGTATTAGATTTTCGTGTACATTTTTTGTCCAATGACTTGCATGTACTCAGAAATGGTTTAGGATAATATAATTCATATTATAACTTAGTTTCATTTTTTCGCCTATTGTTTCTATAAGCTCTGGCTTAAACCAGTTGCTTGCTTGTAGATGGATATTGTTAAGTAGTTAGAACCATGAATGTTAGGGTGCAATTCATGTTGCCAAGCAGTTGTGGTTCATACTTTTTAGCTGCCTATGCTGTTCTCTCTTTCTCTGAATAGTCCTTATTACTTAACTACGTTGCATTATTGGTGCGGGATTATGTTTCACTAATGCATTGACCACTTGTGTAAGGTATAGAACAAGCAGGAGAGAAAGCAATGATGGATTGAAGATGGGTTAGCTCTTGATGATTCTGCTGATCATCTATGATTCACATTTGTTTAGCTTGTAGTTGTAATTAATTTTTCTTCTACTTTCCACACTACTAGAATATAATTGACTTTTTTCATTTAGGCTTTGTTTACTGCCTCCGTTTCCTATAAAATTATGATGTCCGAACAGCTGTGTTCAATTTGGCTGAAATCAAGATTCTTATACACGTTGATTTTCTTCGAGGGATATTGTTATGTTCATTGTTGAACTATGAATGTCAGGATGAGAATGAGATTCATAATCATGTTGCGAGGTGCTTGTAGTTCATAGCTTTCCCTGAAATAGTCCTCAGTGATTGATTTTTCTAATGCATATATGATTTTATCACTTGTGCATTTGATCCAAGATGGGTCAGCTCTTGATTACTCTTTGGATCTGCTATGGTTCCCATTTATTAACAAAAATATGTTTTTATTAATACAATCAGAACTAAGTTTTCCTTGCTATATATTTTTCGGCTGCTGCAAAGCTTTCGAAATCCTCCAGGATCCTCATGAAAGGAGAGATGCGAAGCTAAAATAAAAAGTATCATTTTGGTAGTTTGTATTACTAACATGTAAATTTTTTTTATTGATATGTGAAAAGAAAATACATACTTACACATTCGGTGTGTCATGTTATGGGGAAAAATCAAAAAAGAAAAAAAAAACACCCCAGAAATGAAAGAACCTCTTAAAAGCATGAGGCTAAACTAATGAATAACCCAAGAAAAATAAATAAAAAATAAAAACCTATAAAACTTCTATTATCAACCTGCAGTTCTATTTATATTCTCCAAGGAAAAGACAGCTCCAGATCTGGCCTCATCTGATGATTGTGGATGAGACATTAGAATGTAAACGACCCAAAAATGAAGGCATACAAGGTAGACCAGAGACCACAACTTTGCTGTTGGATTTCTCCTCAAAAACACTGCACCGGCCAAAAAAATAGCATCCAGTTGCCGAACAAGTGATCCTAAGTGCTTCCTACCTGATCGGATTTTGTCTTCGAAAAGAGGCCTCAACTTTGTCTGGGAGAGATCCCATGTTCCAGACTCCAAATCACTCGATGAGGCACTTGCCATTGACTTGTTTTCATCCAGCAACCTTGAAACTGCCTGCAGGACGATGGATTGGTTATGAATTGTAAATGCCCCATTCTGTCACCTATTTTCTTTTCTGAAACAGTGCAAACTATACTTTTAGGTGAAGATTTACCTCAATTCTGAACAGAAGAGTCGACTTTTCTGAGGAGAGAGACTCAACCTGGTTAGATGAGCACAATTAGAAAAGTTGAAAAAGTTGAGGCTTAATACATCTTACTAATTTCCCCAATAAAAGGCAATCCATCAATGACCCTAGTAGACTTTACAACAGCAAAACCTTATGACAGACATATAGAGAATCTGCATTGTTGTTAAAAAGCATATTCTCATTGGTAACAGCTTGGTGGATGGGACTTTAAAGACTGTTCGAATTGTCTTGGGCAATGCCTCGGAAGTAGACGACTTCTATGATTGTTTTCAAAACTCAAGATCTTCGAGGCACAGAAAAGTAAGGCAACTAAACTGAAGATAGCTATAATGTCGGATGAAATAGATAACCATGACTATAAATTTCATGGAAAAGGTATTATAATTCCCTTCTGTATTATATACTCAATAAGAACAAAATATTCCCATATATTTTCAAATGTGTATTATAAAACCAAATTTATCATGTCAGTTCATCCCTGTATACAGATCAAGCTAAGCATCCCTATTACTATAACATGTAGAGTGATTAAGGTAAAACGTTTGAGAAAAAACCTGGGCTTGTTTCTGAATTAAATGGTCCGTCAGCTGACCAAGCCTTCGCTTGAGCTCAATTTCGACTTCTGTCGGTTCCTCTATCTCCTTCCTTGTCATTTCAATGTTCGCTTCCAGCTTCTTAGCCTGAAATGTAAATGATAGATCCAATACACATGATTAATACCAAAGAAATCATATTCGGTTGTAAAATATAGCAAGAATATTATCTAAACATGATAAAACACAAAAGAGAATAATTAATCGCTGTTGGTGTACTCTAAAACTTCGACAACTTAAGTCCATAATCAGGGGGAAGGGTGTTGCCTAGGGTAAATAATGAAAATGTAAAAGCAACTATTCTTGCTTTCAACCTCATATAACAATATGATTTGCCATGTCGTTTAAAATTGTGACCTCTTATACATGTACCGAAAGCATGTCATATCATGGTAAGCTCTTTTTCTTTAACAAAAAACGATTGTATTGAACAAAAAGTTATATAATAGGAGAAAGCAAGCTGTCCTTAACAATAAAAGAAAGGAACAACTACCAAAAGACAGAAAAGTCTATACAAAAGCCACCCAAAAAGCTCTAAGCAAGAGCAAAAACAGACCCTATCAAGCTAGAGCAACTTCCCAATTAAGGTTGATAAAGAACTGAAGAAATTGAAGCCCAAAGTGAAGCCCAAAAGTGAATTCTATCCCACAAAAAGCCAATGTCTTCTCCTTTTCATTCTAAAAAATTATTTTGTTCCTTTCTGTCCAAACAACCCAAAGGAGAGCCAATGGCACACCTAGGATATCTCTACAATGAAGAGGCAGTGGCCCCTTAAGATGGTCCATATCACGGTAAGCCTAATATTCCAACATTTAAGAACATCATCAAATCAGCAAATAAAGAGTAATGTTTGAAACAATAATGGATCTCAAAAACATAAAACCTAACCTTATCTTGCAATTGTACAATTTTATCAGTTATGAATGAGTACTCCGCCTCAAGTATCTCTCGTTCAAATTCAGTTCCTTTTGAAGCTGCTACCTACAGCATTTCCATGTAAAGTGAAAAAGACTATCACAAAATGGTTAAGAAGAAACTTTTGGAGCAAAAGCATAATAAAAATCTGTGAAACAGGCAACAGAGAAAGAGAGTGAGGGAAAGCACACCCTGCATAATACTGCACAGGAAGATATCACTCACCTGGTTTAGGTATGTACCAGTCTGGTGAGTGTTGGAGATCCTCCTCCTGAGTTCTACAATAAGAAAAAGGTGTTTCAAAGACTCGTATTCATATAAAGATGGCTTGAATGGCACTCTCCAATATAAATTAGAGACCAGTGTCAGAAATGAAATGGCAGGGGCATGAAGTGGGATAAGAATATCACTCCAACTAGAAACGAAAGAAACAAAGATCTAACTAAATGGCAATCTTCTAGGACCAAGAAACCATTTCTAAGATTTTCTTGCTACGCTCCATCCTATAACTCTTGAAATCTCAAAGAAGAGAGCTGAACACTTTCATAATTCATCCTTGTTCTCATGTCCTCTTATAATGAAATCAAACTAGAAAAACCTTCAAGTATACTGATAATTCCTTTCATTTTCATTGTTAGAAAAATAGAGCATCCACCAAGATGAAAGATAGAAAAGCAGTTCTTTGCAGTGTCTTGAGGAAAGATGTATTCATTCTTTACTAATTTCTGCATTCATATGGCTACAGTAATATTCAAATAAAAAATACTCACACCTTTTTTTTTTTTTTAATATATACCACCTGCGGGCGACACAGCTTTAATATACATACACACATCAGAAACCTAGTGAGACAATGGAACAGCCACACTCACATTCCAACTTTTAAACCAAAAAGCTACTACTTAGTCACTAATCTTGGTCCTAACTTTCTCTTACAGCCTTAAAAGGTAAAAGCTAGCTTGGATGCCATTACAAGAGTCAGCAGTCCATTTCCTATAATCCACACCTTAATTTAGATACTATTTCTGTCTAACCTCAAATCTAAAGTTCCATTATGTAAAATGTTACTGGAATTTTTTTTCTTGGAAGACACCAATACAATTAATATAACCTATTCAGATCCTAGTTGACAGCATACCTTCATGGGCCACTTCTTTCAACTCAATTTGTTGTCGGAGTTCTGCTACCTGATCATTCTGGCACATGAAAATAAGCAAAATGAGTAAGGCTAGGCATCCCAACTTGTATTTGGCGAGGTGTCACTTTAATTCAATTATATGCAGTTAAATTAAGTATAGAAACCTGTGATGTGCATGTGCAAGTGCGTCTTTGTATGTGCCTTGATGAGTGTAAATGAAAATTTTAAGCTCAAAGCAGGAAAAGGAGTGGGTAGTGGTTCTGTTTCACACAATAGTTCATCAATGGATTACCAATGAAATTATGAAAATATCCCATCAGTAGGTCACAATGACCCTGTGGTTTTAGCTATAGCTTAATTGGTGACATCTTATAGATATATAAAAGATATAATCCCACTCACACCAGAATACAAGCAGAGGGGTTTCAGTCTATATTTGACTTATGTTGCCATATAAAATAACAAATCACCATGACTTTGCCACTAAAACCGTCACCCAACAATTGGCAAATCTTCAATCACAAGAGTAGTTGTTCATCCACTCCAGATTTCTCAAAGAAATAGCAGATTGATATTATAATGAAAGAGTAGCCACCTAAAAATGGGATACACATTCATGAGAAAAATATACTCCTTTAAGACCTGTGAAACTCTCTATAAACCTTTATTTTGACATATATCATGCCGGAGACAGGAAAAACTACTAAAGTTGACCAAAAGTATGCATTAAAACTCAAAGAGAAGCAGAAAGATATAGAAGGCTAAGCAAAGAATTTGAATCAGACATTTCAGACATAGCAATTTCATTTACCATCATTTTAGAAATCAAAGATATTGGTGCAAGCACAGAATCTTTTAAGGAACAGATAACATAATGAAGAACGCAGTGGATAGGATCAACCCAACAAACTGTCCAAAAATCAGGTCATACCTCTACTTCAAGTTTCTTCTGTGTGGTAGCAACAGATCTGGCAAGATCAGCATTTGTAGTCTGTAACAATCATTGATATTCAGATTACACAAATTAACCCTCAATAGCCACAAAACTAAAACTTCAAACAACGCAGAAATCATTTAGCACCAGACAAACAAACAATAATAGTGTACAATTAAAATGTATCCAAGCAGATTGTAGTACCTCCAGTTTAGCCAATCGTGCAAAGACTTCCATTCTAGTATTGTTATGTTTCTGCTTTTCTAACTCAACAGCATCCATGGTTTCCATCATAGTTGACTGCAGTTCGGAAGCCTGATGACAGTGAAATGATAAATTAACTCCGCCAATAATGGTGAAGAATCAAGGATAAGCCCATATAATTTCAGAAAATCCTACAAGGTCCTAAGGTTATGTCAATCTAAGAGAGTCGGAAAGAGTTAAAAGTAAGAATATATGCACAGTTATAATCCACACCCTCAAACTTGCTTCCAATCTATCCTAATTTTAAAAAAAAAAAAAACCAAAAAGAAAAGAAGAAGAAAAAGCATATTCACAGATAACCAATATTATTTTCTTAACCGAAATTTAACTAAAGAAGGTATTTCATATGAGGAATTTGTTAGCCCTTGCATGTTTGAAAATTCCAACATACTATCTTCACGCATGAAAGCCGCTTTAAGACCAAACTGAAAACCAATAGATTTGCTATCTATAAGTGCTATAAAGCAGCAAAAGCTTTTAACCATGGAGAAATTATAATCTCTTTATCTTTAGGACAAAACGTAACCTTGATCAACCTCATTATTAAATAGAAAAATACTTATGGTGAATAACGAAAGTACTAACAACATTACCTCTTTTGCTTGTTGTTTTGCTCGTTCATCAAGTATCTTCTCCAAACTTTGCTTCTCACCCTCCAATCTGGCAACCATATTCTCTCGCTCTTTGACGACCTCCGCAGCCTTAGCTGCTGCTTTCTCAGCCAAAATCTTTTCCCTCCTCCTCCTCCTTTCCTCCCTCTCACGTTCACTTGCAGACCCAGACGAAGAACCCGAATCCGAACCAGAATCAGAACTATCATCACTCACTGAAGAGGAGCCTCTCTTCATATCATTCGGTACAGAAGTCACAGATACCCCATCTGACTTATGGTTTCCTCTCACAGTACTTCTCAACCGATCACGAACACCGTTCACTCCAATCTTCACATCAGACACAGCATCACCTCCTCCCCCTGATCCCACCACTGTCTCCAACCGCCGATCCTTACTCACCCCATCATTCTCTCCACTCCCCTCACCTTTTGGCTTCACACCCCGCCCTTCCAAACTCTTCCCATCATTTAACAACTCAACACTCGAAGACCTCCCCGAAGAGCTAGACTCTTCTCCATCACTAGGCTTCTTCCCACCATTCACTATACCACGCAACGCAACACCTGACCTCTGCACAGACTTTTTAACCAAACTGCCATTGCTACTCTTCTGATTCCTATTCCCCACAATTCCCCCTCCCCCTCCTCCCCTGCTCCCATCTTTCCTATTAATCCCCAAAGCCGTTGCAGCCGGATTCGGAGTGCCAAGCAACTCCGTCCAGTCACTATCAGTAAGCGTATTTGACTTTGGTTTCGGCTTCAGTTTCGGACTACTACTACTACTACTAAACGAATTGTTCCTATCTAGAACCTTAAAACTAGGGTCACTGTTTAATTTCCCGTTATAATCACTATTTTCTTCACTTTTCTTCTTCAATTGATCCTTTATAGACACGGTCCCAATGTTTTTACTTGCGACATCTAATTTTAAATCATCAGATCGCGGCGTCTCGCCCTTGCCGAGCGATTCCGCTGCTTGTTGATCGATCTGATTTGTAGATTTAAAAACAACCGCATTTCAGCAAGAAAAAAATGAAAGATAAAATAAACCAAAAGTTACCAATAAGTTATTTTCTCGGCAACCAAACACAATTGAGAAAAAAATAAAGGGAAGAAAGAAACTGACCTGTTGAAGAAAGGTTTCAGCGACTTTGAGTTTGTTCGAGATCCAATTCGCCATTTCGATTGTAGTTCAAATTCACGAAGAACTTGCTACAGATTATTTATTTTCACATTTATATTTTATTCCTTTAATTTAATTTTTTTTTTTTTTATTTCTGTTTGATTTTCGCTCAGCGAGAGAAACTGAGAGCTGAGAAGATGTAGAGAGGGAGATGCAGAGTGAACTGCTACAGTCACGGCTACGTGTCACAAGAATACGTTATGTTGAGGTGATTTGGCGTTGTGTTATCGGACGGTCACCGTAGAGCGTGTGTTTGAATAAATGTGACAGACATCATTTTTATTGTGGAAATTTTTTCTGAGAGAGAGAGATGGGACCTGTAAGGGCACGACTGGGACTGACCAACGGCTCTGTGGATGAATATATTGGGGATTGTTTGGTTACAGGTTACGACGTAGCCTGTGCTCAGTATAGCTATATAAGAATATCTCTATTCTAGAAGAAATATAAATATTTTTTTGGGGTATTATCGTTTTTCCCCCTGAAGTATAAAAATATATTATTTCCCCCCCCTGATTTGAAACTATTCCCCAAAATCTCCCCTACCATTACTATTCTGTTAAAAAGACCATTCTATCCTTAATCATTTTATTTTATTTCTATTTTATTCATTAAATTATTATCTTTATTAATTATATAAATATTTAATTATATAAAAATAATTTATATAATTAAAAAATAAAAAATAATGGACCAGATAAAATTTGGTCCATTAGATAGGATACAAATATCTCCATTCAATGGACCTATTACTAAAAAAAATAAAATTAAAAAAAAATTAAAGGTGATAATTTATTTTTTATTTTAAAAAAATAAATCTCATCTGGTCCATTATTTTTTATTTTTTAATTATATAAATTATTTTTATATAATTAATAAAGATAATAATTTAATAAATAAAATAGAAATAGAAATAAAATGGTAAGGGTAGAATGGTCTTTTTTAATAGAATAGTAATGGTAGTAGAAATTTTGGGGAATAGTTTTAAATTATGGGGAAAAACAATGTATTTTTAAACTTCAGGGGGGAAAACGATAATACCCCTATTTTTTTTAATAAAATTTTACCACATATATATTATTATATTAGATTTTACTATTAAATATACATACACGATTAAAATTTATTTACTTTTCACTTTTAGAGGGAAAAAAAAGATTTATTAGATATGCTTTTATTATATATTTAATAAGCTCTTTCTCGTTTGTAGCTGTAAATATAAATTTTGATATACTATTTAATAACGGGATTCAAATATAATAAATTAATAGGTTTATGATGAGGTTTATCTTATTTAATAGATTTAATCTATAATTTTATCTAAATGGTTAGTGCACTTATCATTTATTAAGAGTTTAAATTTTTATCCATGTGTATGTGTGGGTAGTTTTCTCCCCTTATTGTGGGAGTAGTATTCTCTCAGTATGAGAGTAGATATCCGGACCGCACGTTGAATGATTAATCTCAACAGATTCCGACAGTTATTAATATTGTAATTGTATCCCTTATAAAAAAAAAGAGTTTAAATTTTTATTATTAATAATAAACAAATAAGATGTAAAAAGATCTCGTCCATGGTAAAAATTGCTTTCCTAAAAAAATAAGATTGTACCGAGTCTTGTCATAATCCGAATGATTATTTGATTAAATTATATTTATCATGTGGGGTTGTCTTGTTACTCTTGTACATAGATTGACATGTATTTGCAGTCGGACCTGTAATATGCAAAATAACAACCCTAATTAAGCCAACTTATTAAGCATTGAAAATTGAAAACTGAAGTCCTTTTTTTTACATTAATAGGAGTCGCTAGGACCAGCTTCCATGTTATGTTTCACATCAATGAATACATATAATAAATATGAGATATACCATACTATTCAAGTTGATTATAAAAAAAACGAGTCTTTTGATTTTCTCCAAAAAATCAAATGCATTTATTGTTAGGATCTCAGCCAGTGCTTTGATGCCACTGTTAGGATCCTGTATGTGGAAGCAATATACCGCAACTAAAGTAGAGATTTGAGAAAAGTGGAGAAGAACTGCACACACAATATTTACGTGGTAAAACCCCCAATTAATTTGAGGGAAACATCCACGGGCAAAGATAGAATGACTTTACTAGACCAAAATAATTACAACCTCTCTCTAATAACACTAGGAGAGGACAACCTCTCAAGAGACTTTAGGGAGAAGAGAAGAGACTACATTTTGGGATGGTTTACAAATGAAGGGAAGGGGGGTATTTATAGGAAAATTTCGGTTACTGTTCACGCGTACATCACTGTTCACAGTATGGGACCCACCGGCGGTGCCGTCATTTCACTGTTCACGGTGACGTCACTGCTTACGGCATGTTCACTGTGACGTCATTGCTTGCGTCACTGTGTTACTGTAGCACTGGGTCAGCCCGATACTATTCATATATCCATATTCACCCGTACTATTCCTATTGGGTCAGCCCAATACTATTTGGACTACTACCCACCCTTTTGGGCCTGAAAAATTATCTTCACTATTTAACATTTATAAATCAAATTTAGGCAATACAAAGGATGATATACACAAAACTAGTAAGAAATCTAGGAATTCTAGACTTTCTGCAATGTTGTTTCTAAAGGGATACAATTACAAAATAATCACACGCTGATAAATGTGTATAATCGGAATTGAACATTCATCACTGAAGTAGTAGGAAGATGCATTAACTACTTAAACTATGAGTGGATGTGCTTCTGTATAAATTGTTTTAAAAGGTTAGATTATTCATTACTTTATAATATAATGGATTTTATAACATTCTTCCCTTCCCCTGTATTCTCAAAATTTTCCTTTTATAATTAGTTTAAATTAAGCATAAGATACGTCATCTATACTATATTCAAGAAAACAAGTGAAGGCCAAAAAAAAAAAACAATACATCAACAACTCAACATTACATAACAAGAAAACAATCCAAAATTTTGTCACTCCAATTAACGAACCTTTCTGTAAGTGAGGATTCAATTACTGGTAACAACAACTCGATTGTTTAGTAGCAGTAACTTCATGATCGATATTGATAATTTCTTTTCGACCTTGAAGAACATTCATCGTTTTCGTTTGATCATTCGTTTTAGTCTCTAAATTTTTCTGAACGGTATTTTCAAGGATTTTACTAAACATTTGCAAGAACGCATCCTGAACGTTCAAATTTTCCAATGCAGATGTTTCCATGAAATATAAACCCTCTGTTTCTGCTAGTTCTTTCCCTTCTTCCTCCTGGACTTCTCTATTCTTGGACAAGTCAGACTTGTTCCCGACTAGAACTATAATCATATGAGAATTACTGTACTCTCGCAATTCTTTTAACCATTTCTTTATGTTTCCAAAGGTCGCTCGTCGAGTTATGTCGTAAACTAGTAAAGCTCCCAGCGCTCCACGGTAATACGAACTAGTTATAGCCCTAAACCTGCCAAAACACAATGAAATTATATCAACGGTGACAGACAATTTTTTGAGTTGGTAATATTTTCGGAATAAAAATAATGTTATTAGAGATTATAAATAACACAAAGAAAATTATTCTCTAATATGGATATCCAAATTTTCTTTTTTCTAGGCCAAATTTCAAAGCTCAAGGTTTGTAACCAATGAATTATGCAATTTTAACAAGAGTACGGACATTTGCATCTGAGAAATTTTACACGGGAGAAATTTTTTTTTTTTTTTTTAAGAAAGAAAACTTCATTAAGAACCAGCACCAAAACCAATCAGATTCACATCAGCCTGAATGCTATCCAGAAAAACACCATCTCAAACAAGGGACAAACAATAACTACGGGCCTATGGGCAATAGATGTGAGCAATCACATTACATAGGAGAAATGTTAAACATGAGGAAAACATAAAATGCAAGTGTAATTTTTCTTACTGTTGTTTTATTTTTCATCACCAAAATAATCAGCAAAGGTCCTACTCTTAGTACTTAATGAAAAATATACACAAACAAGAGAAATAAAGAAAAAAAAAATTATAACAGACAAGAGTAATAAACCATATGTTAAACCATTTTGTTAGCATTAAAATTTCAGGGTGTTTCTTATTTTTATTTTTTTTAAATTTGACACCGAGTGGATCAGAAATCTATTGGGATCAGTCGAAATCAGTCGAGATGTAATATTATATGAGCAGTCTGTATATCTATTCCAACAAATATAGGGAAGAAATCTTTCTACATATGATAATAATTATGTTTTGTGGAACTTGAATCCCCAACACAAATATAGTAGGGAAGGTGCACAACACCTTATCTATGATTAAGTTGAAAAAGGGAAAAAAAAAAATGAAGGGTATTTGAATTTGAGTTCTAAACTGGCTCAACCATGATGAAGTTAAAATTGGAACCACTACTCCCTATTAAATTTATATTAAATCACATTAAGAAGTCTAGAGAAGTCTGTTCATGATTCAATATTACTTTTAAGATATTAGTATATAATTTTAATTTTTTTAATTTTATTTGTTAGTAATCACAAGATACAAAATTTTAAAATTATCAGGTTAGGGCTCAATAATAATGGTGTTTTTTTTTATTTTTAATGGAAGTGGTTTTGTAATTTTATATTGTAATTATATATTTAATTAATATAAATTAGTAACACACCCCTCATGGGCTGCTGTAATTAAATTGTAAATGTCTATTTCAACTACTATTTGATACTATATTATTAATAATTAAATTTTAAAATTTAAACGGTTAAATAAGGTTCTAAAAATTCAATAAAAATATTTATATTTTAAAGTATTTTAGTATATGAAAATGTGTATAATATAATAACTAAAACTTGGTAAAATCTTTGTGTTTCTAATATCTAAAAATGGATAAAATGTAATGTCCTAAACTTGTTTTAAAATTAAAAGAACTTAAGGATTGGTTTGGTGTGATTTGATGTGAGAGTTGGCGATGCTACAAGATAAACAGTTGGTAGCAGAGGAGGAACCAAGAAGCATCAAAAAGTTGGTAGTGAAGAGACAGTGAAAATGGAGAGGATATGCTTGTAGAATAATTAAAGGCCATGAATATGTCAATGCGATATTATGGAATGGAAAAACCAAATTTGTCATTTTCATTTGTCAAACTATTAGAGAAAGAAACGCAGCATAAGAAAAGTAAAAGTCAAAAGGCATGCAAATGGATTTGACTGTCGAAATTAACTACTAAATGTACTGTTCAAATATGTACTTCCATAGCGGAAGAATATTACTCTCATAATAAGGAGACAAAACTACCCACACATACACATATTGGAATTAAACCCCTCACCACTAAATTAAAAAAGAGATGCACTAACTATTTTACTACATGTGATGTGGATGTACTATCATAATATATTTTAAAAGATCAAAAATAAGATGTTTTAATAAGGAATCACCCTCTTAATATTATTTTTATTTTTAATTTTTTTAATATATAATTTACGATCCCTTATTTAAAAGTTTAATAAGTTGGAGAATCCTATATGGATTGATTAGACGAGAAGGTAGAATTCATAAGTAGAATGTGTCACGTCATCTAAGGGAGTGGTCGGATTCTATGGTTTATTGTTGCCGGCGGTGGGCCGGCGGGCCAAAAACTGCCTTCATTCATGAAATTTTCAAATAACAGGACAAGTATATGACAATAATATGAATCCTGGTCACCAGCATGTTGACAGTGTAACTGTGTAACCCATACATACACTATCGTCGTGGAGCACCCTCATTGGACCACCACCACAAATAATCACAAAAGTTTATGCGTGCCTTAACGGAGTTAATTTCTATATGAAATGACAGTAGCATGTTTCTTTAAAGCTGTAAGCCCTATAATGACAAAAACAAATGGACAATACATACCCACTTTTTATTATTTTTCTTTTCTTTTTTTAATTAATAAAAGTATTGTTAATTTGTCTTTTGAAATATATTAAAATATTACTTATATGAATAAATTTTTTATTTTTAAAAATAATTTATATAATAAAATAAATATAAATAAAACTATGATAAGGATGAAATTCAATCCATAACTTTTTACATATATACATGTATAAGCAGTTCAACTAATATATACATGTTCCTTGATGCTCATAATATATACAACTACGTACACAATCATGAAGCAAATTACAAGAAATAACAAAGAGGAAGAAGAAGAAAGCATACCTTTCTTGTCCAGCAGTGTCCCAAATTTGAGCCTTGATAATTTTATCTGCAATTTTAATATTCCGGTAAGCGAATTCCACACCAATAGTTGGTTTAGAATCAAATCGAAACTCATCTTTTGCAAATCTTGATAAGAGATTTGATTTCCCAACACCAGAATCACCTATCATCACTGCCTTGAACAGATAATCACACTCTTCATCATATGAATATGAATATGAATCCCCCATATGATCTTCCCCTCTCTCTCTCTCTCTCTCTCTCTCTCTCTCTCTCTCTCTCTAAAAAGAAAAAAAGCTGTTCAAGTGTGTATGGAAGAAACCCAAGAACTGAACCAGCTTGTTCACACACACATAGACATATATATATATATATATATATATAATTAGAAAAAAGAAGTGGGTTGATTATAAATTATAATTATTATTTCATGGGAATTATTAGGTTTGGAGGGCAATTGAGTATTAAACATGTGATAGCTATTGATAATGACATTAATGACTGTTTCTTGATGATGTTGTCTAGCTAGGAAGGATTGTTTGTTGCTGGTGCTCATTAAGCAAAACATTAAATTAATTTAATTAATAAATAATCCCATAAATTTAATTAATAATATTGGATTGTATATTTAATAATTTAAAAAATTAAATTAAATTAAATTAAAATTTTAATTATCAATATATTATAACTTATAAATATTTATGAAATAGTAGATTTTTTTTAATATTTTATATTTAAAGAGCAGAAATTTAAACTCAAAATCTCCTCGCTGTGTATCCCACTACAAGAGATAGCGGGTGAAATAAGCAAAGAGTGCAACAAAAGATTTGTTGAAAGTAAGGTCCAATTCTGTTGCTCCACGTGTTCATTGACATATTGAATTTTAGTATTTTTTTTCTAAAGATGTTAGTTCACATGTTGAAGTGACAAAGTTTAATTGGAGACATTATGTGATTGAACAGTAGTAATCTTGTGAAGAGTCAAAATTGTTTATTGCAGATATCTCTCATTGGTTTCTTTAGAAAATGGTTATATAAAGTAGTCATGCTTAATCATTTCGATTTTTTTTTTTTTATAGAAATTTATGTGTCTTTTGATGTGACCAAATGTTGGTGATAAGATTCTTTACTTAATTGATGATCGCAACCAAATTTAGTTGCATAATCACTTTTTATTAACAAAAAGTAAAGTGTCATCAATCTACTAATTTTATTTCATCAATCATCTATTTCTGTTGAAATGGTCTTTACATCACTCACACTTTTATCCTCCCTCAAATGCAATTCTGATGAAGCCATAGTAAGTTTACAACTCAAAATATCAAATATCACCTTCAGTCCAAATGTGGAAATAGATTGAAGTGCTAGTATCTTGAATTGTTTGGGCCTAGTTAATGCCCAAGCTCATGACAAGTATCTTAGCCTTCCAACCATGGTGAGAAAAAATAAAAGGAAAACCTTTTGTGATATTAAGGAAAGGGTTTAGCGTAAAATCAGAGGGTGGAAAGGAAATATTTTCTCGATGGGTGGGAAAGAAGTTCTAATCAAAGTAGTAGCTCACACTATCCCTACCTTTACTATGAGCATATTCCAGTTGCCTTTTGTCCTTTGCAACGAGCTGTGTTCCATGATTTTGGGCTTCTGGTAGGGCGCTACATATGGTAATAAGAAGGTTAGCTGGGTCTCAAAAGATAAGCTATGCTCCCCGAAAGTTTGTGAGGGGCTTAGTTTCAAAGACTTATCTCTTTTTAATCAGACCCTTTTAGGCAAACAGGTTTGGAGAATTGTTATTAACAAAGATTCTCTGGTGGCTAGAATCCTCAAGGCTAAGTATTTTAAGCAGGAGGACTTCTTATTTGTCTCTTTGAAGCATGAGAGTTCTCATCTCTGGAGAAGTTTGGTGTAGGGTAAGAGTCTTCTTCTTAAGGGTCTTTGTTGAAGGGTGAGTAATGGTAAGGATATCATGGCTTTCCTAGATTCTTGGATGCTAAGGGCGTCCACTTTCAGACCCTACTCGTCTGCTCCTATGGAAGATTTCATGGTCTCATCCCTTATTATCCCCTCTTCCCACTCTTGGGATTTGGCTAAGCTTGATCAATTTTTTGTAGCAACGGATAGGGATTCTATTTTGAAATTTCTTTGTATTTTGGTGATTGTCAGGATTCCTTAGTTTGGCATTTCGATAAGAATGGAGAGTATTCTGTGAAGAGTGGGTACAGAGTGGCTGCGCAGGAAAAACTTTCTATTAAAGGTTCCTCTTCGTGCCCGGATTCTAAATGGTGGCTTTCTCTCTGGAACCTCAACATTTCTCCAAAAATCAAAATTTTCATTTGGAAAGTTTACCATAATGTCATTCCGTTCCTCTGTAATCTTTGTTCTAGGAAGATTGTTGTTGATCCTTGTTGCTCTAGGTGTGGTGATGTTCCTGAGAGCTTAGCCCATGCCCTCTTTTGGTGTAGCTTAGTACGTGCTATTTGGAAGTCCACTGTGTTTTGGGATCTTCTTAAATTGCAGCACCATATTTCCTGTTTTGATTTGATTTTGTGGATTTTTGTTAGGGCCAAGCGAAAAGAGTTTGAGGAATTCTGTATGATCCTGTGGGGGGTTTGGTCTGAAAGGAATGCTGTCTCTTATTCTAAAATCCCCAGGTTAAATGTTGACTTGGTTTCTTGGTTGCTTTCTTTGCTGGCTGAATTCCAGGGCACCCAGATGGTCTTTGGCTCCCCTCCCCAGCCTCCCAGGCATCCTTGTTCCAATCCGTGGCTTTCTCATCCAGCAGGCTCCCTGAAGTTGAATTTCGATGCTGTAGTGAAGCTTGGCTCCTCTGTGATGGGTTTTGGTGTTGAGGTGCGTGATGGCGTGGGCAAGATTGTTGTAGCTTCAGCTAAGCCTCTTTTGGGGTTCTTTTCTGCTGAGCTTGGCGAGTTACTGGCATTGCTAGAGGGGTTGCTGTTGGCCAAAGAGTTGAACCTGGTTATTAAGTGGGTTGAGTTAGATGCTGTTAATGTTGTAGTTAGGGTGTTTAGTTCTTTCCCTAGTTCTTTTGTGGATCCTATTGTTAAGGATGTTAAGGCTCTTTTTAGGGATGTGGGAGTTTCCAACGGTCATGACATTTCTCGTTCAAGGAATGAATGACACATTCTCTTGCTTCCCTAGCCTTTTCCTCTAAAGAGGAATTCTGTTGGTTCAATCCTAAACCAAACTTTCTTGTTGGTCTTCTGTAATAGAAGTATTTTTATGTTCAAAAAAAAAAAATTCTTTACTTAATTGATGATCGCAACCAAATTTAGTTGCATAATCACTTTTTATTAAACAAAAAGTAAAGTATCATCAATCTACTAATTTATTTCATCAATCATCTATTTCTGTTGAAATGGTCTTTACATCACTCACACTTTTATCCTCCCTCAAATGCAATTGTGATGAAGCCACAGTAAGTTTATAACTCAAAATATCAAAACTATGGGCTAATAGAGGTTTGGTAAGTAGATCAGCATTATGCAATTCTGTAGGCATATAACGAACATTAATTGCATGATTTAGAACTTTCTCTTGAACGAAATGCACATCAATTTTTATGTGTTTGGTATGCGTATGGAAGACAAGATTTTAGGCAAGTAACTGAGCTCCCAAGTTGTCACACAAAAGTATAGAACAAGTAAAAAGTGTGAAGCTAAGTTCTGATATCAAATATTGCAACCAACTATCTCAGAAGTTGCATATACAAGGGCTCGTTATGTAGCACCCCCCGACCCGATCCGGCCGGACCGACCCGGGGCGCGCTACTCGGACTTTCAAAACTTTCGAAATTCATTTCGTAAACAGAAAACCATATAAATTATAGTTTAAAAATCGTTTTCGAGTGAGCCCATTCAATACAAACTTTTTACAAAAATTCGGCAGAGTACCGTTTGTTTTTCGGACTTTCCAAAACCTGTTTTCCACAAATCAAATTACATTACATTTTCACAAACACTTCTATAACAATTTCAATCAGTTGCGCACTCTGCCGTTTAGTGCGACTTATCAAAATAGTTTCTAAAATAAAATAAATCGAACTTAAACATTTACAATCATTTTGATAATAAAATACAGAAATCATAAACTAGTTAATTACAAAACATTTTACAAAACATATTTACAAATTCCCTGCATATGCATGCTTTTAGAATATATATATACACATAACAAAATATAGCTACCCAACTGTACAATCTCTGTGACTCGGTCTGCAACTTGCTATTCCTTCAGTCTCTAGCCTCCTCTGGATTCCTGGTACCTACGCGTTAGACACAAAACTAACGCGCTAAGCATAAAGCTTAGTGGGTGTACTAAAAACTCAATTAAATAAAGGGTGAATTGCACTCAAGTACCCTGACTTTTATCATAATTGCACGCTTAATGCCAGTTTTGCCATAATTGCACTCTAGTACCCGGTAATCCGTTGACCACCGTTAGGGTAACGGTTGACTAACTGGGTTCAGGGGCAAATTGGTCTTTTACATTTAAATTTATTTTTAAAAAAATTTAAAAATCATCCAACCAATAAGAACATGCCACGTCATATTTTAATTAATTTTAAAAATATTTTTTTAAAAAAAATTAAATTTGAAATCAAAAAAAAAAAAAAATTATTTTTTTTTTGAAGAACACGAACCCAGATCTGGGTTCGTGTTCGAAGATCACGAACCCAGATCTGGGTTCGTGCTCTTCGAACACGAACCCAGGTGCTGGGTTCGTGCTCGAACCCAGATTTCTGGGTTCGAGCACGAACCCAGGTTGCTGGGTTCGTGTTCGAACCCAGAAATGGGTTCGAACACGAACCCAGCAACCTGGGTTCGTGCTCGAACCCAGAAATGGGTTCGAACACGAACCCAGCAACCTGGGTTCGTGCTCGAACCCAGAAATGGGTTCGAACACGAACCCAGCAACCTGGGTTCGTGCTCGAACCCAGAAATCTGGGTTCGAACACGAACCCAGCACCTGGGTTCGTGTTCGAAGAGCACGAACCCAGATCTGGGTTCGTGTTCGAAGAACACGAACCCAGTTGGGTTCGTGTTCTTCAAAAAAAAAATTAAATTTTTTTTTTTTTTTTCCTTTGCAGGGGCAGTTTGGTCATTTTACCTGAATCCGTTTGGTCAACCGTTACCCTAACGGTGGTCAACGGATTACCGGGTACTAGAGTGCAATTATGGCAAAACTGGCATTAAGCGTGCAATTATGATAAAAGTCAGGGTACTTGAGTGCAATTCACCCTTAAATAAAATCATACATAACTTTTATTAATAAACAAACCACAATATATATATATATATATATATATATATATATATATATATATATATATATATATATATATCAATTCAAATCATGTTCAAAACAATTACATTTCAGAATCAAAGCATATAATAATTTTAAGCACTTTAACTTCAATAATGAGGTCAATATAATTTCGATCAATAAAAGCATTCAATACACTTTTCAATTCCAATCAATTCTGGCCCACTAGAATACTAAACATCCTAGGACTGGAATATGGGTCAACGTGACGTCCGGGGTTGCCCCACAACAACAGTCACTGATATCACGTGATTGTCCGAGATTGCCCCGCAACAACAATCACTAATATCATCGCGATTGTCCGAGATTGCCCCGCAACAACAATCGCTAGTATCATTGTGATCGTCCGAGATTGCCCCGCAACAACGATCACTAAAATCGGTGTGATTGTCCGAGATTGCCCCGCAACAACAATCACACAATAATAACGGCGCAGTACTGCTCAGTAAAACCCAGCTGGTATACCAACCTTCTATATCCATTTCTATGTCTAAGTATCCTAGGGCCGTTACAATAAATAAATTTTCAAGAAATCACAATATATTGCAAATCATAAACAATAATCCTGTGAGCAGTATTTTTCACAAATCATAACAATCGGAATATTCGAAAACACGATCCAAATACGATCTATCATAAAATCATTCCAAATCAACAATAGATATATATAAATCATTAATTTTTCATGTAAATAAACAAGTTTCTTACGAAAATCGAAAACGTGAAACTTCAACGAAATCGAAAATGAAATCGGAAACGAAAACGAAAACAATAACGAGATACTTTTCGTAAAGATTTCGAAATCGAAAGTACACCAACCTCGGTACCGTTTTTCGTTCGACCAACCGCGGTTCCACGATTTCTTTCCCTTCTCCTTTCCTTTCCTTTCCTCTTCTCTTCTTCTTCTTCCTCTTTTTCTTTTCTTTTCTTTCTTCTTTCTCTCCTCTCTTCTCTTCTTTCTTTCTTCTTTTTCTTCTCTTTTCTCTCTTTTCTCGGCTCTTTCTCTCTCTTTCTCTTGCTGTTCTGTTTTCTCGTTTCTGCGAGAAACTTCTTCTTTTTTTTTATATTTTTTTTCGCTATCGCGACCGCCGTCGCGACACCAAGTCGCGATGCCCACTGGAGTGCGCGCACCGCCTTCCTCGCGAGCGCGCCTTGGTCGCGCGAGTGGTCGCGCTGCTCTCTGCCAATTTTGGCAATTTCATCGCGATCAGTCCATCGCGACCTGTGGTCGCGGTGGCTGGTCGCGATACTCACTGCCTGATTTTTCCATCTTCATCGCGAGCGAGCTATCGCGACCTGTGGTCGCGGTGACCAGGTCGCGATACTCACTGGTCCAGTTTTTCAATTTTCATTTTTCATTTTTCACTATTCAATTCTGGTTTACATTTAATTACATTTACACCCCCTCAAATAGTAAAAATTTATTTTCACATATTTCACATATATCAAAAATTTATTACCCGAAATCCGGGATGTTACACGTTATTCAGCTTCCGTACTTGAACGAGCTAACAACATGTTATTGCTTGGAGTTCCAAGTAAGGAGGTTGTTGCCAACAAAGACACAATAACCACTAATGAAACGATGATCATCCACAGAACTTGCCCAATTTGTATTAGCATTTCTTCCTGGCTGAAATTGTGAAAGTGTTAGTGATGCAAAGGCTGGTGAAGAAAGCAAAAGGTGATGTCATTGTAAACTTTTCAAAAACACCCTTGCAATTATATCAAACACCTTTGCTAATTGATAATAAAGGATTCAACTCAAGGGCTAACTAACTCTTAGCTCACTGAAAACACGTGCAGACTGCACTTGCCTAATTATCTGGACCATTATTAGCGTTAGATTCATTCCTTATATTTCAGGATGATGGTTAGAAGTTAGTTACATGAATACGTTGCCCAACTATATATGTGAGCTACTGATGTAACTATTTTTCAGTTAGTAGAATTCAGAGATTGTTCTCTTTTCAGTTTTCTTCACTTTCTATAAGGTATAAGAGCTTTTATAACGGAAGTCGTGGCATCTCATTCAAGCTCTCCAACAATGATGTATGGATCACAATAACCAAACGCTGCCACACCTTTTCCTTCATAGTTGAACGTCAATTTATCTGTAAAGCTTGATCGAAATAAGTTTCTGTTCTGGAAAGCTCAAGTTATTCTAATTATCGAGCATACAACTTGGATGAGTATATTGTTGGAACAATCAATTAGTAATTTGAATAAAATTAATAATACAAAAAAAAAAAATTACAGAACGGGAAACAATATACAGAAAAATAAAAATAAAAAATTGATTTATATTGGTAGTAAAATTTGTGAGAGAGGCTTGCAGTGTGTGCAATGTCCTAAGACATGAAATAAAATTAAAATCAAGTAGTCTCTTTTGCATTGTCTGAGCCCAAGAGCACAGGCTCAACCCAAAGAGAGCCCGAACCTTAGAGCCCCAAGACCAATATTTTTTAGCCCACAAGCGTTGTTAGCCATTCAAATACTTAATTTTTTTTTTTCTTACTTATATATACTACGAGAATTGTATGTTTTTTAGTTGTGGAGTTGAAATTTTTAATTTGAAACTACACTTATACCAACATATATTTTTTAGTCAAAACCTGCACCAAACAATTATATTGATTTATTTTCTGATAACTCTGATGAAGCAGTTACTAAGGTCAGTAAGGAATTCCTTGATTGGAGATCAGTCACTTGATTTTGAAATAGAGACATCAGCTTCAAGGGTGCAAATATCACCGCTCCTTCATTTGTTGGTTGTGTACAGTACAGAAGCTAAGTCCATCTTGGGCCGGGCTTGGTTCACAATTTGAGCCAGGTTAGTCAATTTGATATCCATAATTGAGAAAAACAAACATTTGTGGAAATTTTAGGTTAGTCAATAAATAATTATTCACAGTAGTTCATCTCTATTTATTTTTTTAAGTACAGATTTAGGATTAGGAGGAAGGAAACGACTTGAAGTCACAATCTCAATGCGTGAATCTGGGGGCTTATTACTGAACTACCTCAACTTTTATCGTTAGTCAATCTACAAGTATCGATTAGCGTCAATCAATAACTTCCAAGTTTTATTTAATAACAGTTAGATATCCCAAATCATATAACAATTTTTATCCTAACGTGTGATGTTGTAATTTTATTCCAATAACATATAGTAAGTGAAATAAATCGTCATCAATATATATCAATTTGCCAATTATTACATCACAAAAACTCATATATAAAAAACAACCTATATATATATTATAATTTTTAAGAAACAAGGGGGAAAAAGAGCTTAAGGTATATCTTTTTGTAGATAGATATCAATTCTACATATACAATTGTTCTTGAAAGGGATAGCTTTATTGACTTTCTCTAACTAATCCACACAAATGTAAGGTTTGTGATATGCAGATGCCTCAAACTCTGTCAGCAGTTGAATCACTGAGTCTGATTCAAAATTAATATGAAAACTGAAATTCAAAGTTGACAGAAGGGGTTTTTAAACTGTTCAGGTTTTATCCTGGTAGTTTCCAGGATGGGTAGTTAAATAAGTTATGATTATGTTTTTCCAAAAAAATTATTGAAATGACTTTTCTTCTAACATATATAATTAGAATTCTACATTACTCATTGGGTGGAGATGTAGAATTTCTTGTGTCGCAAGGTTACCCTTTAATTTGATAGTTGATACCCATACCCTCCTCCTCCACTTCCATGGCCACCTTGTCCTGTAATTTGCTTTTTTTCATTTTCTTTCTTGTTTTTGTTCCCTCCGTCAGTTTAATTCACTACCGCTTTGATCCCACCCAAAACAACATTATCTACAACGGAGACGCTGAACTCTCCCGTTCTGATGGAATCATTGAAATGAACAAAATCACTATAAGGAGTCGCGTTGGTTGGGCCGTTTATCCGGGCAAGGTGCCTCTCTGGGACTCCGATACAGGACAGCTTTCCGACTTCACCACCCGTTTTTCCTTTGTAATCGATACCCTGAATAGCAGCACGTACGGCGACGGACTTGCATTTTTCCTTGCACCGGTTGGATACCAAATCCCTCTGAATTCAGCTGGTGGATGTTTTGGCCTATTTAACTCTACACAAGCAGCAGGTGGCTCGTTCGAGCGTCAGGTAGTACTAGTTGAGTTTGATACTTTCTCAGACACCGATTGGGATCCTACAGGTTTGAAATCTCATGTGGGGATCAACAACAACTCAGTTTTTTCAAATGTTTCCACCCCGTGGAACGCTAGCTTCCACAGCGGAGATACAGCTGATGTACTAATTACATACAATGCTACTAGTAAGAATTTGAGTGTATCTTGGACCTATCTAGAGACCTCTGATTCTAAGGAAAATACTAGTTTATTTTACGTGATTGATCTCAGGGAGACTCTGCCTGAATGGGTGACAATTGGATTTTCAGCAGTGACAGGAGTTTATACAGAACGTCATGTACTTAAATCATGGGAATTCAATTCAACTTTGGATATGAAAGAGAGAAATAAAATGAATGCAAGATCTGAAATCGAAATGGTTGCTGTTATAGTTCCAGTTTGTGCTCTGGTAGTTGGAGTGATAGCGGGACTAATAATTTTTCGGAGATGGAAGCAAATGAAGAGAAACAGTGCAGCCAATTTAACTTCGATTACGGATGAATTTGGAAGAGATCATGCAGAAGGACCAAGAAGGTTTTGTTACAGCAAACTTGCTTCCGCAACCAACAACTTCTCAGCTGAGAGGAAGTTGGGTCAAGGAGGATTTGGTGCTGTTTACAGGGGTCACCTTGTTGATTTAGACATGACTGTTGCTGTTAAAAAAGTTTCAAGAGGTTCCAAGCAAGGAAAAAAAGAGTACACAACAGAAGTCAAGACCTGTAGCCAGTTAAGGCATCGGAATCTGGTTCAACTTATCGGTTGGTGTCACAAAAGAGATGAATTTCTGCTCGTCTATGAGTTCATGCCGAATGGAAGCCTTGATTCTCACCTCTTTGGCAAGAAGAGTCCTCTTACTTGGGCTGTAAGGTACAAGATATCTCTTGGCTTGGCCTCTGCTTTGCTCTATCTCCATGAAGAGTGGGAGCAATGTGTGGTACATAGGGACATCAAATCCAGTAATATAATGTTGGATTCCAATTTCAATGTCAAGCTGGGAGATTTCGGGTTAGCGCGACTCGTGGACCATGAGCTGGGTCCCCAGACAACTGGGTTGGCTGGAACTTTAGGCTACATGGCACCTGAATACATAAGCACAGGTAGGGCTAGTAAAGAGTCAGACATATATAGTTTCGGAGTAGTTGCCTTGGAAATAGCTACCGGAAGAAGGTCAGCTACTCCTATGAAAGAAAATCCTGAAATGGGATTGGTAGAGTGGGTTTGGGATCTTTATGGGAGAGGAGAGCTTCTTTCGGGGATCGAAGAGAGTCTGGATATGAATTTTGATGAGCAACAAATGGAGCGTTTAATGATCGTTGGATTATGGTCTGCTCATCCTAACCGCAGTTGCAGGCCCTCAATAAGATTGGCAGTTCAAGTGCTTAATTTTGAGACAGCAGTGCCAAATCTTCCAACAAAGATGCCTCTTTCTATAAGTAATGTACCTATACCATCAACCAACTCTAGCGAACCTTTCATGACTAATTCAAGCTTCGAATTTGGTCGTTGAAACTTTCCACTTTTGTTGTAGCTTTTTTCTCTTTTCGATGATATAATAAAACACTAAGAAGCAGCATCTGAGATTTTAATCTTATCATGTAAAATTCTAGATAGACTGAAATTAAATTTAAAAGGTATTGTAGGTAGTTCTTAACTGGACCGTCAAGTCAGTAAAGAGTTAAGAAAAGTGAGATCTATCGTTATCCCGCCGAGAAGACCACTTCGAGGATTTTATTAATTAATCATGATAATAATTATATATATCTCTCTTAAGGTTTGAAAATAAGGGATCCACTTATCCGTTTTAACGACCAAAGAAATAATCCTTTGCACTAAAGAGTATCAGAGTTGCTCCATCAACATTAAATGTGCATGCAGGCATTTTAATGCTAGTACCATCGCAAATTCACAATAAATGACACCATCGCAAATTCGCAATAAATGACACTAGCACATCACATTAAATGCGACATTCCTCCACACATGGAAGGTGTCAGTAACCAACAGACCTAAAACACATTTTCCCCCAACGATGGGCTTGTAACGTGGCTTGAGCCCAAACACATATTTAAACTCAGAATAAATTTAAAAACAAATACAAATGCAATTACGTGGGGGATTCGAACCCAAAACTCTTGGATCAAACCTAACTTTGATACTATATCGTAACCAACAGATCTAAAAGCTTAAACTGTCATGAAAGAGCCCAATTAATGATATAAGGCCTCCTAACAGAAGGTATGGATGAACAATGATGACTCTTAGCCACTCATCTGATAGATGACGTTAGCCCTTCGGCTAGATGTTTTCCTTCCATCTAAGCATTCTGTGAACCTCTATAAATAGAGCTTCATTCCCTAAAGTCCTGAACTAAGAGTAAGAAAACTAAGCCGAAACTATGTTTCAATTGTTTTGACCGCCAGAGAGTAAACTTCGGCTATAGTCTGACACTCCTCATAGAATTCTCTTTGATTGTAGGCACAGATCACGGGCACCGCAACCAAACAAGGCAAACTCTCCGACAACTGAGAGATTATCCATCCAGTGAAGAAGCTCTTGACTTGTTATCCTTTTTCTCTATTTCTATCTTATTTGTCACGTTAACGCTTGACTTAATTATAGTCCAAAAATCACTGTCAACAAGGTATGTATAATGTTGATTCCTAGACATTAAAAAGGTTATTTATATCTGAATGGAGCAAACATAAAAAATTTGTCAAAATTTGGATGTCCAACCTCAAATGTTGAATGCATTTAGAAATTAAGATAGCTGCAGCTGCAGCCTGCCACATGAAATGGAAGTGTATAAAATGATCTACTATTAGTCTACATGTTGATTTCAAAGTTTCAACTTTGAAGAAAAGGCATTTATTTCTATAGTTTTATCTTTGATAACTTATTAACTACGAATCCTGGAAACTACCAGGATAATTACCTGAACAATTTGAAAACCTCTCCAGTCAACTTTGTTAATTTTAATATATTTTGTATACGTAGATTTAAGAATTGAATTCTATCTACAAAAGATTTATTGACTTCTTTGGATTTCAAATTCATCTTTTGAAAGAATCTAAGGGGTGCTTTGTTTATTTGTTTGTTTAATTGCCTTAGTTTTTATAGAAAAAGAATCTATTTAACTTGACGTTTTTAATTAACACATTGTAAACAAAAATTATCGAGTCTTAATAGAGATTTATCAAGTAGTCTGAATATCAATAAACAAAGAATACCTATGCTTGTATTTTAGCAAATATTAAGTATATAAAGGTTTAATTTTATTAGGTTGCAGAGCCTATCTGTGTTGGGCTTGTAGAATTATGATTTCTAATTATCCTAGTAGGGAAAAAGCAATCCATTAAGACAGAGGGGTTATACTCCTGCCCAGCTGATTTGATGGTAAATAATACTTATTTAATTTTATAATATGTAAAATTTGAATTGTATCACTGCAGATAATATATTTAAAAAAAAGAAAAAAACTAAAAAAGAGGATATAAATTTTAACTACATTGTATAAGTCTATCATATAAATAATTAGGATTGCGCAAAAAGACTCATAAACCGATAGATTGGACTGGATTAAACCAAACTACTTGTTCTAATCTAGTTTTCTAATTTTAAAAAAAGAGTATAGTCTGGTCCGTTTTATGATCTAAGTTAATCAAACCTAAACCGAATTATAATTTTTTTTTAAAATAATTATAATTAATTCGGGATTTAGGGAAGGGGACACAACTCGAACTCACAAGCCTTAAAGTATAAATGTGAGGGACAAACCAATCAACTAACCTCATCTTAGTCCAAACCGAATTGTAAAATTGAAACCTATAAAATAGGTATTTTAATTTACTTCATTTTTACAAATTATATTTACTTATCATACCAAATATTTTCAAAATGAGCCCAACATGAGAGGTATAAACTTTAATTATAAATTAATAATTACAAAAGTCCAAACCCAATTTAGAAATATTAGACCGAACTGGACCAATCTAATTTAAGTTAGGTTTGGTCCAGATTGGTCTTATTTTTCACAGGTGTAAAATTTTTGATTTGGTCTGGTTCTGCCTAACCCTACAAATAATGGTGAACAGGTGAAGTGAGTTTAAATTTAAAAATTAGAACAAATTTCATTAATTAATGTTTTCAAGGCCAGCTGATTTTCGTGGAAAGAATCTCAAACTTACCTAATGGTCTTAAATTAATTGGGGAATTAGTAGACCCTGGACTCATGGAACAATGGTTCCTATCAATTAATGAGATTATGATCATCTTCTAACCTAAGTTTTTACTAAGCTTTTATACAAAATTCTAACCATTAAATTGGTTATGTGTCACATATCATCAGATGTGTAAAAACTTTTTAAAAAGTAAGATAATATAACATAAAATCCTAACCATTAAATCAACATGTCTTTAGATCTGTAAAAGTTTAGGAAAAGTTTAGGTTAGGAGAGGATCTCTCTCAATAACAGTAATTTCAATCAATTGATG
The DNA here is from genome assembly GCA_003430845.1 of Xanthoceras sorbifolium. Lineage (NCBI taxonomy): Eukaryota > Viridiplantae > Streptophyta > Magnoliopsida > Sapindales > Sapindaceae > Xanthoceras > Xanthoceras sorbifolium. The sequence continues at coordinate 26,847,850 of CM010610.1, read as the reverse complement.
TCCTTAAATATAATTGTTAGTAGACAATTATGATCCTATGATGATCTGAACCTATCTACCTTTCCTTTATTTAATAAAAGTTGTTGTGACCCATTAAGGGTCCGTTTGAATAACTTTTTCGAGTAGAGCTTGTAAGAGTGGATCTTTTAGAGGTAGAACTGTTACAAGTAAAACTTTAAAGGAAAAGTTATTGGCCGTCTGGTTGTCAATTAAAAAAGATTTTTCAAGCTATAGATTGTTTGATTGTATTAAATTTAAAACCTCTTTTAAATGATATAATTACCAAAAGGACTTATAAAATGATTTGAAACATAACAAAAAATATAAGAAAATATTTTTCTTTCTAATTAAAAAACAATTGTAAAATATTATAAAAGAGTATGGAAATATAATTTTCTAAACAATAATTAAAATAACAATGACAAATTATTTCAATAACATAAAAATCAAAACAAATAGCCTAAATTAATTATTTTCGGTGCATAAAAATAATTGCAATTTGATCGCGTTCATTATCCAAAAGAATTGAAAGTTTGTTTCACATGTTTAAGTTATTAGGATTTATAATTTAAAAGGGTATTGTGAAAATATAAAATATATTAGAGTTATATAAGATATTTTAATATTTTTTTTAAAAAAGCTCAAAAAGCTCTACTTGAAAAGTTCAAAATTTGAGCTTCTACGAATAGACGTAAAACAGCTTATTTAATCGCTCAAAAGCTCTACTGGGATGACAACCAAACGACACAAAATAAAACTGAAAAGAAGCTTTTAAGATTAAATAAGTTTTTTTTACCAGTAGATAAACTCTTCCAAATATACACTAAAAATAAAAAATAATTACTAGAAACCTACTCGAGGTTTGATTACTTGTAGACGAAAATAACTTTTTCGAAAACTTACATTAACTCCTGAACATTAATCAAATTCGGTCAAAATTAATAGTTAGACTGATACTTTTGTCCTTTCATTATATTTTTTAATATTTTGTTTAAAAATATAAATTTAAAAAAAATCTCTATGGTCTATTTTAGAGATGACAATGGAGATTCATTAAAAAATAAAAATAAAAAATATTATAAAAGTTAAATCTTCATCATCTATCTCTAATAGAGAAGGAATTAAAAAAGAAAAAAAATATGGAATTCCAATTAGTAGATTAGATTTCCTCCATCCATCGTTTTTTCTTACTTCTTTTTCATTGTTTTTATCCATTTAACAATATCAACTTTTAACGTTAACAGTCAAACGCTAATGAAAATGAAGATCTTTATTAATTTTTAGAAAAAATATTTCTACATGTAAATAAACATATCTTAAGTAGGTTTTGTGCAATTATTTCTTTAAATGAAAAACTCCCACTCTTCCTAAATTTGTAATTAAATAAAAAACTCCTTCCTTTATTTGATTAGATAGTTTGTCTAACTTAAAATAAATCTTGTTTACCAACTATAATTAGGAGAAAAGCTTAATTGCACTTGAATGGTACGCCTATTAATAATATTATATTATTTATAATAAATTAAATTTGATTAATTACTCATACCATATGACAATAATATGAATAGAATATGTACTGTGAATAAGATGCATAAGAGTGTTTTTTCTTACATTTAATGGTTAAGAATTGAAAGTTTGGATTTTAAGAAATTAAAATGGCACTAACTAATAAGCCCAATTCTTTTTTTTTTGGACTTGTCGATCTTTTGAGATCAATTATTATATGTATAGCTTAAATATCTATTTACGAGGAAAAAATTTTCTCACACGATTGATGAACCCATATCTTTATCAAATCCTTATTTTCTCTTATTTTTTTAAAATCCTTTCTTTTCCATAACTAAATCATCACATTGTTATCTTATGTTTCTATATATCACTTTTTCATAATTTCTTACTAAACATTATTTTTATAGTTATTATATCAAACAATTTATTATGTATTTATTTTTAAAAAATATAATAATGGAAATTCACATTAAGAAACTGTAGACTTTTTTATTATGTTTTAGAAAATTGTTTTCTGAAGTTGTAACAATCATTAACAAAAGAAGCAATTAAAAGATGCATTTTTTTAATTAATTAAAATCCAATACTACCGGCAGTCACCTAGGCAACTGTTGAAGCACAGTCACTCCTCAAAAAACTAACACGTGTCTCTTATTTAATGTATAAATAAAATTACCATTGATTTTTGCACACCTTTTATTTTATTTTACAGTTACCCTTACATAATAATTTTTATTGTTGGCCAAGAAATTTATTTTATAATTATTAATCTTTTGAACAACGAATGAATTATATCATTGTGCTTTTTGATTAATATTTTTGAATTTATTGATGATATAGTTATTATTAGTTAAAAAAAGTTTTTTTTTTTTTTATAGAAATGGTTCTTTTAAAACAAATTTAATGTAAAATTGTGTTTTTGTTCCTTTAATTTTGTTGTTTTTGTAATTTATAATTGAATAATAATTGTAAGTTTAGTTTCATTTTGATTTGAAGAATTTATACAGCCAACATAAAAAGGTGTGAAAGGCAGGGAAATAGATTTTTGGAAGGAAGCCAAATAGCAATTTTGAAATAATGAGGAAAAAGCAATAGAATGCTGGGAAAAGATCATATAAAATTTTAATTACGTAGATTAAATTATAAATTTATAATAATTTAATAATTATAAAATTTTAAAAAAATATAAATACGAGGAATTCAAATAAAATTATTTAGAGCACATCCACTTATAGTAAAGTGGTTAGTATACCTCTCTCCTAACTCAGTGGCAGGGCCGGCCCTGGGCCGGGGCGCAAGGGGCGACCGCCCAGGGCCCCAAGCCCAGGGAGGGCCCAATATTTTATATATTGTTATACATATAAAAATAAAACATTGTTATTACATTTGGCTTATACTAATTTTTTTTAACAATAACCCCTCTAGTTCAGTGGTTGAGTGTTAGTCTTCTAAATTTAAGGTTCATGGTTCAACTCCGCATGGAGACAATTTTATTTATTTTTGTTTTTATATTTATTATTCCACCAAGCCACCACATATTAGGCCCATCACTAATTTTATTAAACTCATAAAAAAAATTTAAACTATTTTCTACTATGAGATCTGTATAAATTGGGCCCATCAAAATATAATATTTTGCTACAGTGAATATAATAGTATATTGCTGCAGTGAATTTAACCGTATATTGCTACAGTACGCCCTGGGCCTCCAAAAGGTCAGGGCCGGCCCTGCTCAGTGGTGAGGGGTTCGATTCTCAACATGTGCATGTGTGGATAGCTTTCTCCCGTTATGGGAGCAAATATTCAGATCGCACGTTTAGTGATTAATTTCGGCATGTCCCAACAGTTGTTGATATTGTAATTATACCATTTTAAAAATATATATATATATTTATAAAATATATTAAAAAAAAGAAGAGGAAATACCATTTTGTTTGTCGCGTCGAGGAAAGAAAACACTTTTCAGGTCCATTTTCCAAATTTCCTATTTTTATGATTACTTTATTCTCTGTCCCAATTTTCTTTTACACTTACCAAATTCTGATACAAATGTTTCCCATGAAACCCATTAGAATATAATCATTTACTGAAACAAAATTTTCCCTCGAACCAAACAGAAAAACTTTCTTTCATTCTGTATTTAATCTTATACCAACTAAAACTAAACTAAACAAAAATTATTTTCATTTCAAAGAAGACAAATAGAAATCGAGAGTGAGTTCGGGAAAATTCACATTCCAGGTAATCTTTTCTTTACAACCGAACAGAAAATATGCATTTTTTAATTATTAAGAATCCTATACTGATTCTAACAATAAATAGCAAGGATGGTTCACCTGCTGGTTGATATGGTGAATAATTGGATTATATTTCTCATATATCTTCATTCATAAGTTCTCTGGCTTTTATAAGCCTTATATTATAAATAAACATATGATCACTAAACTAAAAAATAGGAATAACAATGCTTGAAAATAGAAAGTGAAAAGTAATAAAATAGGAAGAGTGGAGATGGTGCTACACATGTTTATAATTGAAACTACATATGTCAGTCCCCACTAGCAATTGACTATGATTGAGTCTTTGCACATATCATTTCATCCTTCCCAAATTATCATTGTCCACTAGGATATATTCCGAATAAGTCTGTCGGGAGTTCTAACACGTTGGATTCGCTACAATTAAAAGAGTCTCTAAATTTGGTTGATCGTATGTAGTTGAATTCAACATATTGTGCATCTTTGAAAATCCATCTCTGAGAGTCATCGCCGCCGAAAGTATGAAAAAATAACTTCAGTTGGGTGTTACTGCAGTCCAGCATGGTGTAGAGGGTCGAGGAGATTGATTGCATGGTAAGGGAAATGTGTAACTCGTAAAAACAATCCACAAAATATGAAATGCTTTTACATGAGATTTTCTCAAATACTTAGTCATCAAATATCGATGGATTATCAAAATCGATAAAAACCTCCACTGATGCATATGTATCATTAAAAAGTACCGAAAGATAGGTGGTTAATTGTGTTTGAGAAAATAATAGACTGGAGTTCATCCCTAATAGTTTGGAGGGTATTTTGGATTTTGACGAAGATAGACTCATGACGAGTTAGAACTTCATAGACTCTGTTAAAAAAAAAAAAAATGTCCACGAGAACTGAGCTGTTCTGATACCAATTGATATGGTTGAATTTGAGAAAAAGAGTAAAAACAGGAGAAGAGAGAATAATTGGATTATAATTCTCATATAACTTCATTCATCATCAGTTCTTTAACTTTTATAAGCCTTAAATTATAAATAAATATGTGATTACTAAACTAAAAAATAGGAATAATAATACTAGAAAATTGAAAATAGAAAATGAAAAGTAATAAAATAGGATGAGTAGATATAGTCATAGATATAGTGCTACACATATTTAGAAAGGAAACTACACGTATCAGCCTCCACTAGCAATATACTGTGACTCGGTCTTTGCACATATGACTGGTCAGCAATAGGGATTGCATTTTCGATAGGATATGCTGCTTTTACTAGGAATCACTTTTCTGGTCCATTTTCCAAACTGTTCTAATATTTTTATAATTGCATTATCCTTTCTCTCTCTTTTCGCCTTGTTTGGTTGGTTAGAAAAATCCCGTATCTTTTCTCAAAAAAATTTGCATTTATGAAAGGTTAAATTCAACTTGCCCTAAATTTTTTCAAAATATTTTTTTTTTATAATTTTAATTTATTAGATTCTTAAATTATTAAAAATAGACTAAGAATCACTTACCTTGATAATTAGAGGAGCATCACATGCTCCTTCAAACCACTAAGAGTCAAAACCTAGAAATATATATATATATATATATATATATATTTATCTTACTATTGGCATAAAAACGTAATTAATGTGGATAAATATCTTCTATATTAGGAGCAGATTGTTTCCCGTATTGGGAGTAAACGGCTTCTTATATAAAAATAGATGTTCAGACCATGCTAGTAGAGATTTAATCTCGATAAGTTCAAGTAGCGCTTTGACCTGTAAAGTATCAGATTTAAAAAAAAAAAAAACAATATTCAAAACAGCTCAATTTGATCTCTTTAAATAAATTTTACGATCAACCATCACATAATCATCAAAAAAATCAATTTTACATTTTTATTAAATAAATAAATTATAATTTTATCCTTAAAAAAATAAAATAAGAATTTAGTAAATACAAAACATCTAATCTAAACTATAAAAATTAAAATTTGTGTAAAATATATTATAAAAAAATCATATTTTATTATTTAATATAATTAAAAAATAATAATGTTGCAGTTTATAAAAAAAAAAGTAACTATTTTATTCAATAATTTTTTTAAAAAAACAATGTGTTAAAAACAGGACAAATAAATGTTGATAAAAAATACGTTAAAAAAAAAGAATATTTCACTCATTTTCACCGTACATCTGGAAGAACTTCTCTATTGGTAAAAAAAAAAACTTTTTTAATCATAAAAGCTTTTTCAGTTCTTTTTTTTTTTTTATTGTTTGGTTGCCACTCTAATAAAATTTTTGGACGATTAAAAAAGTTATTTTATGTCTACAAGCTCAAATTTTAGAATGTTCCAAGTATATATTTTTGAGTTTTTAAAAATATTAAAATATCTAATATAACTCTATTATATTTTACTAATTTTACAACGTATTTTTAACTTAAAATCCTATACTTTTTGATAATTATATTATTTTAAAAAAAAATTTAATTGGAACGGTTTTTTTTTTAAATCTCAACTTCTAAAAACTCTATTCGAAGAAGTTTTTTAAACTAACCCTTAAACTTTTCCTCCCAGCCTCCTCCCTTTGATTTTAAGCGTCTGGCTTTCTCTCTGTTTTTGATGAAGGCTACACCCACTTGTTTGAAACGGTAAACTCGTTGTCACAGAGATGGCCAATCTGTCCATATGACCACATATGAGATATCTCTTGATGAGAAAACTGGCCTCTCTTTTTTTTCTTTTTTTCTTTTTTTTTTTGTTGTTGTTTAGGTTTCTTATATGTGTATTTTTTGTTTGTAACATAGGGACCAATTAAATTTTCCGCTTAATGAAATGCTGAAATAATAATCCTCATGAAACCCATTAAAAAATAAAGACAAATAATGAAACCAAAAATAAAGAAACTCCAATTATTTACTGAAGTGAAGGGCAATTGCTAAATGAGTTTCGATTTTTTTTAAATTTCAAATAGTTTATAATTTTTATTTTATTTTTTAATCAAATTAATCCCTATATTTTTATATAAATACTAAATTGGTTCCTCTTGTTAAATTCCATAAGTCAATTTTAATTATTGCGGACCTAAAATTATATTTGTAAAATAAAAATATTTGATATCCAAAAAGACAAATAACAGAGCGGTCTAATTTTTTATTTAATATTTTAATATTGTTTTATTATAATTTATATTAATTACTATAAATATAACATCTTTAAATTATTTTTTTCAAAATAATAATGTTATTATTTATTTTATTAAGTTTTTTATTTTTAATTAAATTAATTTTATTAAAATAAGACAAATTATTAGTATTACCCTATTTTTGCTTATAAAAACAGTAGATTTGATAGCGAGAGAGACTGATTTTATTTTTATTTTAAAAATAAAAAATTTATTTAATACTTGTAAAAAATACAATTGAAAAATCTCAAACAGATTCAAATTACGGAAAAAATTTGGGACTAAGTGCCCGTTACTTTATCGACAAAACATATTCCATTTGTATTTCTATTCCGAGGTCTCAGAAATTATAATATAATTTATATATATGGATTCAGCACTTGAGAAAATTCATTCAAATGATATTTTCCCAATAACCAAACAAAAAATATATATTTTTGATCAATTAATAGCTAAACTAGTAATAATCCGAGATATTTCAAATCTATTTGCCCTCTCGAAACTGACTTAAGAATCAAAGGGTGGTAGCAAATACAACTATACTCCATCGACACCTTTAACGAGTTTGTTATTTTGTAAGGTAAATTTATTTGTTCTGAATCAAGTTCGACACTGCAAGAGAGTACAAGAAGAGATATAATATGATAAATTAGGTAGTTTTGATCTTCAACACTAGTGCTAGAATGAGGGCATGAAGAATAACCTCTGCACATAGAAAAATGAGCCAAAACTCAGGAAGTCAGAGTTTACTCGGAGCTTAATCCAGGTCAACATCAGCAAACGATGCCTCCGAATGATGAATAAAGGGGGCATCATCTGTAACATCCATATGCAGAGCAAAGCCACTGATATGGCATGGCTCGATACCCACATAATTAGCCTTGTTGATCCTCTACGTTCTCTGCATTCCTGTGTTGCAGATGATCCACGTTGATGTTTGGTATCTCTCGACCGTCGTTTTGATCATTCATGGTTATCCGCGGAGACGTAGTAGGTCACGCCCTCCTTCTAGCGCCTACTGTTGATCCTCTGATTGGTTGAGACCTTCGGTGGAGGAGCAACCTTCTGGGATGTGCTATCTTTCTACTTCTGAATTTGAACCTGCGACCATACAAACAGTAAGAAGGAGCACCGACCGTGGGTCAGTCACCACCCTCCGACGATCAAGTCAGTATCCAGATAATTTTAAACACCGAACTAATCTAAAATCCTAGCTCTTAAAAAATCTCTCCTTCTTTACCTATTTCTTTCTCTATTTATAGTTGTATTTTGCACTCATTATTGTAAGCTGATTTTGACATCTGGTGACTGTTTGATATGACAATGGATTCGACGTTTCTCTTGTTCAACACTGAAGAGGGTAATTAAGGGATTGAGTCCACCGAGCCTCTCACGGAGGATGGTTCCCTTATTCGATAATAATAATAATAATAATAAAAATTTGAGAGGTGCCACGTGTTCCGGTTCCACGTGGCATCACGCTATTGAGTGGTTATTAGCGGTGTCACCATTTTCCCCCTAATTTCGTGTCTCAGGTGACGTGTACCGCGAGATATAAAATTATCTTAATCAATTATTTGAAACGAGATCCTTCACTATCTCGGTGGACATGCCCCATAGGAGACGAATCCTACCATTGGTAGATGAGAGACTTGGGAGGCGAGTCCATCTCTTGGCGAACGTGTGCCTGGGGAGGCGACTCCTCCCCTCGGTGGATGTGCGCCTTGGTGGACGAGTCCACCAAGGGATGGACTCATCGTCCAAGGCGCACATCCACTAAGGCGTGTGTCCTCCGAGGCGCACGGCCACCAAGGGATGAACTCATCGGAACCGAAACCACCAGAACCAGACGGTTCCTTGAACAGCCGGTTCCAATTATTTTTTAAGCCTAACCGGAAACGGGACTGGGTGTTCCGGAACCGGGTTTGAACCGGGACCGGCACCGGTCCAGGTTCAAAACCGCCGGTTCGGTTCGCACCGCCCGGTTCGAACCTAATTGGGGCCATGACTAGTACTGCGAGAGATGAAATTATCTTAATCAATTTTTTGAGGAGTGCCTTGGACGACGAGTTCATCCCTTGGTGGCCGTGCGCCTCGATGGACGCGCACCTTGGTGGATGCGCGCCTTGGTGGACGAGTCCACCTGAACTCGTCCACCAAAGCGCGCATCCACTGAGGGGAGGAGTCACCTCCCCAGGCGCACGTTCACCAAGAGATATGCTCGCCTCCCAAGTCTCTCATCCACCAATGGTAGGATTTGTCTCTCATGGGACATGTCCACCGAGATAGTGAAGGATCTCGTTTCAAAGAATTGATTAAGATAATTTCATCTCTCGCGGTACACGTCCCCCGAGACACGAAATTAGGGGAAAATGGTGACACCGCTAATAACCACTCAATAACGTGATATCACGTGGAACCGGAACACGTGGCACCCCTCAAAATTTTATTATTATTATTATTATTATTATTATCGAATAAGGGAACCATCCTCCGTGAGAGGCTCGATGGACTCAATCCCTTAATTACCCTCTTCAGTGTTGAACAGATAAACGTCGAATCCATTGTCATATCAAACAGTCACCAGGTGTCAAAACCAGCTTACAATAATAAGTGCAAAATACAACTATAAATAGAGAAAGAAATGGTAAAGAATGGGAGATTTTTTTAGAGCTAGGATTTTAGATTAGTTCGGTGTTTAAAATTATCTGGATACTGACTTGATCGTCGGAGGGTGGTTACCGACCCACGGTCGGTGCTCCTTCTTACTGTTTGTATGGTCGCAGGTTCAAATTCAGAAGTAGAAAGATAACACATCCCAGAATGTTGCTCCTCCACCGAAGGGTCTCAACCAATTAGAGGATCAACAATCCTTATATGTACCCACATAACTCTTACACGCCTTACAATCCACCAATTCAAACAATGCATTAGTTCTTTCCCCCGGTCCTTGAAACCCCTAACATTAGAAATCTAGAAAACCAAGTCCAGACCTTGACTCAGAACTTATGAGTTCAGAAGTGGGTTCGCAAGGAGTCGTCGGAGCAGAATACACATTGTCTATTTAACCTCTGCTAAGCAACAAGCGGGAGATAGCCTGCGAGATTATATCAAGAGGTTCAACGATACGGCCAGGCAGATACTAAACGTTAGTGATATGCGCTCTGATGGAATTACCGCAAAGGGAAAGGGAAAAGTCACTGATGAGGAACACACCTATGAACAAACACAATCGAATGAAGACTCCGAAAACGGAAGAAATTCAAGGAGTTTCTGTAATGCGGATGCAGATTAAAGCAAAAAAAGGGCATTATTTATAGAACCAAAGACCCTCCTTATCCCGTACAATCCGCCGACATCCAATGGATGAGATCGGGCACGAAAACTAAGCCTCATAATGGCAGTGGAACAACTGTCAAGCTGTCCATAATGACGCCATAGTTAATCCTCTAAGCCTAAAAAAGATCGCATCAATCATGTGGACTTCCGACCAAGAGGATTAAGGGGGAAAGTGTTATTGAGAATAATACATCACACAATAGGATGATGAGACGTGGCTCTTGAAAACTGTGATGACAAGTGATTCGAAATCACAGAGTCCTTGCTCGGCGGATGAATAGCAAAACACCACATCAATACCATACAAGTAGACACTTGTGGACCAACACGTAACAAGTGTTCGGAGATTCCAGAAATTAAGTAAAACAAACTGCAGCCAGGTACAAAAAGAAAATCACACATAAAAGGGCTAGGTTTTTCATTCTTCTATTAATTAATACCTAAAATAAGAATAATTTGATATTCAAATCTATCTATCCGTCCTCTCGAAAGGGTGGGTAGCCGATGCTCCATCGACACCCCTTTACGATTTGTTGTTGGTATATTATTCTCTAATTTAATATATTATTCAAAATCTTCCATTTCATTTAACTTTATTTATGGCAAAAAAAAACTTCCTTTATAGTCAATTTTTACTACTACCAATTTTAATTACTAAAATATTTAACTTTTCAATTAAAAATATTATTAAAATCTACATCAAATTTGGTATATTAGTTTCATTTATGCCGCACCCAACCCCATTTCATTTTACAGTCAATTTGTTGTTTTGTAGGTGAATTTATTTGTTCTGAATCAAGCTCCAGGCTACAAGCGAGTACATGGAGAATGGTCCGGGAGATTAGGCAGTTTTGATCTTCAACAAGAAGTTACTTAAACTTTAATTCCATTAAACTTCAATAACCATATTAAAATGCTTTTCAATCGTATTCATTTCCTTAGAAATCAGGAATTTCTACGAAAGCTAAAACATCAATTGTAGACAAAAGCTGAGATTTATATAAAAAAAAAACAGAGATAAATCCAGAAATCTTACGGCCCAGATTTTCCCATCATCTTGCGAAACTCTTCGAAATTGACGTGACCATCGCCGTCAGAGTCGACCGACTTGATCATGTTGACACAGTCTTCCTTGGAGCAGCCCATCTTGAGACGCTGGAGCACCGAATGCAACTCTGTGGCGGAGATCAGTCCGTTGCGGTTGTGGTCGTAGAGGTCGAAGGCGTCGCGGAGCTCATCGTCGGCGGCGGAGGACCGGCAGAACGAAGCGAACTCTGACATGCTGATTTTTCCGTCCTTGTCGGTGTCCACGTCGTCCATTACCCGCCGCAGCTCCTCGTCCGTGTAGCTCGACCCCAGCGCCTTCAAGACGCCGCCCAGCTCATCTATCGAGATCATGCCGTCCCCGTTCGCGTCGAACTGGTTGAAGATTCTCTGCATCTCCTCCGGGCTCACTGCGATCACCGAGTTGTTGCTGCTTGGGGTCGAGTTCGAATCTGAGTCCGCCATAGTTTGGTTTCCTAGAAAATGAGAGATTTGTTGTGGACATGTGGAGAAAGAGAGAGATTTGTGCCGTATATATACACAGACACACACGTGTAAAAATTATTTTGGTATATTTTTTTCAAATTATTACTTATTTTAACCTATTTTATTTACTTTTATTTCTTAAACTTTTCAAAATTTATCAATTTAATCAATCTATTAAATTTAATAATTAATAGATAATTAAATTTAATCAACTTAGAAGTATTTTAGTTTTTATAAAAAAAAGAATTTAGTTTAAAAAATTACACATTTACTTACAGTAAGGTGGTTAGTATACCTTTCTCCCATTTTAATGGTAAGGTTCCGATAGTTATTAATATTATACTTGTACCAATTTAAAAAAAAAAAACTAAAACAAAATTAATGTAAAAAAATTTCATTTAAATTTTATATTACTTTAATAAATTATTTTTTATTTTAAATTAACTGTAATTTAATTTTTATATATAAAATTATTTTTTTATATTTTGATATTATTTTGTATAATTGAATTTTTATAAATTAGTTATTTATTATAATAATTTTTTTAAAATAATTACAATTAATTCGAAATTTAAGGAAGGAAAACACGACTTGAACTCACAACTTTAAGAGTGTAGGTAGCAAATCACTGGACTAATTCTCATATTGTCGAAAATAAAATAATTAATATTAATATTTTATTTTATAACTGCCGCGGGCTGAGCCACCGTGTGCAGAAAATCCAACAACTGATGGAAGGGTTGACTGGGGTTAAAATGTTAATAACGATAATAATTAAAAAGAAATAGAAGCCGTGGAAATTTTTGGTGAAAATAAAAATTATGGGACGCGGTTGGAAAATAATCTGGTACCACAATATGGGCCCGAGCACTGACCGTCCGATAAGGAAATGGTTTTGATTTTGCTATAAATCATTTATACTTTTTTATTTTCTTTTATATATAAAAGGGCGATAAATTTTTGGTACAATGTTTGAAACACGGCTAAAACACGCTAAAGAAATAATGAGTTTGGTGTGATTTCGTTATATTTCAACGTGAATTTGTTAAATGAAACATCTGATTAACTATTAACTTGTTTAAATAAAAAAGGTATGTTCAATTTAAGTAATTTAAACTTGAGTAAAGTTGAAATTAACACAAATATTTTTTTTTTTTTAGTTTGTTATGAAAGATATTTACTAAATATTTGAGTTATTAGTGAATATATAATATAAATATTTTTTTAATAATATAAATAACATCAAATAAAATTAGGTCTAGAAATTAGACGGAAGACTCTGATCCAGTTAAGGAAGAGCATCCTCCAACTAAATGAAAACATCATCAATATTAAAACTATTCATAACAAAAGAGTGCCACAAAGTTAGCACATCTAGGCACAAAAGAAAAGGGAACCGAAGTTCTATTACAAAGAGATAAAACGTCGACAATAACAAGACTAACTTCAGAATTAGGAAGCTTCTTCTGAATAAGAAAATTGATCAAGTTCAAGGCATCCGACTCTACTAAAAGATGAGTGAACCCAGATTCTATAGTAAGGTACAAACCATTTAAAATAGCAGATGCTTCTACTACTTCCACCGAAACTGACCCAATGAGTTTGCTAAATAAACCAGCCATAGACAAACCATTACTATCACGAATAATGGCCTCCAAATCAAGCCAAATAATCCAAACTTTTAATAGAAGCATCAACGTTTAATTTAAATCAACCCTCAGGCTGCCAATTGCCAACAGATACCTTTTACTTAGTTAACAATATAATTTGTGTTAAATAAATTAAATTGAATGATGTAGTTAGACCAAAATGGACAGATACCTTTACTTAATTGAATGAACTATTTATTCAAACAATTTGGGCTCCTTCGACACATTTGTATGTATTATATATATATTTTTTGACATACCATTTACGGTGTTGACAGTTCGAACCTGAGTTATTATTAGGCTAAATATTGAATTATATTTAATTAGATTTATTGTATTAAACTATATTATTCTTATAAAATTTGATATTTTGTGATCTTTCGTAGTAAAATTTGAAAGTAGTTTTTATTTTTAAATGTATTGTTAAATAATAAAATTGATATATTTATAGAATAAAAAATAATATTATAAAATACAGTTTTGTTGTATGACATTTCTTTTACATAAAAATCAATATTCGTATTAAATAAATTATTATTCATGTAACCAATTTTAAGAATATCTAACAATTCATTTAATATTTTAATCAATTTAATTAATTTTATTTTTATACTATTATAATATTTTATTTTTATTTTTATTTACTAAATTTGTATACTATTTAATTTATTAAAAAATTATTTATTTATTTAATTTATAAATTATTAAACTAATCTTATATATGTTTATTTTTTGTATTATATTTAAAATTTATTATTATTAAAATTGATTATTATTATTATTCCTCCCTCCTCCTATTAATTAATACAACCTCTTTCTTTTTTATAATATAATACAACACTCATGATCAATTAAAATGTATTAGTTAATACAATACAGAAATAATTAAAATGTATCATTTTATCAACCTTAAAAGTTAAAACTATTCTTGTTTTAATTAGGGTGATTTTTTTTTTGTCCTATACTTTTTAGAGAATTATCAATTTTTTAAATCAATTTCGTTTATTAGTATCTTTGTGCCTTAACTTTTTGAAAACGTATCAATTTGGTTCTTCTGTGTGAGTCAACCGTTAGTCAAACTTAACAATCATAAGGGTATTTTTGTCTTTTAAAAGGGCAGTTATCAATTTGGTCCCTAACTTTTAGAAAATCATTAATTTTTTAAAGTAGTTTCGTTTATTGGTATCCTTGGACCCTTAATTTTCGTAAATGTATCAATTTGGTCCCTTTGACCAATTTTTCAATAGTCAAACTAACTGAAAATGTTAAAAGGACAGTTTTACCTTTGACTCTATTTAAATGAGTTAAAATTATAATTTTATCTTCAAATATTTAAAAATATTATTACTAATTAGAAGAGTAATATGATTCATTTTATATTAATTTTTTAAAAATATAAATTTAAAATTTTTAAAAAAATTTAATGAGACATTATGATTTTTTTTATTAAAAAAATTAATATAAATGACCATATTACTTTTCTAATTATTAATGCTATTTTTAAAAATTTAAAGTTAAAATTATAATTTTAACTCAGTTAAATAGAGTTAAAGGCAAAACAGTCTTTTTGTCAATTCTGTTAAGTTTGATTGGCATAAATTTGGTTAGAGGGACCAAATTGATACGTTTTCAGAAAGTTAGGGTCCAATGATACCAATAAATGAAATTAATTTAAAAAATTGATAATTTTTTAAAAGTTAAGGACCAAAATGAAAATCACCCTTTTAATTATTAGAGCTAATTGCACTCACAACCTCTGAGGTTTGGCCAACTACAGGTAAAATCAACTTTATCATTTATTAACAATGACACCCCCTTGACTTTAGTCAAAGTGAACAGTATCAGGGGTTTTTTCGTCTTTTTCAATTTTTAATTTTATTTTATTAAATAATAAATCAAAAAATTAAAATAATAAAATTATTTAAAAATTAATAAAAAATAAAAAATTAATTAATTTAAATCCATTTTCCAGATCGAATCTCAACCGTCCATCAAGATTAATGAAGGGTTGAGATTCAATCTGAAAATGGATCCAAAAAAAAAAAAAAAAAAAAAATTTTTTTGGATCTTCGAAGAACCCAATTTGGGTTCTTCGAAGAACCCATCGAAGAACCCAGAGAGGGTTCTTCGATCTCTGGGTTCAGATCGAAGAACCCTTCTGGGTTCTTCGATCGAACCCAGAAAACTGGGTTCTTCGAACGAAGAACCATGGTTCGATGGTTCTTCGTTCGAAGAACCCAGTTGGGTTCGATCGAAGAACCCAGTTT
The DNA here is from genome assembly GCA_003430845.1 of Xanthoceras sorbifolium. Taxonomy (NCBI): domain Eukaryota; kingdom Viridiplantae; phylum Streptophyta; class Magnoliopsida; order Sapindales; family Sapindaceae; genus Xanthoceras; species Xanthoceras sorbifolium. The sequence goes on along the minus strand of CM010610.1, from coordinate 26,832,124 downwards.
TCTGGGTTCTTCGAAGAACCCAGAAGGGTTCTTCGATCTGAACCCAGAGATCGAAGAACCCTCTCTGGGTTCTTCGATGGGTTCTTCGAAGAACCCAGATTGGGTTCTTCGAAGATCCAAAAATTTTTTTTTTTTTTTTTTTTTTTGGATCCATTTTCAGATTGAATCTCAACCCTTCATTAATCTTGATGGACGGTTGAGATTCGATCTGGAAAATGGATTTAAATTAATTAATTTTTTATTTTTTATTAATTTTTAAATAATTTTATTATTTATTTTAATTTTTTGATTTATTATTTAATAAAATAAAATTAAAAATTGAAAAAGACGAAAATACCCCTGATACTGTTCACTTTGACTAAAGTCAAGGGGGTGTCATTGTTAATAAATGATAAAGTTGATTTTACCTGTAGTTGGCCAAACCTCAGGGGTGTGAGTGCAATTAGCTCTAATTATTATTATAAGATGTTACTTATTATTAATTTAGTAAAATAAAAGAAAGCACCCCTTCAAAAAAATAAAATAAAATAAAGCAATAGGTGCCTCGCATGTGCGACGTTAGTCACATCGATGTTAGTCACATGGTCGAAAAAAGAGAGGCCGCGTTGCCGTACCCGATTGCTTGACGCGTTTTCCACACTGCAAAAAAGTATGATAACGAGGAAAATGATCCGTACTTGGTCCCTTCTATAATTGATGTTCATCCACTTAATAAGTAAAAAAAGTCAAAATTGGATTATTGTTTTTCTATTTATTAAAGATAATGCGACACTTGTCCATTTTCCCGTGATATGTGAAACTTTTGCATTAATAAAAGACTGCGTTTCTCACAAGCAACAAGGCTATAAACTATTGGCTATTGCTTTGTTAAGACTTTGCACACACTTCAAGTTCAAGCTACTGCTGCTACAATCGCTCGTCTTATAGCGTAGCGACACATGGTAACTTCTTTTTTTAAATTTTTTAAATAATTTTATATTTATCCCTCATATTTATATTTTTAGATTCTAAAACCACTCAATTATTATAAATTATAATTTAATATATATAATTAACATTTTAATAATTAAATATAAATAAAACTAAAAATAACAATAAATTTTGATAATATATCTTTTTAAAAGAAAATATAATACCTGATGGGTCATAAGTTCATCGGGACCTCCCAATATCAAACTTTATAGTATAATTTTGATTTCTACTTTCAAATTAGAAGAAGTCTATTCCCAATATTAGGAAAGGTTTTCCTACACTTTATTGTAATTTTATGGGTAATGTTGGGACAAAATTTATAATGTCAAAATTTAAATCTTGGTGAGTTGAACGAATTTGTGAAGCTCGAGCTACCGATATAAAGGGCATTTAGCCAAATTGATAATAATTAAAATTAAAATATTAAATATAATGATTAAAAAAACTTATCAAAATTATTTTTATATTAAATTTTTTAAAAAAAAATTGAAAAAAAAAGGTAGTCTCCATGGAGCAAGCCAGAATACATCGCATCGTCTAGTGACAGTATTTTTTTAATAAAAAATATTTTTATATTATTTTATATTTAATTACACATATATAACAAAAAATAAGAGATATATATATTAAATTATAGTATAACAGTAAGTGTTACAAGTAGAAGAAGGGTAAATATGACTTTTAACATTAATATCTTATTATTAGGGGTAAAATAATCAATTTTAAATTTATTTATATTTACCCATTAAAATTTTGATCAATAGATTAAATAACCAAGAGAGGCGACTGTATAGCAGCATTCGCCTCCTCTTATAATAAAGTAATGTTATGTTGTCTAAAAAATTTATCTAAATTTATATTCAAATAATGTATTATTTTTTTTTAACCAAATAATATGGTATTAAGTTGTCAATATCTTATCACTTATCACATCATTTAATGATTTACATAATATTGATAAGTTACATGTGAACAGTATTTTAACACAAATTTCGCAAATATTTTTGGATAAGCTAGCATTAATTATTATAATATATTCAATTTTTCTTTTTCTTTTTTGTAAGAATTTTAATTCTCTTGAATTGATTTAAACTTTTGTCATGTTTTCTGCATCTTTTACAAGTTTACAGTCTAATTTATTAGGTAATGCGAATACTTTAGGATTACAATATAACATAAAAGAAATAGAAGATTAAAAAAAAAAAAAAGTGGAATTCTGCAATCTGATGTATCTCTTCTATTACCTTCTATAATTACACTACTAAATTCAATAAAAATTATTTTTTAATAAGAAATTGGTTAAAGAGTAGGAGTCCGTGAGGAATGGTAAAAATTCTCGACCTGCCCTAAACGCGTGGGATACTATGGACTTGCCATGGCAGTCTTAATAGGGATCTAAAATAATCTAAGGATGCAGCTATCTCTCCGATGTGGCCTCAATGGTGAATTTGATTGAACCTCCTTTATTATATATTGGTGTTCTTGTTGACGTCTTTGTAATCTCTGTATTTGCAATGAATTCTAATTTTATAAGACAAAAGTGAAATAATAAAGAAAGTTATTTACGTTAGTTTATTATTGTTTTTAGTATTAATTAATTTATTTAAATTTTATTTGTTATACATATTTGTGATTAAAACAAATCATACCTTGTGTTGATCGAAAATGGTTTGGATGGATTTTAACTGGAAATTTTTTATATTTTTTTTAATATATTGATATTTGCTAATTTTGTAAGACCTTAATGAATTTTATGGATAGATTTTTAAGTGTTGAATGGTTGATTGAATTTAAATGTCGTGACTTGTGTACTGTGTTATATTGAATTTAAATATATTAGAATTTAGCTACATTTTATATTTCATTTAAATTGTATGTTACAATTTGTTTAATCAGTGTGTTAAATATTTTATTTTTATATAAAAAAATTACAAATTAAAACGAATTAGTTAGGATGGGACATAGATCGCTCCACTTCGAATGCGTTAGATTTGGAGCGGCAATTGAAATATTTAATAAGTATGGATCGAATATAGAGCATTCTGTCCAAATCCAATTTTAAATTTGAATATGTCAATACGATACCAATTCGATTTGTTATCATCCCATTAAAGAGTTAATTTTACAAAATTTATTCATTGATATGTTAGTTTTATTATTCTGTGTCTCAATATAATTATTACAATAATTAAACATCTTCTTGCAGGAGAAATGTTGTGCACCTCCTCCGTCCAAGAGTTTCAGTCTCACCATATTTATTTAATATTATTAAAGTAGAAATTTGATGAGAGAACTTAAACTCCTAGCAAAATATTTCAAGAAATTCGAATGATGAGATCTGAACACTGCCCCACAAGCTGAAGGACCCGGGTTTTCTTTCGAAAGCCCAGCCATCAGTATTTATCAGTTATTCAAGGAGGATTTGAAGGCTTCCAAATGATATATGAATTTTTGGAGACCTTTTGAGATTGAATAGAATCTGCAAATTCATAAAAATATCAAGGTCTACCATATAAGTTACATAACCTGTAGACATTTTGCAAAACAAATTATCAAGGTGACCATAAGGTCAGACTTAATTCTCCATGAGGATGACTTAATGTTATCAAACTTGATCCTGGTCCTCCAAATGGAATGAATAATATGTAGAATGGATAATATCCAGAGGCTATACACTTGAGATTTAAAAGGCATACTAAAAATATAATGCCATAAATCATTCAATGATCCAGAAGTTGGCAGAGTAGTCTTGAATATACCTGCAATCCATTGCCGAATTGTCATATTATTACAATTGGTTTAATTCAATGAAGCAAATTGAAGATGTAATCAAACGCGGTTGACAATAATATCTTTTTTTAATTATTATTATGAACATCTAAGTAAAGGATTATGTTATACGACATATAACTGATCAAGGATAATAAATAAATTATTTAGTTACTTTGAAATAATTATTAAATTTGGAGTTTAGTTACAAATTTTATTTTTGAAACTAGTTCAGTTATAATTTTATCATCGTATAAATTATAACTAAGGTAATATGAATTACAATAAATCAAGTAAGGTGTTTTTTTTTTGAATGGAAAATAGCATTAATCAACCAACTGTAGTCCTCAAAAATCGCTCGGGGACACGGGGCACTACAACCTGCAAAGACAGAACGCACGTGACCCGCAGGACGTCTGGGACATCGGGGTGGTGTCGGCCAAAGTCACTCCGACAGTCAAGTTAGCAAGTGCTAATAAATATGTATGCTTGTAAATAATGATGAGTCAAGGATGCTTCCTGTATTGTTTGTGATCGAGGCCTTCTCAATCAGAGGAGGTGTGAGGTCGGAGGGTAATCGGAGAAGATGAACAATGGCCGAAGGGTGTGGTTTTAGTATTGGTAGCCTTTTGGATCTCAGTTTCTCGGTCTCCATCCTATGAGGGATTATCCTTCTTTTTTATAGGGGACTGATGCTTCTATCTTTTGAGGGATTTCATCATTCTCTCTTTGCTGTCTTCCACCAAGAAAGCATCTGGATGCTTCTTTTGATCGGGCTGTTATCAAATGTCATTATGGTTTTGTAGGACCTGCTTTAAAGTAGATCATGATTTGGTCTCCCTCGGAACGAAAGAGATTCTATGTCGTACGACATATAGGTTTGTCAATTTGGACAACCATGATTGCGTGTCGTATGATGTGCTGATTGGATGTCGACATGAGAAGGGTATGTCGTGCTACATAGGAGCTCTTCCAAGCGTGGACACTGAGTTATCTCCCTTGATGCTACTTGGATGCGTGGGACATGTAGCGCACGTCGTACTACATGAGAGTGCTTCATGTCGAGTGCTTCATGTCGAGTGTATGTCGTACTACTTTAAGGTCTTCGTACTGGTCCAGCGTTGTACTACATGAGAGTGCTTCATGTCGAGTGTATGTCGTATTACATTAAGGTCTTCGTACTGGTTCATCGTCGTACTACATGAGAATGCTTCATATCGAGTGTATGTCGTGCGACACTAAGGTCTTCGTACTGGTCCATTGTCGTACTACATGAGAATGCTTCATGTCGAGTGTCTGTCGTGCGATACTAAGGTCTTCGTACTGGTCCATCGTCGTACTACATGAAGATGTAGTCCCACTTTTGGCTCTGGGCTTTCTCTTTGGGACACACTTTGGGTTAGACATATTTTGGCTACTACACCAACAGCCGGAAAAACATCAGCCTGAATAAGGTTTACAAACCAATCTGGAAACACATCTTTCCAAACAAAAGACTAACTAAGCCTAAGAGCTTCTTTAGCTAGAAAATGAGCAATGGAATTGCAACCTCTTTGAACAAAAGAAATGACAGCAGGCCTACTGGCCAAAAAAAAATATATATCCTGAATAATAAATCCCACTTCACCTCTAGAGACCTGCTCACCCTTACACAACTGCACCACACCCAAAGAATCTGATTCAATAAACAGAGAAAAAAGATTCAACTCCACAGCGATGAAAACCCCTTCAAGTAAGGGATTTATGTTATGTAATTTATATATAAGGAAGCCATAACAAATATTGTCCTAAGTACTCATTAAATTATTATTTATAAGTAATTTATCTTAAGTTGAAGGACTTTAACCAAGTAGTGAATTAGGGTTTTGAAAACCTAATTTTTTTTTTTAAAGGGGTACAATTACAATATCAATAACTGCCGGGAGCTGTCTACTCCCATAACAGGAGAATACTACTCCCACAATAAGGGGAGAAAACTACCCACACATGCACATGGTGGAAATCGAACCCCTCACCTACTGAGGTGGGAGGGAGGTGCACTAACCACTTTACTACAAGTGGATGTGCGTTTTGAAAACCTAATTGGGCACCATAAATGCAAGCTTATAAAATAGAAAAAGTTGTCTCCTTTATGTTGTGAGAATACTTGTCGAAATAAAAAAAAACTACTAACATAGTCCGAATAACTATTCTCACAACATAAAGGAGACACCCTAACTAAATTAGGAATCTGTCGAAATCAAATACTATTAATATGGTTCAAATAGATATTCTTATAACACAAGATACATATCTCTCTCACACCTTTATTATTATTATTTTCGGTGAAATTCGAAACCTCATCATAATTATGGGGTGCAAAGAGTATGTGCACATAACAAAGTACTCGACGATACTAGTTTTTCATTATAAATCTCCAAGAATATCTCATTACCAACAGTTTCAACATCCAAGTTAATTAGTGTATCGAAGGGGTTACAACCAGCTATGTCTATAAGAAATCCTCAACATGAATGTTACTAGAAGGAAAAAAAGTTGAAAATGTAGTGTGAGGAGACAACTCTCTGCCAAATTTGAGGGGCCATCACTGCTACATTAGAATTTTTGCTGCGATCCTGTTGTAACTCGTAACTGGAACAATTTCTTGATTCATAGAATTCCCGTTAAATTACAAAAGGTTTTTTTTTTATTTTTAATATATCACATACGGGGTGATGATTCGAACTTGAAACATTATTAAACTGAATAAGCATGAGCGCCTTTACCGAGACACATTGGGCAGTGGTTAAATTACAAAAGTTTTACATTCCATTACAGTGACGGAGCAATCAACATTATAAGAATTGTTTTGACAGAGCGATTAAAAAAATAAAAATAAAAATAATTTAAGTGATTAATACATCTTTCTTCTATTTTAATGTTAAGGATTCAAATCCGACTATATATATTTATCGGTATTTAACAATATAAATTGAGACAAAATTATACAATATTTTACTTGGTTCTTATTGAAACACAAAATTAAAATTATTGACTGACTATCAAATCAAATCAAAGAAAATATAATAGATTTTTAAGCAATTTAATAAAATTTTAAAGAATAAATTTGTAAATAACAATAAAGCTTTACGTGGGGTGTACATACAAAATACAAAATGTGAGTGGAATAAAGCTAAATTTGGGAAACCATATGAGAGTGGAGCCAATTGGCACAGTTCTTTTCCGCCGGTGTTGAGTGGAAAAAAGGAAAAAGTGTTGTTTGGTAATTCGATTAATAAATGTTTTTACCAACCAAAACTAAATAATAACAATAATAATGAGAATAATTGATAACACAAGAGAGAAGAAGCAAAGCAGAGAAATCATAATAATAGGCAAATTAATCAACAAGTGAAGAAGCAAGCAAAAAATAATCAGGTATAGTGTTGTTGAACACCACACATTAGTTAAGGAGTGAATTATTTTGATAATGTTTAAATTTAACTCTCAATAAATACAATTTTCATATTAGTAGAGTATACTTATGATCAGATCTTTACTCATCTTTCGGACCGAACAAAAATTAATTACATACCTTGTGAATTAAAAAAATAATTAAAAAAAATTATAAAAGCAAAAGAGTGCTTTTTTTCTATTTCATTTCTCAGCATAATGGATTACATTATTAAAGATGGCTTATATATAGAAGCACCCTCATATAATCATAAAAATCAAAACACCTGTAAAGTGACATGTGTGGTGAAAATCCACACGCATTACAACAAAAGAAGGCTGAAATTAGCTGTCCACCATAATGTTCAATGATGAAATCTGATAGATAACTCGTACCAAGTACCAAGAAGGCACACACTTTTTTTTTTTTTTTATTTGAAAATAGAAGGCACACTTTTCAGTTTATTGAGAACCAACTAAATTTTTTCAATACAGTAGATTTTCATTTTCCGGACTCAAGCAAGAGTTTTTTTGCTAACCTATCTATCTTGTTATATCACTTTTTTATTTTTTAATTATCGTGGTTCATAGCTTTTTTTAATACACCAAATTAATATTTTTATTTAATTTTTTTAGAATAATTTTTATAAAATTATTTAAAAGACAATTTTATTTTTAAAAAATTTAATTTATAGAATTATAAATTTTATTTTTAATTAAATATAAAAAATTAATAAAATAATATTAAATTAAATTATAAAACTAAAAAATATAAACAAAACATTTTTGTTTTTGTATTTTTTTAAATATTTTCTTTAATTTTTTTAATTTCCTATTTATTTTATTTTTTTAACAGTTTTAATTTTTTTACAAATATTACAAGATTAATGGATCAAATTTATAAAAATATATAAATATTTTTAGAAAATATTAAGTATCACGTAAACTAAAAAAAAAATCATAAGTTAAAAATATCGTCTCATCAAAAAATAAGCACTAAGTTAAAGTTTTTCCTCTAAAAAATTGTAAAGTTACAAAATTAGTTATAAATTTTGGATACCTACCCTAATAATAAAAAAAAAATACTCATATATTGGTTAATTTACATAGTAAAATTCAAATCTTCACTATTTTGATGAAAGAAAGGTGCAGTAACTAGTATTTTTTTTATATACCGCTTCTAGTGCTGACGACTCGAACTTAAAATATTACCAAATTGAATGAGTGTCTTTATCACCAAACCATATTTAGCTAGAGTCACTAGTTAAACTCTTATTAAGTTATTTAAGCAGTAATACTGGTACAACAGCTGAAAACCACCTAATAATAAATACAATATAATATAATATCTTCAAATAATTTCTTTTAACAAAGACTAGTTGCAGTACCAAATCAATAAGCATTTTCTCTACAATACAGTTAAGAGAAAATTGTAAGAAATGATGCCTTTCTATTTATTTTTAAAATAATACTTATTTTATTTTAAATTTTAAAATGCCTTTAATGGTATAACTGATAATTTTATAAATAAATTAACTCGACAAAAGTACAAAATAAAATGATATCATCTTTGGTTCGTAATACACCTCGTACAGTTACACCATTAAAACTGTGAATTTTAAGTTTGAGTGTGCGCTTCAACCCTTAAATTAAACATATCAAGGTTTTTCAGTTACATTATTATTAATAAATTATAAAAATTTATTTTAAAGTTTTAATATTTCTCTTTTTCTTTTTTTTACCATGAAACCGCATGCTGTAAATTTACTGGGATAGAACTGTAACAAATACTGTTATCATGTCATATAAGTAAATAACTGCCGAAAAAAATACCCATAAAACATACCATATAAATTAATTAAGTTTCTACTACCATTTTTAACTAGTTACTCTCTAAATCTATTACACTCCCAATACGTATGCTAACCAGTAAAGACAGACAGACAGACAGACAACGAAGAAAACAAATAAAATTTAGCGATGGTGGGGGCAGAAAGTGACCAAATAATTACCACCAGTACAAGTAGCAATACTAGTAGGATCATCATAGGCATAAGAATATGCCTTGGGACAAGCCGCCTTGAATATCCTGGAATAAGCCGTCGGCTTGCAGGATTGAGGATTTCCAAAGCTCCCAGTGCAGCAATACCTCGGAGAATTGAAAGCGAAACATGCACTCTTGCAGGCCACAACTCTTCCCGTTCCCTTGGCGCGGACCTGTAGCCCCACCGGACACATGAGGTTCAGGTCGCTCACGCACCCGGCGTAGCTGCATTTCCCGGATCCCTTGAACGGGGTGATGGACATGGCGATGTTGTATCCATCCACCAGGCTCACGTCGTAGAAGTCCTGTTGTTGGCCAAGGGTGATCTCGGCGAGGGTGGCTGGTGGGTCGCCTCCAATGCCGTTGCAGAAGAGGGAGCCGCCGCAGTCTCCCGTGGCGCAGCGGCCGCGTCCTGAGGCGTCGAAGGAGCAGCCGTGGCGGCCCCAGAATCGGCCTGACCAGAGTGGAGGGACCTTCAGGGAGTAGGCCTTGTTTTGAGGGAGCTTGAAGCCGCCCCGAGCCAGCAGTGGCTTGCCTGCACCTGGTTGGATTCCGGGCCACACTGGGTGTGCGCACTTGTTGAAGAATGTGATTGTTGTAGCCGAGACTGAGCCTGTGACACAAGTCCAAAATGTAAGCGAGATTCGAAACTAAAACCTTTCAACTAGTTTACGTTTTCAAAAAAAATTTCGAAAAGTTAACACCAAATGTTAACCATAACTAGACAATGTTGATGTAAGTGATACTCGAAAACAAGAGCTCTTGAGTTGAATTAGTTAGTATATTTTCTTCATTTTTTAGTCTAAAAGTTAACATGAGATAGTACCTTGAAAGAGGGAGAATAGTACAATGTGGAGGAGGAGAGTGAAGAGAGATCTGAGCATTGTTGTCGCCATGGCTGAGGCAGTGAAAGATCTAGCTAGTAGTAGTGAAGAGGGCAACTGGTGTGAAGAAGAAGAAAGTGGGGTTTCACTTCTTCTGTGGTTAGGTACCAACCATGTTTGCGCTACTGGTAGAGCTTTTATAGACAAAAACGAATACTAGTTGAGTTTTTGTTCCAAGTAACAGTAAATAAAGAAGAATTGTGGGCCTACCTATTGAATCGACAGTTCAGTAATTTGAGGGTTAACTTTATTTTACCTTCCATTACTTTTACATTAAATAGGAAAAAAAATATATATTTAGGGTTTACTTCACTTATGTTTAGTTACTTCATATAAGCTTTTTTTTCCAACTGTTTCGAAAATTAGCAGCAATCTTAATTCACTGGTTGACATCAACTACTTTTGAAATCGGCCATATTCAACGGCTATAATATCCAAAGATACTTTGAAAAAGAAGTGGAACATAGTGTCTCCTCCTAACTCCTAAGTTGAAATTATTGGAGAAAGCCACCATCTCCCCTGGAAATTTCATAAATATTTTTGTGGAGCTCCTGTGTTGAGTTTTATTAAATCTATAAAGACCTTACTTTTCACATTTATAGGTAAAGAAATGGTTATAGTTCATAAAACATGTTAACGAAGTTGGATAAAAAATGAAAATAACGTAGCATTCGAGAACAAGATAAAAGCTCTTGTGGTGAGTTAAAGATCTCTCAGCAAATAGTACTTGGAAACACTGTTACTAAACCTTTAAAAATCTCTGAGCTCTCTCTCTCAGCTTCTTTAAAAAAAAAAAAAAAAAAACTCTTCTTTATTTAACGTCTACATAAGAAGAAAGTAAAAATGCACAAACGAAAGATGCAGTGCCTTTTTTTTTTTTTTTTTTTTTTGAAAAGATGCAATGTGTTTTGAATGCTCATATATACATAAGTGATAGACAGAGAGAGAAAGAGAGAGAAATGGGGGCAAGTGATGATGAGAAAGAAAGCTCCATTATCGAGGGTGTGTCAGAGGCAGTGTGTGAGTTGGGAAAAGGCTGTCTCCAATTCCATCCGAGAAAAAAGATAAAAAAGTATTCACATGGGCTGGGGGGACTTGGAGAATCACTCTGTTTCCCTATCTCTCTCTCTCTCCCTCCTACCTACTAGTGTTAGGACTTGTTTGGCAAATGATTAGTTTTTATAAAAATAGCCGTAATATTAGTTATTTAAAAGAACTAATAATATCTACTGCTCCTAAAATTTTATTAATTATAGACGAAGTCAATTTTATTATTAATGGACAAATATTTCCCCCACCATTAGTTGATTTTAGTCAAATTTAATAGGCATAGGATATTTTTATCTTTTTTTATTTTATTAAATAAAAAATTTAAAAAAAAATCTCAACATTCCATTTTTGAGATGATAGACGGTTAGAATTTATTTAAAAAATATTTTTTTAATAATAATTATAAAAAAAAACTCTAAATTGGATATCTACCAAGAACTATATAAAAAAAAATTTGAGGTGCTGGTTGAATCTCCAACCACTAGGTTCGCCTTCAAAGGCGAACCCGTGTTGATTTTTATTAATTTTATTGTTAAGTTATTTTTAAATTATTTTTTTTAAAAAAAATGAATATTTTATTTTTATTAAATATATAATTTAAGATTAATTTGTAAAATTTAATAAAATAAAGGGTAAAAATTTTATTTTCAACTCAAATAATTAAAGTTAAGAATTTAATATTTAATGTGCCTATCTTATTATGTTTGACTATTAAAAATTTAATTAAAATGACTAAAATGATAGATTTATAAAAATTAAAAACCACATGAGTAAAAGAGAAATATCAATAAAAAATATAGGGAACCAAAATAATTTTCGTTATTTATCTTAATAATGTTTATCTCTATTAATTTTTGTTAGTCACACCTAATTAAGTGAGGGATATTTTACAGTTAAGACATGTTGTAACTCTTATATATATATATATTAAAAAGTTTAATACATTACGAGTTAGAGGGTTAACAAGATTGCTTATATTTTGATATGTGTAATTTTAATTTATTTTTTTAAATATATAATTTCTTTTAATTTTTAAATAAAAAACTATGTTGTTTAATTTTTATTTTGATGTTCACTTATGAAGTAATTATTTTTAATTTTTATTTGAAAGTAAAATATTTAACCAACAAACAGTAGCAATTTTTTTTTTTGTATATTAGGTAATATAATAATTTAAATTTAAAATATTATTATATTAAATAAATATCTTTCTCAATAAAACCCGTTTGGAGGCAATAAATTACACCTTATAGTGAGATATATTAGACAGATCTCATTGCAAAGATAGGGAGCACTGGGCAGTGTGTGGTGTGGATTGCCCTGACATGACTGAAACAAAAACGTGAAAGTTGCAATTGTCTGTCATTTTTAATTGTCTAAATCGTGTGACCCACGCTATGACTCTCTCATCGGCTAAATAGATTCTATTGGAATTGTTGTCGTCTAATGAAACATTTCAGAGATCGGAACTTCAAAACTATTATTATATACGCGTTTACGTTAAAGTAATAACATTACAAAGATCTATAATACTGATGGTGATGGAGACTGTACACAGATAAAAAAAAAATATAAATATAAAAAAAATATACACCCCCAACTAGATAAGATAAGTTATGGGTGGATGTATTACAATATATAATAAATGGGTATATTATAGGTAACAATTCAATTTGATCGGTCTAGTTAGTTAGTCATTTCACCACCTTTATTTGAGCTGAATTGACTGCGATTTAGATCTCGGTTGGTAATTTGAAATTTAACTTTAAACAAAATGTTGTTTAATGATGCAAAATTTCAGGAATTGGTTGGTGATTTTCAACAACAAAAGGAAATGGTCAAACTTTGTGGGGTTATGAATTATGATTGCTTCTTAATTACTTTTAGGGTCTCGAAATGTTATATAATTGGCTGCCTACATCGTTCTCTACAAAGATTACAACACTAGTCACTAGCTCACTGCTAATTATCTTGGATTACTAAAAGTGACATCATCTCCTATCCCTATTATATATATATATATATATATATATATATATATATATTTATTTATCATGGATATAACATTAAATATAGATTCACTTTGATAAGAAAGAAAAATAAAAAGTTAAGTTTAAATATACTCTCATCTTTAATGTAATTATCTAAAAAATTATAAATCCGTTTTCTGATCGATCACTATAAAATAGTTATAATACTTACTATAATTTTTAAAAGAGTTTTTAAATTAAAAAAAAAAATCATCTCCATAATATCTAAAATAAATTTTGCAACATCAACTCTATTAGGTAAGTATAATTGCGTTGGAGAGCAATTTTTTACCTAATTATTTATTCATTAGTAGGAAATTATACCTAGATGCTTTGTAATGATTGGCATTTATACTAATTGTCATTGGAATGATTAGCATATTACTCTGTTAATAGATGCCTGCCAAGTTATTTTATTGTTTCTCTTGAAAAAGAAGTTAATTTTTTTATTATTAAAAAAAAAAATTAAAACTATCAATTATTATGGGGTTATTGTGACGATTAAAGAACAAGTTTTTTAAAAACATAACACAGATAATGTGACTTACTTTTAATGGATGGATGTCCTCTTCAAAGAATTTCAAAAGTCAATATTATTATTATTTTTATTTATTTGAAAAGGTCTATATAATTAATTTAATTATTGACTAGTGTCACATTTTAATTGTAAAACGCAGAATTAACCTCAAGAAACAGCAAGGATTTTTGGTTAATAAAATTAATTTATATAATCTTTGAAGTGTACAAGTTTATTAGTTTATTTGTTTCAATTTTTTATTTTATTTTTTTCACATTGGTGGGTCAAAACTTGAGAGTGACAACATCTGACGAAAAATAAAAAATAAAAAGGCCCAAAATAGAATTGAAGTTAAGAGAAGTCCAAAAATGTGCATTAGAGAGGGTCCAAAGAGGCCAACCTCTTTTTTCTTATTTTTTTATTTTTTGGGTCCAAGTATAATATTTTCTGATATTTATTATCTAAATTAATTGCTATTTAGAGATATTTTTATCATAATAAAATAAAGAAATTGATTTTTATCTAGAAATTAAAAAGAAAAAACCTATTTATGTTTCTTTTTCACTAAAAATATTTGGTTAATATTAAGAAAAGTCTCACACTTAATATGTTTGTAGAAACAATTTTCAAATTCAACTTAAAATAAATTGAAACATAATACTAACAATTTTTTTTTAATTATTATTCTAAATAAATTCTAGAAAACTTCAAAAATTTATAGTATAGATTTTATATATATTTTGTCGAGTCTTGTCTCATCCCAATAATGCTGCTCACAACTCACAATTGGGCTTGATTGGGCTAATTGTTTGTAAGTTCAAGGGCCCAATTTAACAACAATAAATTTGTGGGCTGTACAGTGACCTATATTTTTGGATTACTTGTAATTTCTAACTTCGATTTCTTTATTTTAAAACAGAAATCCTACCATGTATATTTTATATATTAATTAATATTGATACGTCCAACAGTCTTGTATTTAATTTTATAATTATATAATTTAAAAATAAAAAAAGATATCTATTTTTATTTTAATACTCATATTTTATAACATAATTAATTTCAAGGGGTCCGGCAATCTTATAATTAATTTTATAATTAAATAATCTAAAAATAAAAAGAAAAAAGAAACCATTCTTTATTTTACTGCTTAAAAGAAGAGAAAATATTACATCTAACTTATTTTTGTTATTATTTGTACAAATTCAAAAAATTAATTTGAATACAACCACACAACTCTTTTTTTATGAAAAGCCCAATGCGGTTGACAATTGCTTGCCATGAGCTGATTTTGTTAATGAGTTGAAAACTAATTAAGGTGGAGCAGCAGAAATTTTGGTAGCACTTTCATCTAATGGTTTGCTTAACTGGAAGCAATTATTGCCTAGAAAACTGTCATCAACCCAACTAAAAACCCTATAATTGTCAGTCTCATCTGCAATATATTGCACAGAGAGATAGCGAGAGTGAGTGAGAGCAAGGAGGACCATTCAAAACCTAGAGAGAATTTAGCCCAGTTGAGCCATTGTTGCAGAGATATTGATGTTTCAACTTTCAACTTTCAAGTAGTGGTAATTTTAAATATTTGTTTGAGATTGTCAACTTTTCTGTCAGAGAGAGAGAGAGAGAGAGAGAGAGAGAGAGAGAGACACGAGGGTACTGGGTACATATATTCACATTCAATGATGACCTCATGATATATATATGAAGAGAGAAAGTTATCATCACATGCATGATCATCATCAGAGAGAGACAGAGATGATCAGATCATATGGATACCAATGAAGATGATGGTGGAGATGAGATAGAGATCACATGAAAGATTTAACTAAATAAGGGAAAATCTCTCAGGTCCACCAATCTCTGTGTCTTTCTCTGTGTCTAGCAAGCTTAGGTCTTGTCAATTTGTCTAGCAGAGTCAGTGTGGCCTCAGGCCTGTGGTTTTGTCTCAGTCAATTCACTCCTCACTCTCTGCATGCTGCCAATTCCTCATTCCCTCTCATTCTATTTTTATTGTTTCTGTACCCCCAACAACCCAATCACTTTGCATGTCACTTTTTTTACATTCTTCTTTTCTTTTTCTCAATTTTTGGTCTACCTTTTTCTCCTAATCATCAAATAATTCAGATGATATTTCTTCTTATATAGTTTTTTTCAAAGTCAAGTCATATTAAATCTCCATCATGTCCATGGTAAATTGTTTAAATTTTTTTATATATATCTGTGAATTTTGCTAGATGTTTGTTATATTTTATATAATGTATCTGAACTCTTACCATCTAAATTAAACTTATGAACTTGGATATTAATAAGTTATCTGCACAATTTACCATTATCAAATTAGTAAACTGGGAAATTTATATATTTTTGTTTATATGAACAAATCATAGCTTAAATGTGTTCATCTACTTAATTAGTAGATACAATCTAGTCATCTATTAATGAGTCCAGAAACTTATAGCCAAAACATGACTCCTTTTCAATTTTCTGGTAAAACCAGGGACCACCATAACTTCATAAATGTATAAACTTTAAAATGAGTTTCACTTGCGTATACTTGTACTGCAGTGGAGAAAATATAAGAGAAAAAAAAAAAATACTTGGACATCACATTTAACATATAAGATAAGACTATAAAGGAACCCTGCAGAAGTGCAGATTCATCAATATTTAAAGCTGACTTTTATTATTATATCCTTTTCTATATATATATATATATATATATATATATATATATATAATGATATCTATGCAAGTCTATACTTAGTAGGGTTGAAACCTGGACCTAACCCCTCGCGACTGATATTTCATTCATTTGGGAAGAGGTGATGCAGCGGGATCGCCACTGTTTTTCTGTGTTGTGTCTTGTGTATGTAATTCAAAAACATCATGTACATGTACAATTTCCATGTTTTAAAAAAGTTTTCAAATCATAGTATAATATACATATCTATATATATAAATAAATTCAAACTTTTTGTGTAGATTTTATTCGAATATTATTTTAATCAATCTATGCAAGCTGTCAGATAATTAGTGGGATTAATGCATTTTGCTTACATCTAAACTTTTATCGTAAAGAATTTAATTAGGTCTGTATTTTAACAAAACTTCATCCTCCTACACATAAAAATATTTTCAAGTGATGATAGTATAAATTACAAATTTACTTATAATTATAACTTTAGTATAAGTGTGTCCCTCTTTTCTCTTTTTTTTTTTTTTTTTTATTTCAAAAAAGCTTCTATTACAGAAGACCAACAAGAAAGTTAGGTTCAGGATTGAACCAACAAAACTTCTCCTTAGAGGAAAAGGCTAGGGAAGCAAGAGAGTGTGCCATTCCATTCCCTGAACGAAGAATGGCATGACAATTGGAAACTCCCACAGCCCTAAATAGAGCCTTAACATCAGAAAAAATAGGGTCCATAACAGAACTAGGGAGAGAATTAAGCAACCTAGCCACAACAGAGGCAGCATCTAACTCAACCCACTCAATAATCAGGTTAAACTCCTTCGCCAGCAGCAACCCCTCTCGCAACGCCAGCAGCTCGCCAAGCTCAGCAGGAAAAAACCCCAAGAGGGGCTTGGCCGAAGCTGCAACAACCTTGCCCTGAGAATCACGCACCACTGCACCAGAACCCATCACAGAACAACCAGGCTTCACTGCTGCATCAGAATTCAACTTCAGGGAGCCTGCGGGGGGAGGCGACCACGGGGAAGAGCGAGGCTGCCTGGGGGGCTGGAGAGGAGAACCAAAGACCTTCTGGGAACCCTGAAATTCACGAAGCAAAGAGAGAGACCAAGAAACCAAATCAGCACTAACCCTGGGGGATTTAGAATGACAGACAGCATTCCTTTCAGACCAAACCCCCCACAAGATCATGCAGAACTCCTCGAGCTCTGCTCTCTTAGCCCTAACAAAAACCCACAATATCAAATCAAAACAAGAAATATGGCACTGCAAATTGAGAATGTCCCAGAAAACAGTGGACTCCCAAATAGGGCGCACGGAGCTGCACCAAAAAAGGGCATGTGCTGAACTCTCGGGATCATCACCGCATCTAGAACAACACGGGTCAACCACAATCTTCATAGAGCAAAGATTACAAAGAGACGGAATGGCGTTGTGGCAAACTCTCCATATGAAAATTTTAATTTTGGGGGGGATGTTGAGATTCCAAAGTGCAAGCCACCATTTCGAATCCGGACACGAGGAAGAACCTTTGAGGGAGGGTTTTTCCTGCGCTGCAACTCTATACCCACTCTTCACAGAATACTCCCCATTCTTATCAAAATGCCAGATTAAAGAATCATTACAATCACCCAAACTCAGAGGAATTTCCAGAATAGAATCCCTATTCGCTGCCACAAAGACCTGATCAAGCTTAGCCAAATCCCAAGAATGGGACGAAGGGGAAATGAGAGATGCAACCATGAGATCCTCCACAGGGGCATTCGAGAAGGGTCTGAAGGTGGACTCCCTTGGTATCCAAGGGTCCTGAAAAGCACTGATATTCATACCATTACCTACCCTCCAACGAAGGCCCTTAATAAGAAGACCCCTGCCCCAAATCAAACTCCTCCAGAGATGAGAACTCCCCTGTTTCAGCGAGACAGATAAGAACTCCTCCTGCCTGAAATACTTTGCCTTAAGAACTCTAGAAACCAACGAGTCTTTATTCATAACAATTCTCCAAGCCTGCTTGCCCAGAAGAGCTTGGTTAAAAAGAGATAAATCTTTAAACCCAAGCCCCCCACAAATTTTCGGAGAGCACAACTTGTCTCTAGAGACCCAGCAAATTTTCTTATTACCATATGAGGCACCCCACCAAAAGCCTATAATCATAGAGCACAGCTCATTACACAGAGCAGAAGGCAGCTGGAAAATACTCATTGTGAAGGTAGAGATAGCTTGTGCCACTACTTTGATAAGAACCTCTTTCCCGCCCATCGAGAAGAGATTCCCCTTCCATCCTCTGATCTTACGCCATACCCTCTCCTTAATGTCACTGAAGGTTTTCCTTTTATTTTTCCCCACCATGGTTGGAAGCCCAAGATATTTGTCATGAGCTTGGGCATTAACTAGACCCAGACAATTCAAGATACTCGCACTGCAGACATCTTCCACATTTGGACTAAAGGAAATGTTGGACTTTTGCAAATTAATCCGCTGGCCAGAGGCTTTCTCATAGACATTTAGGATCTGTTTCAACTTCTCACAATTCTGAACTGAAGCCCTGCAAAAAACAATACTGTCATCTGAAAAAAACAAATGACTCACTAGAAGTGTGTCCCTCTTTTCTCATTTGAATATTATAACTTAACAAGACACATAGAAATGAGTTATTTTATCTTGTTTGGAACTTTAACCTAAAGAAGTTTGTATTTCAACAAATTAAACTGCAATTCACTTGCATTAAAAAAAAAAAATTCTCTATAAATAAATCACATAAAATCTTAAATTTTGACTGTTTGTATTTCAACAAATTAAACTGCAATTCACTTGCATTAAAAAAAAAAAATTCTCTATAAATAAATCACATAAAATCTTAAATTTTGACTCTTATTATTACTTATTACAAGCATGTCACAGTGAAGATATATTGTAATTTTTTTTTTTTTTTTGGGAAAGACAAAGCTTTAGTAGAGACAGCATTTTGACTCTCTTTGATTAGTACAGTATTTAGGAGAGGATATATCATCCCTTACCTCAATGCAAGAGAAAAGAAATTAAAGGCCACTATATATATATATATATATCATATGCGCATGAAATAAAGAAAGAAAGAAAGAAAGAATCTCTCTATCACTCACCAAAATTAGAATCACTCATTGTCTGAAGAAAAAAAAGTACTTAATTTTCAGAGTGAAAAAGAAAGAAAAGAAACGAAAAAAAAAAAAAGAGAGAAGAAAAACAGAAGAGGAAGAGAAAAAATTAAATAAATAATATATATGCATGTTTTCTGAGGAACCAACCTGTGAATCTTTTGAAAAAATAAAAAGAGATGTTAGACCTTCTCAGTGTTAAGCATTGATTGCTCTCTTCAAAAAAGCAAGTCGGCTGCTTCTCTCTCTCTCTCTATTCTTTTCACTGCTTCTCTCTCTGTCTGTCCTTTTGGGAGACAATATATATATTTTGTATGATCTCAGTAAGTCCTCTTTGATTTCTGAGAGATGACAGACAATAATATTATACAAATTTCTTCCTTCTAAAGTTGTTTATTTTTTCACCATTGATGTTTAACCAGAATTCCCAGGTATCACCAAAAGTGAAAGAAGATTGTACTGGTCTTGAGTTGAGTGTGGACTGTGGAAAAATTGGTCATATGCTTTCTGTATCCACAGATATCATATCTTATTGCATGTGCTTACTATGCATGTACCAATACTGTTAATATTATAATGACCTAACTGGTATCTTTTGGAAGAAAACTAATAACTAACAAAAAAGAGATTTTTTTTTTTGGGAATAAATTAGAGGTATCTACTTTTATAACTGAGAAAAGTATACCCCTAAATAACGGAAAAAAAAACTCCACTAGGATATCTCCCACATAACGAGGATAAAACTTATGGTGAGACTTGTTGGTAAATTCTTACGGTGAGTCTTGAAATCCATCACTAACATTCATTGAAGAGATGCATACCACTTGAGTTACGAGGGAATGTGCATATTATTATTTTAATTATTTTGAAATTTAAGTCGGTCGATCACTTGTCAAAAATCTGATTAGATCATTTTATATATCACTTTAGATAAATGTTAATTAACCTTATGCATTTGAATTTACCCTATGTACATTTCAACTTAGTAGAGTATATGATCATCCCCACAATTGGCTGAAAGACCCGAGATACATTAATTAAGGTTAATACTAATTTTCTTGCTTTTGGTAATTGATTTTTTTAAGTTTTTCAAAACAATATTGGTGTTTGATCATATTCTTCTCTTCCAGGAATATTATGTACAAAATTAAAAGAAAATATATGAACCTACACCAGCAAGCAGAAGCACAATATATATTTAGGGTTTTCATGTTTGTAGAGGCCTGAAAATTGATTGACAAAGAAATTAAAATATTTTAGTTAATACAAAGTTATCTATAAATCCATCTCAATTCACATGGATCTGGAAAACTTTGAATATTAGCTTCGAAACTTGTAAACGTTTGAAATGTATACAAAAAGTTGTCTTTAAATTTGTGTCAGCCATTGCAAATTGAATTAATATGATACGTCAATTTTAATGTGGACAAATTTCATGCTGCTGATGTCAGAGGGGGATTTGATTTCTTCGAGGAAATGTTATATGCTGTCATTTCAATTGCAAATTTGTATATATATATATATATATACGTACTCACAAAAAGTTAGTACTGTATAAAGAATCTAAATATTTTTAAAAAATATATTTATTTTATTTGAATTCTCTGTAAATATTAATTTTAATATATGTTACAAAAAGTATATGTTACAAGGATTTTTCTTTTATTAAAAATTAAACAGCCTCCCAAAAGGCAACTGTTGAAAATTTTCCAAGAAATATATATTAAACTATAAAAGTTTCAAATAAAATTGACTATAATACTAAATTAATTAGTAACCATTTTTTTTTAAAAAAATTATTACAAAATTAAAAGTTGAGAAAGAGAAATATGACTCAAAATTAGAAAGAAAAATAAAAGGGATACTACGAGTAAAACTATATCCTGTTAACAATGCCCAAGAGCAACTGTATTTAGAAATGCACAACCACTCATAACTCAAATGGTTACCACACTTTTCTCTCACCTTAATGGTGAGGGTTGAAGTCCCACTATGCGCATTGACCAATATGCGTGGGTAATTTTTTTCCCTTATTGTGAGAGTGTATATCTCCCGTTATGCAAGTAAATATCCAAATCACGCTTTTAGTGATTAATTTCGGGTCCCAACAGTTATTAATCTTGTAATGTTACCGTTAAAAAAAAAAAAAAGAAGAATGTATTTAGAAATGAGTTATATTAAAAGAAACTCCATGTGGCCATAATTTAATTAGACAATATTTTATTATTATTTAAAAGTAGTTTTACAATTATTTATCTAACCATTTCCTTGTGTAATTAATTATCATAAAAGTGAATTTTCTCAATAACCTTTTTTCTGGACTTACTAATTCTAGTTTAGATATACCTCTATCTTCATTTTTAAGAGAAACTAATTAGATCAATTGTCATCATCATATATAGAGCCATGTTTGTTTTCTGAGAGAAAAAAAATTAATTGTCTGGAACATCATGGAATATTGGAATGTATTTTATAAAAGCAAATATGTTTTCTTTCTAATTTCTAAAAAAAGCAAATATGTTTTCTTTCTAATTTCTAAAAATGTTATCTCTGTAAGTCACTTCAACATCAATGTCTTTCAAATCTAAATACCCAATTCAGATCCTTGGTTTTGCATCAAAACTCACACATTTAGTCCCATTTCAGGCCCTTTCTTTGGAACCTGAGCTCTCTAGCTCTCTTCAATCTTCCTCACAAACACACAACACATGTTTGACAAAAACATGACACATCCAGTTACTTAAACAAGTTCTATCTCTGTCAACATTAACCCAACATGGTCCAAATGCATTTTAGGGCAACACCCAAGTTTTCTGCCAATGCAAAAAAGTCCATGAAATGTTGCATCAACAAACATAAATAAAAGGCAAATTTAAACAAAATACAAATCTCTAGATATTAAATCATTGTCTTACATTCATAGCAAAGTGAGAAGAAGAACCCTAATTAAGCCCTATTCAAACTTCACTATTAAGAAGTACTAGTACTAAAATCCCTTGGTTGATAAAAATTAATTCTTCAATGGAAGGAATTCAAAAAAGTGGCAAGGAGCCATTAAGTTTGTATCAATGCTTGAAACTGATACCTCATTCACTTTATCTAGATTGCTTTCAATGCCTCCATCTCCACTTCTAAGAGGAAAGAGTTCAAGGGTTTGAGACTCTCCACACTCATCATCTTCTCCATTGTTAACTGTGTTTAAGTAGTGGTCAAAACCATGTCTAAGGCCATGGACATTCTCTTTGTAGGGTGCTATAAAGATGTTGAGGTCATGACTATTTCTCTTACTGAGCTGTTTTGGGTCCACTGTTGTTATTAATGGAGCTGGAGTGTTGTTGCTAGTAATGGTGGTAGTGCTGGTGCTGGTGCTACTGATATTGGTGTTCATGTGGTGGTTGTGAGATGGACAAGACATTTGCATCATCTGTTGCCACGTGGCATTCCTTTCTACAAAGTTCCTTGACCTATGGTGTAATTCCCCTTCCTCCAATTGGACCCATCCACCTGGTGGTGGTCTACACTCTGCCACTCCTGCTTTTGCTGCCCTAATTTGCATTCCACCAGATTCCTGATGCAACTAAAAAACACGAAATCTTAATTACACAACACTCTTATATAAGTTAGTCATGAATTCAAATTTGTTTCAGCATACATAATTGTTAAGGACATAGAAAAAGTAATCGTCAGGATGGTCTTATGGGAAAATTTTTACCTAGACCTATTGGTTATCAACTATGTTACTAATCAAATAAAGAGGCATGCATGGTCCAAATAAAAGACAAACTGTACGTATATATAATTATATAGGGCTGGCATTGTGTTTTCATTATCAAGGTGCCCATTTCGAAAGAATGTATCAAGAGTGCCCAAATCAGCAAATGAAATGAATACACAATATTAAGCACAAGAACCCAAAAACTAAATGAGAAACGGAAACCCCCCCATCTAGTTTCATAACAGCAGACCCGACAGAAAGGAAGGAATGCAGCTTTTTAAAACTTTTCATTTCCCAACAATCAAATAAAGTTTTTGTTCCCAGCTATATGTAGCTTCTCTTTAGCTAGCTAGACTTAACCTTTTTAATCCAAAACCCTAAAAGAAAAATAAAAATATCAACTTGTAATCATATGCACATTATTAATGCTTAATTACATTGGAGATTAAAGGTAATAATTATTATTCTTCAAAGTTGAAAAGGAAAAAAAGGGAGATAATTGAAATAGAAAGAGAGACCTGATGATCAGCTGATAGAGTACTGCAGTTTGTAGGGGCAGCCCAGTTGTTGTTGTTGTTGTTGTTTATCTTGGTCTGTTCAACTTCATAACCTGTCCTATTTGCCCCTGTAATGTTGACAAAAAGAAAAACAAAAAGAATACAACTTTACATCTCCAACCCAACAAATGGAATAGAAGCAAAAGCAACTACTCACCCATCACAAATCTCAAACAAAACAAAATCATATTGCAAAAAAGACATAACATATCAAACATTACCCTACTTTGTCTGTCTCTCTCTCTCTCTTTCTCTTTCTCTCAAGAAAAAGATTTCATATTAATTATAGTTACTATTTTGTTTCTCATATGATTATGACCATACAAATCAAATGAAACCAAAAATTTTTAAATACATGTTGGAATGAGATTCGATTTTAATACATTTTATAAGATAAATTAACTGGTACCTGTAGTGTCTTTCCTTTCAAAGATATCTATATCGTGAACATTATTATGATGATGATGATGATGAAGATGATCAGGAGATGATAATTCCAACTGACGGCGGCGTTTCTGCCTCTCCCTTGCCTTGTGATTTTGAAACCAATAGAAAACGTTTTTCCCTTCAATCTTCCCATACCGGCGAAGCTGTGCAGTGATGTGTTGAATTTGCTCAGCCGATGGTGTCCGAGTCCCGCGCCGGTACAATTCTTCTAGCGTTCTCAGCTGCTCAGGCGTCGGATTCCACCTTGAGCTCACGACCACCGGTGGCGTATTGAACTCTCTCTTGTTTTGATCAACAAAGTGTG
Organism: Xanthoceras sorbifolium; assembly: GCA_003430845.1. Classification (NCBI taxonomy): domain Eukaryota; kingdom Viridiplantae; phylum Streptophyta; class Magnoliopsida; order Sapindales; family Sapindaceae; genus Xanthoceras; species Xanthoceras sorbifolium. Next base: position 26,807,577 of record CM010610.1, on the reverse strand, counting down.
AACCTTTCATATCCATATTTGACAGAAGAAGACACAGATTTAGACGCGAAAAAATGCCTGAAAAAGCAGTGAAAAAGAATTGACAAACTGAGAAGATTAAGTATTACCGAGATGATGATGATTTAGAGAGAAGAAGTCGGCACCATGGATTCTGCTGAGACAAGGAGGAGTTGGGGTGGTTGAAGAGTTGTTATTATTAGTAGTAGAAGGGACTGGCCTTGGAATGAGAGGCCTGAGTTTGCGGCCGTTAAACGAGTCTGGGATGTTGAACTCACCACCACCATCACTGTAACCCATCATCCACATTTTCACACAGAAGATGATACACACACACTCACACACAGAGAGTGAGATTCTCTAAACAACAAAATTTTCTCGTTCAATGCAAGTTTTCCAACAAAAAGAAAGAAAGAGAGAGACTCTAAGCAATTAGAGTTCGTCTTTTTCACCGTGCATCCATTGAAGGATATGCGTGTTAGCTAGTGGGGAGCGGTATGGGACTTGAAAATGGTGGGCATGCAAAAAAAAAGCAGTAGTGGTGGGTGGTTTCTAAATTTTGAAACAAAATAGTTGAAATGGGGTGGCTGAATGAGCTTGAGGGAGGTAGAGAGATGGTGTGTGTTGTGCTGGTTTAGGAAGGAACAAAGTGGGAAGACATGAGGTTGACTAGGGCTCTCTCTCTTTATCTATCTACTTAGAGAGAGAGAGAGAGAGGACAAAAAGCAAGGAAAAGTGAAGGAGAGGAGGGGAAGCGTGGAATTCTGGGAGGGGATTATTGGGAGAAGCAAATGAAAAACGACGTGACAGATGATGAGGGTTATCATAAGCCTCATCAAAACCACTTTGTCTCTTCTCTCAATCTCTCTCTCTCTCATTTATTGTTATTGTTCATGTGTCGTGCTTTTCACACTTATTCTCAATCCGAACTGCCCCTCTCTCCCTTCTGCTCCCCTTAACATACATTTTCCCTCTCTCTTTCTCTCTTTTTATCCATGTCTCTCTACCCATTTTTGTACGGATATCTTCCTTCTCCATACATGATATATATTCTATCTCTCTTTTCTACCCTCACATATTCACCACCACATCTCTCTTCCTATCCATCTTTTCTCTTCGTTGTCACATTCAAATTTATGTGCCGACATGTATACACGTGTGTCCTACTAGTTTCACCGGTAAATATGTATGAATGTTCACTATATTATCTATACGTAAAGTTGGACGTTACATTTGTGATATTGATTTACAAAATTTTTATATGAATTTAAAATGAGTTTTGTGAATTAGGTTATCTGTTCCATAAGGATACTGTAGAAAATACTTGCAAGACTCTTGCTCTATATATATATATATATATATACATCTCAAATTACAGTTCTCAGTACTATCACAGCAAAACACACAGTGGGTCACATTTGGAATTTTCCTTCTCCATATCCTTCTCTTTAAATTCATAACATATTGGAGATGCGTGGCTTGTGGTTTGTCCATATATGTGTCCGTATCACTTACATACCTAGAAGATATCATACAAGACTCATTGCTCATTATTATGGAATGATTCATTTCTCAATTTGCTGTACCTTCTTTGTCTTCCTTGGAATTTCAAGTTTTATATATATAAATTATTGCTCAACTACTACTACTATATATATGTATATATATTAGGGGTAATTACACATATTCCCCTAAATTTAGGCCTAATTGCACGTATATAGACATTATAAAAATTAATACAAATATCTCATACTGTTAGTGGTTAACGGTTAAAATTAATGGGTTGACTCTCTTTTTCATGTAAAAGATCTAAAATGTTGCTCATATATGTTTTATTATTTATTATTTAGTTATTTCATTTATTTAATAAAAATTATTTAAAAAAATCAATATCCTTTTCAATCAAATTTGTTTATTTTAAGTGATGAAATTGAGTAATTTGATGGGTGGTGAAGATTTTATTTTTTTTGTTTGATTTAAATGATGAATATGAAGCTATTCTTGTTTGATTTAAATGATAAAGATGAAGTTGAGTATTTAATGGGTAATTAAGATTTTAATTATTATTATTTTTATTTAAGTGATAAAAATGAAGTTGGCTATTTGATGGGTGATAAGATGAAGTTTTTTTTATTTGATTTTAAGTGATGAAGACGAAGTTGGGTATTTGATAGGTGACGAGATTGAAGTAATGACGATGAAGTTGGATATTTGGTAGGTGATGAAGATGAAGTTCTTTTTGTTTTTGATTTAATGAATTCGAGTTGATAAAAATGGTAAAGATGAAGGATGAAGATAATGAAAATGATGATGATTTTTTTTTATTAATGTTTATTTTATGAGTAAATAACGCCTACTTCCCTTGAGGTTTGCTCAATTACAGGATGAAAAAGAAGATAATGAAAATGAAGATGATTTATTTTTTTTATTAATGTTTATTTTATGAGTAAATAATGCCTAACTCCCTTGAGGTTTGCTCAATTACAGGTGGAGTCAACTTTTGGGTTTATTAACAAAGACCTTTCCTCTTTTAATTTTGTTCCATTACAAGCGGAGTCAACTTTTAGCCAACTTTTCAGGTTTTTGACAAAGACCTCCCGGTCAACTGTTACATTTGACCAAATTTTACTAAGGGTAGGGGAGGTGTTTGTCAATAAACGATAAAGTTGACTCCGCTTGTAGTTGACAAAACTTCAAGGTAGGTCCATGCAATTAGCTCTTATTTTATTTTAATTAACTTAATGGTTTAAATTAATTTAAAATATAAAAGACCATCCCCTGACCGTAATCTTCCAATTGTTGACCACTAATACATTTGCCAGTGTATGAGTTTTTTTAAATGATCCCTATATTTTATCATCAACTCTTTTATCTTAAGAGTTTAGATGAAAAAAAAAAAAAATACATTTGCATGTGTATGAGTTTTTTAATAATATGAGTGGAGGGAAAAAAAAAAACTCAAGTTTCTAATGATCATTATATTGTAGGTAGCCATTAAGATTTAATATCTGAAATATAATATAGAAAGTTTGAATTTCTACACCAAAGTATATGAGCCAACAACATGAAGTTATATTATTGTATTGCCTCGCATGCTTGATCTTCAGCTCGAGCTTTTAAACATCTTATGTGCACGTTGTTGACAAATACTATTAATTGATAGTTAGAAATCATTTTCTTTAATTTCTTAACGATCAATTACAAACTTTAAATGTTTAGATATATAAAAACTCAATTCATCATAAGATAATGAAACTAAAAGTTTGCACATTCACTCATAACTCAAGTGGTGTGCACCTTCCCTATCACACTTGTGAAGGAGGTTTAAGTACCACAATGTGTAATTATTAGCATGTGTGGGGAAATTTTCCCTTGAGTTTTATAGGGTAGATATATCCTAGTTATGGAAATATATATTCAAGCCGCTCATGTAATAATTAATTTCGGTAAGTCCTGACACATTCGATATCAGATTTAGAAAAAAAAAATTATTTTTTTGGGTTTTTGATTGTAGAAAAAGAGGAATAAAAATTTAAGGTGGCTAGTTGGGTATTTATTTTAGAAGAGCTTTTATTTTGTTAAAAAATGGATATATAAATCATTTTGGATGATTTTCCAGTGTAATGATGCTTTCTTTGGTTAATAAAAACTTTTCTTTTTTTCTAAAAAAATAAAATAAAAAAATCAACATCTAATATTTTTGGGATACCCCTAATAACCAATGAATAGCAAGTGCTTTTCCTTGTGCGGATCCTATTTCAATGGGAGCTTGATGAGTCGATCCCGAATTCAAGTTGATTATGTTTCGCCTCTTACTCAGAAAAAGACGATCCAACAATTCCCAATCATGGTCTATTACATTGGACTGGATTTAGTGAAAGGCACATCCATTACAATTTGATTCTACGGATCAAAATCTAACTAGATAAGATACATTACATTAGAGGCTAATATATATGGTAATTCATCCACTTCGATAGAGACATGTATATACGTACTTCTTAAATTAAGCATGTAAATATTTATATTGTATAACTTTGTTTTTCTAACATATTATTTACTGTTATGACGGTTTAAACCTGAAAAATTGTCCGACGAACCAACATTAGCAGTATAAAATTATTATAACAATAGTTTAGCCATTAATTAGAATCTGAAATAATTTCAATGGATGAGTTACATCCATCCATTGAATAATGTTGGTTTGACCAAGTCAATAGGTATACAAGGTGACTAATGATTACTACTCTTTTGTATATAAAAATAGAGATTCTTATTATTAAGAGATTGATAGAAACAATGGTTTTTATCTATTCAATAATATATATATATATATATATATATAAAAGATTAATTAAGTCAAAATCAAAATTGAATCATGTGTGGCGCATGTGGTTCTTGACCCAAAAACAATTTTTTAAAAATTAAGATGGCCTGTGAAAGTTTTGCAGAAAACTTAAGAACACAGAAACCCTAGAATAGGTTTGGAGAGAGAGAGAAGAAATTTGGGAGAGAAAATGTTGAATCAGATTTTTGATAATTTGACTTCAACAGTACCACATCAATTTATATCATTAGTTACAAATATGGTTAGTTAACCAGATAACAACAGTAACTAACTTAATAACAATTTCCAGATTACTAACTACACCATTGGACTTTGCTAACTACACCCAAGATGGGTTCACTTAACAGATTGATGCTGATTATAATCTCTAACACTCCCCCTCAAATGTAGCTGATTGAGATCAACAAATTTGAACCTCAACTTTGATATATGATCAGCATTTGTAGCAGTAACAGACTTGGCATCTGAGATGTCATCAGTATTCCCCCTCAAATGCAACTTAGAACAATTAGTGATAAGCTTAGAACTCAACATTTGAAATTTGGAAATTGGTAAAGATTTGGTAAAGATATCAGCTGTTTGAGCTATAATAGGAATATAGCGAATTTCCAACTTCTTGGTAGCAATGAGGTCACGAAGAAAGTGAATTTCAATCTCAATATGTTTTGTGCGTGCATGAAACACCGGATTGTGTGCGAGAGAGTTTGCACTCACATTGTCGCACCAAAGCAAATGAATGCCAACTAAAGGAAGTTGAATTTCAGCAAGAAGGGACTAAACCCATACAATATCAGTAGCAGCAGTAGCAAGAGAGTGATACTCAGCTTCAGTACTAGAACGAGCCACGACACGCTGTTTTTTAGAGGACCAGCAGATTAGATTGCCTCCTAAGTATAAACAGTGACCTCCTATGGATTTTTTATCATCCGGATTGCTTGCCCAGTCTGCATCGGCAAAACCTTCCAAGGAAATAAAAGAATATGGAATGAAATGTAAGCCATAAGAAATAGTACCCTTAATATACCTAAGGACTCTCTTCACTGCCTGCCAGTGCACTTCTGTTGGGGCTGCCAAAAATTGGTTGAGCTTATTAACCGAGAAGGACAGATCTGGTCTGGACAAAGTGAGGTATTGCAAAGCCCCAACAATGCTACGATACAAGGTAGCATCAGCAAAAGGAGAGCCAACAGCAGTTGATAGTTTGTAGGACGATGACAGTGGAGTAGGGCATGGCTTAGCATCAGCCATGTTGGATATTAACAGAAGATCACGAGCATATTTTGTCTGAAACAATGTCAAACCAGCAGTTGTGCGATGAGTCCTCAAAACCTAAGAAATACTGCAAGGAGCCTAAGGATTTCAAAGAAAACTGCACATGAGATCTTGAATAACCTTGGTAATCAACCTAAGATCACTACCAGTCACAAAAATATCATCCACATATATAAGTACCAAAAGGATTGCAGTAGATGATTTGAAGTAAAACAATGAATAATCAGATTTGGAGTTAAGAAAACCCCACTGTTGAATAGCAGATTTCAACTTGTCATACCAAGCCCGAAGAGCCTGTTTAAGACTATAAAATGATTTGTGAAGTTTACAAACCATTGTAGGCTGAGAAGAGTGAATAAAACTTTTGGGTTGGCTCATAAAAACAACTTCCTGAAGATTCCCGTTCAAGAAGGCATTGTTGATATCAATATGTTGGATATCCCAATTAGAAGACACTGCCAAGGCAAGCATAATCCTAATAGTAGAGGATTTCACAACTGGACTGAAGGTGTCCTTAAAGTCTAGCCCAGGGGTTTGATAAAAACCCTTGGCAACAAGACGAGCCTTGAATAGCTCTATAGACCCATCAGCTTTGTATTTGATACGAAAAATCCATTTACACCCAACAATATTCATGTCCTAAGTATAAGGAACTAAACTCCAAGTTTTGTTCCGTTGCAAGGCATTAAATTCAGCTTGCATTGCAGCATTCCACTGAGGATCTGCAAGGGCTGCTGAGAATGTGGAAGGAATTTCTGCTGGAGAAGGCAGTTGCTGAGTGATTACAGAGCTGATATAAGATCATGGCTTAAAAATTCCATTTTTTGATCTAGTGATCATGGGATGGGATGTCACTGGCTGAGAAGGTAAAGTAGAAGACTGCAGTTGAGAAGAGCCAACTGGAGCTGAAGAGCAGTTCTGAGCAGAATCTAAAACAGAATAATGACTGTGTCCAGCAGTAGGTTGAGAAGAAAATAACACTGAATAGAAAATTCCCTTTCATTAAACAGAACGTGTCTAGATATATACACCCTTCCTGAAGGATATAAATATTTGGATCCCTTGTGACTGTCACTGTAGCCTAGGAATAGACACTTAGATGAATGGAAGTTGAATTTATGTCTATGATAAGATCGCAGCTAAGGAAAACAAGTAGATCTAAAAGTCTTAAGATCAGTATAGTATGGAACTCTACCAAAAGCTACAAAGAATGGGGACTGATTTTGAAGAACTGGAGTTGGCAGCCTATTGATGGTATAAACTCCAGTAGAAAAGGCTTCCCACCAGTAGGAAAGAGGCATACCAGCTTGAGCCAAGAAAGTCAAACTTATCTCCACAATACTCCTATGTTTTCTCTCAATAATACCATTTTGTTGGTGAACATAGGGACAAGAATACCTAACACTAATGCCATAGTGAATAAAATAGGGAACTAAGGCCTTGAATTCACATCCATTATCAATTTGAAGTGTCTTAATCTTTGTGTTAAACATTCTTTCAATAGTTTTGTGAAAAACTACAAAGACATCTTTAACTTGAGACTTAGTAACTAGGGGATATATCCAACACATCCCAGTGAAGGAGTCTACAAAGTTAATATAATAGCGATATCCAAGAGAGGATGTACTGGGAGAGGGACCCCAAACATCACAGCAAATTAGTTCTAAGGGAACAGTAGCCTTATAACTAGATTGGTTAAAAGGCAATTGATGACTTTTACCAATTTTACAAGCATCACAGAAATTTACTAGAGCTAAGCTATTCACTTTGACATTTAAAACTTTAAACACTTTAGCAAGTATTTAAGGAGAAGGATGGCCTAATTTTTTATGCCAAGTGTTTACAAGTATATTAATAGAGGATGAAAGAATACCTCTAGAAACAGTAAAGCTATAACATTCAGGTTCTCTTGTAACATTATTTATAGACAACAAGGAACTAGTAGATGTAGTATCAAAAGAATTACAAGAATTTAAAAATGGAATTGCAGTATTAATAGAGGCAGTATATACAGATGCATGAATGACATGCTTTCTAGTGTACTCAACCCTTGGAAGGGTGACTTGGTATAGACCATCCTTCAGAGTTCCTTGGAGCAATACTCTCCCCGAAGTTTTGTCCTTGACAAAACAGTGTGCATCATCAAAAATCACAATAATATTATTGTCATGTGTAGGTTGTGCAATACTCAATAAATTCTTGTTGATTTGAGGCACACACAAAATATTGTTCAAGTGCAGATTTTCATGTAGAGTTGTGTAAGAATAAACCACATAACGACCTATATGAGAGATAGAAAGTTTAGCACCGTTACCTATAGCCAGCTGATCTGAACCTTTGTAGTCACTGCTGATATGCATGTTGTTGATCGGGAGTAATGTGATTTGTAGCTCCACTGTCTACGTACCAGTTAGCATCACCAACAGTAAAGGGTGCTGCAATGTAGGCATTCATATTATGATGCTGGCCTGGATAGGTGCCAGAATAAGGAGCAGAATACTCCAGTTGTTGCTGTGAGAACTGTTGAGCTATGTTGCCCTGCATAGGATTGAAGTTGCTGGACATATTAGGCTGATTTTGGAGATGTTGCTTGCCAAAATTACCAGCAAAGGTCTGGTCAAATCTGTGATAACAGATTGATGAGAAGTGACCAGTCTTGCCATATAGTTGACAAATTAATCTCTAATTGTAATATCTGCCACCTCTGTATCCTCTTCTTCCCTGTGATCTTCCTCTGTTGTTATTAGATAATTGACCTCCTCTTGCGAAATTAGCAGACTTAGAGGCTGAATTAGCTGAAACCTGACTAACATCAATGGTTGCACTTGAGTGATATTGTTCCAGCCTTAATTCATACCCCATGAGCAGGAACTGTGCATCTTGTAAAGTATTGACTATATAATCACTTATCTTCATAGCTCATTTTTTAAGTGATTGAAGTTAAGCCCTAAGGTGCATAATCCTAGCCATAGACTACTGTGAGAACATATTTGTGACTGTGTTCCACACCTCACAAGCTATCACACATTGAGTCACTCTACCAAGGATTGAAGAACTCAATGTTGACATTAACCAGCTAACTAAGAGTTGATCTATTTTCTTCCAATTCAGATAATCATCATTATAAGCTGAAATCTGCTCACCTGACTCTTCATCGATGATCTGAACAAACTTGACAGGACATGTTGTTGCTCCAAAGATGAAGTCCTCGAGATCAAAAGCTCTTACAACATGTGAGATTTGAGTCTTCCAGTAGATGAAGTTGTCATCATCGAGCTTAATAGGTAGATTAAAGTTTAGGTTCTTCGAAATCAGTTGAGACTGACTTTCTCTCTGCTTTTTGGTGAGTCTGGGAGTTTGAGTGAACGATTGAGGAAGATTAGGCAAAAAGAGGAAGCAGGGGACGCCATGGCCTCTGATTGAGTTCTCTGATACCATGAAAGTTTTGCAGAAAACTTAAGAACACAGAAACCCTAGAATAGGTTTCGAGAGGGAGAGAGGAAATTTGGGAGAGAAAATGTTGAATCAGATTTTTGATAATCTGACTTCAACAATACCACTTCAATTTATATCATTAGTTACAAATATGGTTAGTTAACCAGATAACAATAATAACTAACTTAACAACAATTTCCAAATTACTAACTACACCATTGGACTTTGCTAACTACACCCAAGATGGGATATTGATGCTGATTATAATCTCTAACAGCGTGAAAATCTAATTTATATTGTTAATATTTTTAAAAAATTTCAAGTCACTAAATTTAGATTATCTTATATTTTTACAAGACAAGCTATATTTGGATAATTTGTATTTGACAACCTGCACTTAATAAAGAATTTTAGATTTAATATCTAACTTCTTGAAATTTTACAAAATTTGTTTGTCCTAATTAGATCATTCCTTATTATATTTTGTAATTATTAATAATTATTTTAAGAGTCATACTATACATAAAAAAAATTGTTTAAAAATCAATAAAAATGATAAGATAAAATAATTGTCATTATCATCTAAAGTATACGATAATATAATGAATGACGAGAACAAAGCATTGACAACATTTGGATAAATATTTTAAATGGTGACCTTATTTTTTTAATAATAATTTGATAATACAAATTTACCAAAACATCTCAAATGTGAGGACTTTTGGGTGATTTGGCTTTTTCTTCGTATGGAACTTCAAAGGCATTTAGAGTCATGTAAGAAAGTGAAATTAATTATAATTTTTTTATTTAAAAAAACACATAAAAAAAAAGCCCTATTAAGCCGGCGAGGCAAAGTGAAACCATTACAATTGGCAACTATTCACACAACAAACCACAACACTAATTGACATTATTTTCTTCTCTCACCATCCGGTCAATCCTCCACCGTCCGATTAAATTATTCAAGACAATCCTGACCGTTGATCCATCACCAATCTTGGAATATAAATACAACCATAGGCAGACCTCTCCAATTCATTCAAGCCCTATACAAAGGGAGAGTCAGAAGGGCAGTTTTTCCGATTTTATCCTTGGTCACCAATCTCCTAGCTTGGCCAAAATGCGTGAAATTCTTCACATTCAAGGAGGGCAATGTGGGAACCAAATTGGTTCAAAATTTTGGGAGGTGGTTTGTGATGAACATGGCATCGATCCCACCGGACAGTACATCGGAAATTCGGATTTGCAGCTAGAGAGAGTCAATGTGTATTACAATGAGGCTAGTAACGGGCGGTATGTGCCACGGGCAGTGCTCATGGATCTTGAGCCGGGTACTATGGACAGCGTCAGGACCGGCCCATATGGGCAGATCTTCCGGCCTGATAACTTTGTTTTCGGGCAGTCCGGGGCCGGAAACAATTGGGCCAAGGGCCATTACACTGAAGGGGCTGAGCTTATTGATTCTGTTCTTGATGTTGTCAGGAAAGAGGTTGAGCATTGTGACTGCATGCAAGGTATAAAAATGTTCTCATACAATGTTTTAGGAACCCATTTCTTTAGTTTTATAATGTTTGATTGAAAATAAATAAATTTGTTTACACGTTAGATTATTGATTGATGCAGGATTCCAAGTGTGTCATTCACTTGGAGGTGGGACTGGATCTGGAATGGGAACTCTGTTGATATCAAAGATGAGAGAAGAGTACCCAGATAGAATGATGTTGACCTTCTCAGTATTTCCATCTCCAAAGGTATCGGACACAGTTGTAGAGCCTTACAATGCTACACTTTCTGTGCACCAATTGGTGGAAAATGCAGATGAATGCATGGTTCTTGACAATGAGGCTCTCTATGACATCTGCTTCAGGACTCTCAAGCTTGCCACTCCCAGCTGTAACTACATTTCATTCTTCACCATCAAAATAACTCACCTTCAAATCCAATTGATTTTTCTTTTGATATACTATTAATATAAATCTTGTTTGTCACAGTTGGGGACTTGAATCATCTAATTTCAGCAACCATGAGTGGTGTGACTTGTTGCTTGCGATTTCCTGGTCAGCTTAACTCAGACCTGAGAAAACTAGCTGTGAACCTTATACCATTTCCAAGGCTTCATTTCTTCATGGTGGGTTTTGCTCCTCTGACATCCAGAGGATCACAACAATACCAATCACTCTCAGTTCCTGAATTGACCCAACAAATGTGGGACGCCAAGAACATGATGTGCGCGGCCGATCCCCGCCATGGCCGCTACCTCACTGCCTCAGCGATGTTCAGAGGCAAAATGAGCACAAAAGAAGTTGATGAACAGATGATCAATGTCCAGAACAAGAACTCCTCCTACTTCGTGGAATGGATTCCAAACAATGTGAAATCAAGCGTTTGTGACATCCCACCAAAAGGGCTCGCAATGGCTTCCACTTTTGTAGGCAATTCTACTTCTATACAGGAAATGTTCAGGAGGGTCAGTGAGCAGTTCACTGCCATGTTCCGCCGAAAAGCCTTCTTGCATTGGTACACCGGAGAAGGAATGGATGAAATGGAATTCACTGAGGCTGAGAGCAACATGAATGATCTTGTCTCGGAGTATCAGCAGTATCAAGATGCCACAATGGAGGAAGATATTGAGTACGAAGACGAACATGATGTGGGGGCCGAAAACTGAAGGTGTTCGACGAAATTGTTGCTCTTGATCTTGCGAGCAGTGGTAGAGAATTAGTCGATTAAAAGTTGGTTTTGAATTGTGATGGTGGTGGCGGTGGTGGTGGTGTACTTTGAATGTGTGTCTTTTGAGTGATTTCCTAATTATGTGGCTATTACTTTCTCTGTATGTTGAGGGCAAAAATTGTGTATGCTAGTAGTGTGCATTTGCCTAACCAATGCGTCTCTCTAGCTATTTTTGTGACTCTTGAAGAGAATAGAGAAGATGCCCTTTTCATGAACAATTTGATTTTTTGGCTGTTTTCATGTTCATTTGCACTCAGCAATGGATGATTTTTCTTACTAGATAGATCTAAAATATTCGAACAACTTGATTGATGGGTTATCAAGAAACGATTCACTGACTTTCAATCACGAAAAATGATGCTCCAAAATTGTTAAAAAGCTTCATGTCTCTCCTTAAACTAATAATGTTTTTTGGGTTGTTGTGGTGAGAATTCTAAAACATTTTATCGCTTTCCAAATTTGATTTAATTGCAATGTTGTAATACAATTCATGAACATTAACCAAACAACATTTTCTCTAAATTTAGTTTTTTGTCATTTTCCGTTATTTCCCTTGTTACTTAAAAGGAATTATAGTAGAGGCACCCAAAAAAAAAAAAAATTTAGGGCAGAAAAATAATTTAGTTTTGTTGTTTAAATTACTATATTATTCTGATACGTGTATTGATGATATTAATCGGTATAATATACATACAATGATTGAGACTTTTTTGTTTATCATTTCCATTTTTCACTTTCTCCCCTAAGACTATATTTGAAATTTGTTACTAATGCTTAATATGTTCCATGAAAAATGATATTTATTCAGCCTAATGATATATTAGGTTTGAGTTACCGTACCACAAATGGTATAAAAAAAAAATTTAAAATTTGTTACAAAAAAACACATGATTGAATTTGCAAATAAGAAAATTTTGTTAGGTATTAGGGATGAGCATGGGGAAATGGGGATGAATGTGTATTCTCACATCCCCATCCTCATCTTGACCCATTCCCTATCCTCATTTGGGAAAAATGGGGATAGGGGGAGTTTGGAGGAAGGTATCCTTATCCCCATCCCCATCATCTTTTTTTTTTGTTTCTTTCATTTGACTTAAAATAAAATAATTTGACTTAAAATTAAAAATATTCAATTACAATTCGAAAAAAATCCGTTAATTGAAATAGTAAAATAAAATCATTCGAAATGAGATAACAGCGGGTGTCGAGGGAAGCTTTTGATGGGAGTGGTGAGAACCCACTTGCCAACTATATGTACATGTTAGTGAGGCAAAAGGCCTATTGATGTAGGGTTTGTGTTAGGATTCGACTGTAAGCTGAAGAGGAAGAGATTTTTCTTTTTCTTTTCAAATGAATGTTGAGTTTGTGAGCAGAGTCAAGGAGTTAAATTAAAAATAACATTTGGAGTTATGCAATATATTTTAAAAATTAGAATATATATAAATATTATTATATATTTTTAAAATTAGGCACGTATTATATATAAAATATTTTAAAAAAAATTATTTAGGGAAATGGGGACGGGGGACCTATCCTGCTCCCCATAATTTTCATCTCCATCCCCATCACTATTTATTTAGGATTTTTTCCCTCAAATGGGAATGAAGAAATAAGAATTTGGATCCATAGGAAAAATGTCCATCTCTATTAGGTATATTTTACCCTCAAAATGAATCGAGTAGTCTAATTTTTTCATATACTTTAACTTATAGCTGACAATTAAAAGATTTGAATCACAAAAATTAGTGATTAAAAAAATAAATATAATATAAAATATAATAACCATGATAGCTAATCTGTTTTCTTTGTCACCATGCGATTATTGAGATAACGATAATGAAATTTGTATTGGCTTCCCCACCACGGTTTGCTTGTAGTGGATGAGGTTTTATGCATCAATATATTGTATTTCTTTCGTTCAGATTTTCACATTATACATTATATGCCTTTAAAAAAAATTTAATTATACATTCAAAGAATTGATAACATAATCGTTCAATTATGTCACTTCTTATTATAATGATGACTTTCATAATTAATTAAAAATATTATTACGTAAAATGTCAATACTACAATCACGTTTGTATTCGATATTTTCATTTATGTTAATTTTACAAATTGATTCATATTAGAACGTGTCTATATTTGCATAGTGCGATCCCACAGGAATCTCATTTTTTTTTTTAAATAACAAAAAGTTTAGATGAGGGGATGCTACCTTAATTTAGGGTCAGGGCATACTTCAGGTCTCGGTGAGTACTTATGGTAGTACTTACAGATTACTCATCAAGAGGAACTGTCGGCGAGACTCAAACCTTAGTTCTTATCAAGGTACAAGTGAGTACTCAACCAACTGAAGCAACCCTCGTTGAAATCTCATATTCTTCATACGTGTGAAAATTTTCTTTTTCAATGAGGCCAAAAATATCATAGTCCTTGTTATATTCCCACTTATGGTCCTAAATTTTCCATCTCATCCAACCAAATACGTTAAATATTAAAAACCCCTCTTTAATCAAACTTTAATTAACTGAAAATACGCCAATGTCTGATTTGTCTGTTAAAAATGTTCAATCTCTTAAGTTGTTGAAGTTGGCTACTATGAATCTATGCAACTAGAGAGACCAAACCAGTTCGGTTTCAGTATCAGTTGATCAAGTTCCACACTATGGCTTATTACACATCAAAATTGACATGGAAGATTGTAAACAATGATCATTGTTATACTTCGTCAATTTCAAGCTTCTTCAATGACAACAAAAGACTCCATTTCACCACATTCTTCATTGAACCCTCCTCTGTTTCTTCAAGCTCTTCGTCTTCTTCTACTTCCCATACAAGCGCTTTGACACACATAAGATGCAGTAAATCTGTGAAGAATGAGAGAAGTGAATTTGAGTGCTTCTCAGTTTTACAAAATGATGATGAGTCCATTGAACTTAGAAAGAACAAGGAGAAGGCTGAAATGAATTCAAAGAGTGTTGGGATTGTTAAAAAGAAGCCTTTTTGGAGGAGGGTTTCACTTGAATCTGACAAGATCAAAAGTATTCTCTTGCTCAATGTCATCACTATCGTCTACGGTATGTCTCTTTGTTTCTTGCTTTAGTTTCTCACTTGAGTAGTCAGAAGTGGGTACGCATAGACATGTTTGTTATTGTTAATTTGATTGGTTGTGTATGAATTTGATAAGTTTTTTGGTGATGTTATGAGGAAAATAACTTAGCATCCTTTGAAATTCAGTAGTGGGTATATTTTGCTTTTGATTTTACCCATTTAATATGTTAGATATTCATGAAATCTCTTAGTAGCACCATAGGATTGTATTTGATGGTATTTGGGAAAATATGAGAGAAATAACTTCTTTCCTTGTAGAGAAAAGATAGGCCTCATTGACCAAACTTAATTTGTATGGTATGTTAACTGGTTACTTTTTATTCGCCTCCAATGATCAAATCTTTGTTTTGGTGGTTTCATATTGCAGCAAGTGACATTCCAGTTCTAAAAGCCGTTGAAGCTATCATGGATCCAGCAGCCTTCTGCGCTGTGCGATTTGTTGTGTCAGCCATCCCATTTTTGCCATTTGTGTTTCGGGCACGGGATGATGTTCAGACCCGCAATGCAGGAATAGAGCTGGGATTGTGGGTCAGTTTAGGGTACCTTGTTGAGGTACTTGGACTGCTTACAACTGATGCTGGGCGTGCATCATTTATTTCTTTGTTCACTGTAAGCACGGTACTCCTCAGGCGTGTGTTTTATGTATCTCTTCCTATCAAACATGTTGTCTCAAAATGATAAAAGTATACTTATGAAAAATTCTTGCTGATTTGCACAGGTAATTGTAGTACCATTGCTTGATGGCATGTTAGGAGCTATAGTACCTGCCCGCACATGGTTCGGCATTTTAATGTCTGCCCTAGGGGTTGGAATTCTAGAATGCAGTGGATCTCCTCCAAATGTGAGCAATATGTGATTGTTGTTTAGTACTTTTGTATGCTTAAAATTGTAATGAAATCAATCATTTGAAAAGGAAAAAAATGTGCTTCTGCATCATTGCATTGTAAACCGTTAATTACAGGATGTTTCTTCTTAGTTTCTATACATGTTACCCATTTTCAGGTTGGAGATCTTTTGAACTTTTTGAGTGCAATATTTTTTGGAATTCACATGCTTCGAACTGAACATATTTCAAGAAGCACAAAAAATGAGAACTTCTTACCACTCCTTGGTTATGAGGTTACTTATCTTCTCCAATTCACTTGATGCAGCTTGTGCAGAAACTTTTAATTTTCCGGTCATGCATGTTGAACAAGTTTTATGATTTTATTTAGATTTGCATTGTTGCTCTGTTATCCACAATCTGGGTTCTAATCGGAGGATGGTTTGATGGCGACCGAGATTTTAATCAAACATCATGGACTTGGACTGTGCTTTGGGACTGGATGGCTGCGTTTCCTTGGGTACCTGCACTTTACACTGGCATATTCTCAACTGGGATATGCTTGTGGATAGAGGTATGTTAAATTCTCAAAGTAGCTCATTAGCAAATTTAAGTCCATTTGCAATTGACTCTCATTCTAATTTAAAGGTGAAAATGATTTCGATGGATCATCTTTTTTGCTCATCTTTTCAGTTGCTTTTACCATTTACAAAAATTTAGTCGTTGCAATTATGTATGTCAGTTTGAAAACATAATTCAGGACTGTGTAGCCTGTAGGTTTCCAGTAGAATTGCTAGGGTAGTATCGTGTATTGAATTCAAATCACTACATGAAGAACATTTCATAATGCGAGTGGAGATTGTTCGCGGTTAGTCCTCATAGAACCTGTATTTGTTTATACAGATTGCCGCCATGCAAGATGTTTCAGCAACAGAAACAGCCGTAATTTATGGGCTAGAGCCACTCTGGGGTGCTGGTTTTGCGTGGTTTCTCCTAGGCGAAAGGTGGGGTACAGGTGGATGGATTGGCGCTGCTCTTGTGCTCGGTAAGTGAGATTTCCATCTTGACAGTTCGATTTGCTCTACTGTTCTTCAGCTGTATATACATTAATCGAACTTCATATGATAAAATGTTAAGAGCTCATACATTTTGTATTTTAAATACAAATCACAGCGTAGCTTAAAGTTTACAAAATGCTCCGATAGCTCTGTGTAGATAATTTTGGACTAAAACTAGCAGCTTCATCTTGTGGTAGGTGGAAGCTTGTTGGTGCAAATATACGGATCCACCTCTCCCAACAAATCTATAGAGGCTGAAGATTGTAATCCGGAACGAAATCTTCTAATGGTTCCCGATTTGGATAAGCAAAAACTGCAAAATAACCTTTCCACTTCACCGGTAGTTGTCAGAACCAAGAAGAATGTAACAGATATATTGAAGTGATCCTTTTTACTTCTATATGTAAGCTCAAGCATATCTTGTGTATATAATTTTAATGTATACAGTATAAGTTTTTCTTTTTTAGTAAAGAAATTATCTAATGTTTCTGTTCTGGTTTGCAAATAATCCAAGATCAATAAGGTTCCTGGGGCTTTTGACCATATATGTACTTATGTACATCACTGAGCACAGCAACAGTAAATGTTCTTGGTTGACAAAGTATTAGATTAGTGTACATTTGGCTTCTCATTTTTATAACATGATTTTTTGGGCATCAAAGGTTTTGTTGTTGGGAGCAAATGCTAGCGTTAATCACGTGTATAATTAGCATATTGTTAATAATGTCAATGTATTATATATTTATATGATGTTTTAAAAGTTGAATAACAATTCTGTCAAAAAAATAAAAAGACAAACAAAAGAAGGAAGTTGAATAATAATTCCAATCTCCAGGAACTAAATTTAGGGCCTGTTTGGCAGGTTTTTAAAAGTCTATTTTTTTTAGCCCAAAAATCCTTTTAGGAGTATTTGGATGTTCTCATAGAAGAGCTTTTAAACTTCAAACACATTTTTTTAAAATTGTTTTCAAATTATTGTTTAAAACATCTTTAAAGTTGAATAAAAGTTCAAATCAACAAATAATCCGATTTCAATTAACTAATTTGAAAGGTTTAGATAATCTTAAAAAAAATTCTAAACTGGTTTTCAGCAACAAAAAATGTACATGAAACATGAATCAAACAGTCCTCATGGCCTAAAAACAACAGGAAGCAATTTATATTTTAAGCAGTTCAAATTATTTCATTTCATCTCATAGTCATGGCACCACAACAAGCATTAATCGATAATTCAGTTCAGACATCAATCCACAGGAAACTTAATACAATCACCATAAAGAGTTTTGGTGAAATACAACATGAAAAGTAAACAACTAAGAGCAAGTAGTAAACAAGGAACTTTCGATATCACTGTTTCTTGGCGATGAACAGGCCCCATCGCTGCTCGCCAGATGCAGTCCTGATCAGTTTTGCCTTCCATCCACCGACTATTTCATTGTAGTCTTCCTGAATATTTATTCATTAAAATAGCAATGAGTTTCGAAATTAAAGACAAAAATCAACTAAACGATAAATAAATATATTTGTAAATGACATAAAACACGCACTTCAGAGAAGTCGGAGATGAATTTATCCTTGTCCTTCTCAACAGCATTTAATTCCCGCTCCAGAACTTGCATGAACTGAGTCATAAATAAACTTGCTTAGATAACGAAGCCAATAATGCAGTTTATAGTACATTTACACAAAACAAGTAGGTAGATCCAAACCTGATCAGTACGATCCTCAGCAATGACGTCAACAAAACCAGCATCGCTAAGCATCTGCAGACAATTTAAAACAGAACAAGGGCTTGCTATGTCAGAATATGTTAAAAAAGTAGCCTAAAGAAATGGCAGGCAACAAGAAATTTTTTTGATGTAAAATACTTGGCCATATGATTTCACGCCATGGAGATCATATCCTCTCTGCTGGATATACTCAGCAAATTCTGATGATGGAGTTCCAGAGCTTCTGCAGTAATCACTGATGAGAACTTTACCACCCGGCTTCAACCATTTGAAGAAAGATCTGAACAATGCAGGTTTGTCCTGAAAAAAAGTATTGTAGAAGATTGAGGGGATTGAAGCTCTTGGAATAACATAAAAGATACAAGCACTCATTTGACCCATAATTCAATAGTTGCCCTAAGTGTCTTGATGTCTTTTACAGTACAGAAACTATCAGAAGCTAGTACATTGAAACAGGATCCTGAAAGGATGTTTTGGATACAGACTACCTTAAACATGTTTCTCTCGGCAGTAACAGAACGAAGAAAACTCTTCCAAGAAAATCATTTAAACACAAAGGATTAATGCAATAAGAAGAAAATGCAATCAAAGGTCGTCTCACCTGGATGTGTAGAATTGTGTCACGGCTGTAGATGACATCAAAAGTGTTGTCAGGATATGGTTTCTTGGTGCAATCAGCTACTTCAAATTCAACTGAGCATTTGAGTCCAATGGCTCGTTCAAGAGCAAACGAAATCATATTTATAGAGAGATCAATTCCAACAACGTGGACATCAAACTTATCAGCCATGTAAAAGTCACCTCCCCCAATGCCACACCCAACATCAAGGACTTTCTGGCCAGGCTTGAGATCCAGCTTTGACACAAATTCAGTTGTTGTCTCTGCTCAAAGACAAAATATCACTTAGAAAAATAGAAGGAACTAACCAAAACTAAGAAATTAATAATAGCTGATGTTTACTTGCAATATTTGTTTTCATGAAAGCATGTGTAAGCCTAGCTAAATAGTAAATCATATCCGGAAAAGATCATACATCACACAAAAATCAACTTTTGCTTAACTTCATTGATTAATTTTTAAAAGTAACCACTAGACCCAAACACTTGAGCTGTCAAATAAGGACCCAAAAAATGATAAACACACCCTCTCACGTGCCAGACCGACGGGTTTGACATATGAACGAGCTCATACACAGGGGTAGATTGCAAAATAAATACAAAAACAGATGCATCTTGGGCCAAACCAAGCACGGTAATACCATATCATTAACCACTAGACCAAAGACGGCCCCATGAGAGGGCTGCCCCGGGCTCCAGCCCGGGTCAGCCCTTTTAAAATTTTTTTATATAATTACAGTTTTACCCTTGTTCCAAATATTACAACTTTACCCTTCACATATAAAAGCCACTTTACCATTATTTTCTCCATTCCATATCTTTTCCGGGCACAGGGCACAGATGTGGTTTTTATGATTTTTTTTTTCCAAGTCCAAGTCTTTTTCTTTAAGTCCAAATCTTCTTCTCCAAGTCCAAGTTTGAAGTCTTCTTCTCCAAGTCCAAATAATTTTACCATTTTATTTCCTATATTTAATTTATTTTATTGATTATATATTGTTTAGTTGAGATTTTAATATGATTATAATTTTTTTATTGTTTGTATAATTTTTTTTTTCTATTTTCTCTACTGGGTTAGGTTTTTTTTGCTGAGATTTATTATGTTTTTTTTTTTTTTGTTGTGCGGTTGGTGAAGTTTCATCTAGTAGGCAATTACATATATTTTTGTGTTCTTTAATTCTTGTTTCGGATATCGAATGGGTTAATCTTACAGGCAACAAAATATATTAATTTGTGTCTTGTCAAATTATTAACAACTAAAAAATAAAGACTGCTTCCTCAAAACTACAGATCCTCTATGAGTATTACAGATGCACAGATATTATCTCATCTCATATGAGTTGGTTTTCTTTCTCCTCTGAGTTTGAAATTAATTATAAGAAGATCTTAATTTTACGAAATTAACTAAGTCTTATTTGTATTTAAATTGCATGTTTCTTTTTCTTTTTTGTTATTATCTTATTGAAAGTAAATATACTTTGTTTAATATATGCATTTTGAGAGGTAAGGTTCATTATATCCCCATTTTGTTTTCTTTACTTTACAGTGAAATGAAATTTCTTCGTATTATTAATGTTCGTTAAAAAAAAAATTTAGCTTTATGTTAGCCCACCTTAGCAAAATTTTCTGGGTACGTCCCTGCGCTAGACCCAAACCTTAAAGCTTTTTAGGCAAGTAATCCAAGAAATGATATAAAGCTCCCTAACAATTTTAAAGCAATTGTTAAAAATAACTTACGCATAAAGCATGCATGAAAACAAAATCTTTCTTCATCATTTTTCCATGTTCCACATCTATTTGAGTACCATGAGTTTTAAATAATGTTTTTAAACAAAAGAGCCTTACCAATTCCTCCTGTGCTCACAAAACCTTCTCCAAAGACACGTTCATAACGCAGAATGCCATTTAATTTATACTGAACATTATCCAAGAACTGCTGGAACCCCCTATCATTTTCTGAACTTACCTTTTGCCACATCCAGCAAATCTGAATCAGGCAAACAAAATATGCACAAATTGTTATTGAAAAGTCTTGGTCTCAGTTAAAAGAAATAAAAGATCAAATAGGTCAGGTTTAATTACCTGATTTTGGTTCTTCTTGCTTCTCACATAAGCTCCAATGCATTTGCAGCTAACCAGAGAGAGTTCAAAGGAATTTCCTGAACCATCACTTAAATGGCATTCTTTGAAGACCTGCAGTGCAATACAAATTAAGTGAACAAATCTCTGCAGGGAAAGGTCATTACTCAAAGATAACTACGTAAAATATTTTATATAAGAGTGTATCCAAATTCCACTAGATAGATAAGACATTGAATAGTACAATAGTTATCTTTTAAAAATTTGGCTAGAGATGTTTCCAGGAGTTTGAACTATATTTTAATCAGAATTGCATATTATGACTCAAGAGAGATTACGGCAGAGATATTTACAGCAAAGAAAGATGATCTATTAGGTCTTCTCTCTTTGCCTCCATCTTTAAGGACCAAGCCACATTAGATCAAGAAAGAGTTCAATTCCAGTTTTACTAATTTTGTATGTTCCACACATATATCAATAATTTGCAAACGTTCAGTGTATTGCAGAAATTACACATAGTATAATATTTTTCATCACACATTTTCAGCCAACAAAATTAAGTACTTCATGGGACATGTTGAATGATAATAAAAGTAGTATGGAAACCTTTGTATAAAATCTGGGTTCACGATAGTGGGTTGGATTGTGCTTTCGCTTGCTGTCTCCTGATTGATGAAAACAAGACTCCCTGAAGAAAATGTATCCACCAACCTTTAACCACCTAACCATCCTTTCTACCAAGTTTTCCACCTGCATTGTACAGAAAACATTTCATAACATGAAAAAGTGTGTATACTATTTTGAGGTAGTGAACAGACTTGGGATTCAAAAATCTATAAAAGCTAACCAGAAACTGAAAAAAGAAAGATTCCAATTTGGATATGTTTTTTCTTTGGCACATGTTATAATTGCTCAGACAATGGAAATAGTATCTTATAGCATTCTCTTCTTAAATAGTACCTCTTTCACCACTGTCATCTGTCAGAATGAATCATCCCTATCTAGACAGATACAAGTATTACTTATCTGTTAATCTACATTTGGTACACTTCACCTACTCTCCATTCAGACATTCTTTACATAATCTTAAAAATAGGTACTCTCTTAGCATATTATCTCCCTCAAAGCCAAAGGTAAAAATTCATCAGAGCAAGCATTAAAAATGTAAAATAAATAAAAGATACAATTAGTACTAATCGGAATACTGCATGAAGAATTACTATATGAAAGCAGCATGACTGGGTTACAAAAACTTTTCAAAATCAAATTATTTGCTCTTAGATTCAATCCATCTGCCAAGCTTAATTGTATTTCTTTAGTACCTTTAAAACTAAATATTCAACCACACTGCCAGACAAAGCATACAATTCCAACTACGCTACAGAATATAACTCTATATTAGTTTTCATCCAAACAATCGAATGAAAGGAATGAACACTTAATAGTTAATAATACAAAAGATGTTAACCTCTTTGTCTGAAAGATACATCAGCAGCCAATTTGAAAATATCAAATCCACCGATTCATCAGCAAAATTCACATTAGGAGATGTGACATCAGCACACATGAATTTGACATTCTTGTGGTGGCCGTTCAATTCCTCATTCTGCAAAATGGAAATTGCAAGAATAGTTCAGACAAAATCCACAAATAGATAACATAATTTCTATAATTTAAAACATATCATCAACATATGGAAGGTCAATCACCTTCTTTATTACAGTATCAATGAAGTCCAGGGCTATAACATTACCAGCCTTCTGAACTAATTCACCTGTAAATCGACCGATTCCAGCTCCAAGTTCCAACACTGTTTTTCCTTCATATGGTGGAAGTAGAGAAAGCACCTATAGGAAGCAGTGAACTAAGTTTTTAAAATCCAAGATTTGTTACAAAACAAAAAAAAAACTATAGCTCAGTAGAACCAAAATGAATGAAAGTTCCAGCTTCACAAGCTAACATGACTTACAAAAAAAACCACAAAACAACAGAATCTTAGTACATATAAAACCAGACAAATTGAACCAGTGCCAAGACAGGATCAAACAGCATGCAACAATATCAACCAAAGAGAAAGACAATAGAAAAAGAATACTCCAACAAAATCTACTCATATGGACTAGCCAAGTAACTTAAGAAAAAAGGTAATAAGTAAATATCGGATAATTCACTAAAATATTATATCAAAATATAGAAAAAATAATTTTTTAATGGAAATTAAAGAGACAATTATGTAGCAAGTCAGTTTCTCCTTATAAAGTCTTAAACTAATGCATAGCCAACATCTATTGTATATGCAAAAGTATAAAACTTTATAAGCAAGGACCAACTAATGTGTAAATGTTTTCTTTAAAACATTTTATCAGGAAATTGTTACCATTTTCTGCTTAGGTACTTGTTTTTTGACGGATAATACTTGTTATTGGTTAACCTAATTAAGTTAATTAACATAATCCACATCAAAAATAAAAACAAAGCCTATACTCAGATTTCTAAACTAAAATGGACGGAGTATAAAACAAAAGAAAATCAGAACATAGATCATAAATTAAAAAATTTGTAACACTTGAATAATAAGCATTATCATAAAATGAACTAACAAGGCGCAAATGGTGTCACTCAAGAAACATACATAGAAGTGGTGAGAACAAAGAATCGATCAAACTACTTGTAAAAAGCATATAAAGAGAAAAACTATTGTAATAGCTTAATCAAGTTGTTCCTTGAAGTTGATTGATTATGTCACACAATATTACTCAAAATTACTAATAGCAGCAAATATTTACTAGGATAAAATTATACTTTAATAGAAAATTAATACAATTAGAATATAAAATCTAGGTAAGGCTATGTTTGGAAGAGCTTATTCAAGTAGAGTTTTCTTTTGGTTGTCGATTAATAAAACTATTTTGATAATGTAAATAGTTTGATTATTTAATTTTGAAAGAATTTTAGTATACCTAATATTAATATATATATATATATATATATAATGAGGATACTTTTAAATTTTCTCAGTTTTTAAAAAACTGAAAAAGAACTTCTTGAAAAAGCAAATTTGAACTTGTAGACTTAAAACATCTTTTCTAATCATATAAAAGCTCTGATGACCGAGTGACAACCAAACTCAAAAAAAAAAATTAAGAAAAGCTTTTCGGATTAAAATACTCTCAGCTCTTAGAGAAACTGTTCCAAATGTACTATTGGATGGATCAAACGACTGAGATTTGACATTCAGATTTAAACAAAAATGCCGGACATACTCATGTACTAAAAAATGAAACCAATATTTGCTTGTTTCGATATAAACCAAAAAACATAAATTTAAACTTAAAAACACGCACAACAACAACAAAAGAAAATTAGCACATTAATGGCGAACAAAAGAGAGACAGATAGAGATTTACTTCCGGACGCTCTTCTTTGTCAAGATCAGCGGCTTTGGAGTCAAGCATCATAGCCTCTACAGTCAAATTCGCGGAGTGCTCCGTCCAGTAGTTCTTTTGAATCTCACGTTCTCCTGATCAAACAAAAACAAATATTTCCAGATCTAGTCAACAAAACAAACATAATAATAATATGATAATTATCGAAGCATTGCTAAATCGACAAAAATTGTTTTCATTTTCACCTTGAGAATCCATTGCAAATGTTAATAAAAATCTCACACACAGACACAGAGATTCAAACAGAACAAAGAAAACGCGAAGCGTTTTAACTTTTTGTTTTTTCGAAGATTGAGAAGTGAAAGGAGAACTAAATTCCTTCAATGGCGATACGAGATCTAGAAAAGCTCCTGGATCTACGGTTGTTACTCCTCCCTTTCTGCTGCATCACCAAAATGATGATACGATCAAAAAATCTCTGGCTGGCTGGCTGGCTGCTGTGTCTGAGTTGTGTGTTTCAATGACTTGCCTATTTAGGCTTTTATAGTGACGGACAGTTTAGTTCATTTGTTGTGCATGATTCTGATTTGAATTTTAATTTTTTATTCTTTTTTTTCTCATAACTATTTTCTTCATATTTGATTATAAATATATAAAGCTTATGTGGTTATTCAAATCATATTTTCCTCTTCAACTTTAAATTTATAATAATTTTTAGAAAATACTAATAATTCGAAAATAATCCTTTACAATTTCCGCAGGCAACTGTCTCTTAAGAGGATCTATATAAAAACAACATATATTTTTTAAAATAATTATATGATTTTTATAAGACTTTTCAAGTAAAGTTTTTTAACAATTCAACTTTTATAACCTTTAAAAACAAAAGTAAAAGTTTTTATAAAATAGAATTTTAAACAAAAGTTTAGTTAAATAAAAAATAAAATTTTATGGTCAAACAGCATTGAATTTTTTTGTAAAAACTTTGTTTATTTAGAAATACTTAAAAAAAAAGCCTCTTGATAAAAAAAATATCTAGTAACTGTAATGCCAAATAAAAGAAAAATCAAAATAAATTTTGTCTTAAAAAAAATGGTTGACAAAATGAGGTTCCTTGCAATTACACAACAAAAGTTGTGGTTCAAGTAGTTTCCGTTTTTACTAAATTTTAAATTAATTATTATTTTATATATAAAAAAAAAGGAAAAAAGCATTTTAGCAAGGAAATGTCATGCAACATAAGGTTAATATGGAAAAGACAAAGACAACCTGAGGATACAAAACAAAAGTTGAAGAATACAATCAGATTTTTGGAGGTTATTCTCGTCCTCACAGGCTATTTTGGGGACGCTGCGAACTGATTGAGTAAAGTGAATCTGAGCGATTGATATCAAAAGAATCCTATCAATTGTTGCTACCATGGTAGTTTTACTATTGTCTATAAAAGAATAATGGTTTTGGTAGAACTCTTTTGTATTGAGAATTAACGGTTTTTATTTTTATAATAGTTTTGGTAGAACTTTTTCGTATTGAGAATTAATGGTTTTTATAATAAAAATAAATATCCGAATTATACTTGTATGATTTAACCTCAGTAAGTTTTAATATTCCTCTAATCCTAAAAGTATCAAATTTACAAATAAATAAATAAATCTTTACTGACTTCACTTTAAAATTTAAATTTCATTTATTAATTTTCTTTCCTATTCTGTACCGTAAAGCAAATTTTATTTTTTTTAACTATAAAAATTAATTTGATAAGATAAGGTTAACCCAGTATTCTAACTTTTATATTTGTATGAAGTTATGAGTTTAAGTAGTATTCTCTCTATTAAATTTTAAATTATTGTAATAGTTTTTAAAAAAAATTATAAAAATTAATTCAAAATTTAGACCCAACTCGAACTGACAGAGTGTGCGCATACAACTATCTCAACTGTATCTTATAGTGTGATAGCATCTTATCCGTATAGCCAATAAAAAAAACTTGCTATTATTATAATATGTCGACAAATGAAATATTGGATCTGATCACGTGTGGTCCTCCGTACCCATAAAAACATGATGAAAAGCTGAGCACCATTGCATGATTGGTTCTCTTTTTCCAAATCATGTTCACTTTGTCCAAGCCAATAAAAAAAAAAATTAATGTCCTTTAAGAATCTAGATAAAAATATTCACTGATCTCTCAATACATAAAAATTATTTTTGAAGTATTTGAATTTTTAAAAGAAAATTAAAGAAAAAATATATAACTTCTATACAAAAGGCTTTTAAGAAACTAAAAATTTTAAATAAAAATTCTGCAAAATACGACTATAATTTATCTAAAATAAGCAAATATCTCACCATGAGTAGTAGCCATAACAGTGCTGGCCAAAACCAAAAAAAAAGCGAAGCTTTTTTTTTTAACAGCAGAGAAATTAGAGCACAAGAATTCGAAGAGTTAGAAAGAAAAAAATACTAATCAAAATCCTTCAATTGCAAGGCGAGATCTTGAAAAACTCCTCGACCTAGAGTTGCTTTCTCTCCCTCTCTGCTGCATCAAACAGAAACACAAATGCAAATGCAAATTCAAATGCAGAGCTCTCTCTCTCTCTGCTTATGAGTTGAGCTTCGTTTTGTGTTGGAGTTATATGGTGTTTATCTACGTGCTATTTATAGACTTGAGAAAGCAAGTGAAATGATTTGTTTTTGGTGTAAATTATTTTGTTTCCATTCTTTTTTAAAATATTACTTTTAATTGATATTGATATTTTGGCTTTCGTGGTCTTAAGAGTATCTCTAATATAAATATGTATTTTTAAGTATCTAAATAGTACCACATCAGTATTTTTAAATAATATGGATTTACCTTATCAAAAAAATTATAGAAATACATATTCACTTCTCTAATGTGAATATCTAAATAGTAATTCACTTCTCTAATGTGAATATCTAAATAGTAATTTTAAACCAATCACCACAAGTTATTTGTTATTTTCTCTCTCCATTCAATATGATAATTAAATGCATTGATAAAATACTAAAATTTTATTAGTAGAAAAAGTTATAACTTCTAGTCAGTATATCAAGGAGGATATCTACAATTAGAACATCTCCAATGCAAAAATGTATTTTTGAGTATCTAAATAATGTCACATCAGTATTTCTAAATAATATGGATATACATTGTCAAAATTATAAAAATGCATATTCATTTCTCCAATGTGAATATCTAAATAGTAATTTTAAACCAATCACCACAAGTCATTTGTTACATTCTCTCCCCATTCAATATTATAATTAAATGTATTGACAAAATACTAAAACTTTATTGGTGAAAAAAGTTAAAAATATTAGTCAATATATTAATGAGGAGATAGAGGAGAGGACAATAAAAATAAAAAAAAAAAAAAGAAATAATATGGGATCTCCACCCAAGATCTCCATCTTCATCTTCAAATCTCAATCTCAAGATGTTGGACCTCCATCTAAGATAAAGATCTTGTTGTTTCTACCGTCTATCTATGTGTATGATAAGACTTATATTTTTGTTTAATTTTTTTTTATATATATTCAAAATGTAATTTTTAACATAAATAATAATTTCTGTGTGAAAAACTGAAACACATTATTAAAATTGGCTAATATAAGTTAATGAATTTTTAGAAAATTTAAAACTATACAAAATAAAAGAGAAAATATCTATTAAAAAATAGAAAGTACAATAATAATTTTTACCTTTTTCTTTCATTTTAAATGGAAATAAATAGTGCATGTTAATTTTGGCTTTTGGCCTTTTAAGTTGGAGAGAGACACTTTTTGGCTACTCGAGAAGCCGCGAAAGGCAGACGTGGATATGGTACAAGATGTGCATTAGATGTATGCCGGAGAAAATCTTTGGTGTAGCTGTTGCACTGACGAGTCTTGATGTGATAATAAAGTAATGTTATATAATATTATTAATTAAATATAATTCTTATGTCATATAATATGATTTCCGTATAATATACATATATATATATATCTCATAGTGTATTAAAGATTTTCTCTTAAATATTTAGACCAGCATAATTTTAATGATTGGATACACAATATATTGAAATTTTTTCTTAAATTCTCAATTTTTTTTTGCTAGTCATTTTTAAGAATAATTAAATTTGAACGAATTATTTATCAGTGTTAAAAGAGAAAAAAATAACAAATATTAATTATGTATGTATATATTTGTCAAATACAAAAGAATTTCAACTCAATTATTTAAGGCAATATACCTTGATCAAATTAAATTTTAATATCTATAATCAATTATTAATTAACTTATGGTGTATAATTAATAAAGTATATTTTATTTTATATATATTAAATACGGTCTCATATTCACACATAATAAAGTGAGTGACAATTTAAAAAAAAAAGTGTTAAATCTGCTCTGTGTATTTTAACCTTTTTTTCTAACTTCATATCAATTTGAAGTGCATTTCATTGATATATATAGTAAGTGTTATACGTGGTAATCAATTTTGATTAGACGCACCTCATCGTACGGTTAACATGGTTGCATCATATGCATGAGAGAATCCAACGTTTACCGTATAATATATTTTCTAACACTACAAAATGAAGGACAGAAGATAAACCGTACATGGCAATACACTCAAGTTTGTTTTCCATTTACATTATAGAGTTTGTCGCAAAAGGCTAAAATGGAATCAAATGAGCCAATGGACCATAGCGTCGTGATCCATGGACCTCACCACCAATAATTAATTTCCAAATTTTGTCCCCAAACAACATCTTTTGTTTGATACAGAATCTTGTGCGGCCATTTGTATATACCATACAAAATCATCACTGTACGATCGATTTTATTTTAAATTATTTCTCTCTTGTTACATTTATTAATTTTTCGTGTTCGTACCCCACTCACCTATTATTGGCCATAAAAAAATGATTTTTTTTTTATTGTATGAATTTTAAAATCACGTGATATTTAATAATTGCTCTAACCACTACTCTCTCTCTTCTTTCTATATTTTTCCAATATTTTGAGAAGGGAATCTGATTTTTTTTTCTTTGTAGTACCGAATTTTGTAATTTAATAGTAAAAATGACATTGACATGGTGGTTGGTACTTTATTGATAATAACAACGATAAGTGGAGACACAATTACATAATCCTACATATTTAATAGATTGTAAACTATTTTTGTCTTATCGTTGTATTTCAATCATTGATTAATATATTATGATTTACTGATTGTGATTGCATTTTTAATTAAAAATAGAAAAATAGAAAAAGAAATAAATAAAGAAGCATTTGATTCGTGAATTGTGGGTATTTTTTTTTTACGTTAGTAAACACATTTGACATACATTCAAAAAACACTTTTCGAAATTATAAGACTTGGAAATTGATTTTCTTTTCCAAATTCAAAAATCATAATCCAACAATCATCCTAATTTTTAGTAGTGAATTTATTGAGAGCGTATATTTAAGATGTTAAGTTATATTTTCGAATAATAATTAATTTAGGATGCATAATAAAGATCTTACTTTAATTTAAGATGAACAACGTTATCATACTCACGGTATATAATGTTACTTGACTAGCCTTAAAGATTACACTCACAAAAAGAGTTTTATTTTTAATAAATTTTTTCTTTTTTTTTTCTATATTTTATATTTCTATCTACCTATTTTTGTGTTTGTATAAAACACATGTCATTAGATACTTGTTCTACCAAAAATTATCCTCTTTATTTTGAAAAGAGTAAAGAAAAATATCATGATTTTCTCAATAATTATTTTATATTAATATTTTATTTTTGATAAATATTTAATAAATCACTATAATGAATTTGAACAAAAAAAATTTAACTTTATATCCTTTAAGCCATTAACTATAATGAATTTGAACAAAAAAAATTTAACTTTATATCCTTTAAGCCATTAACTTTTTTTTTTTCTAGATTAAGCCATTAACTCTTTGTAATTTTTTTTTCTGTGTTTTGTATATATAAAAGACAGAAATAGTTACCTTGATAAAATATAATTAATTACAATTATTTTTTTATGGGTGATAAAACAATAAAGTATAATTATGTAAAATGTTCTAAAACTCCTTTTAGCACTTAAACAATTTTTTTTTTCCGTATCAACCAATTTTTCCTCATTCTTTGTTTTAGAACATTCTTTTTTTTTTCTTTTTTGAAAAGATCATTCTTTTTTTTTTCTCTTTCATTTTCAAAATTATATTCTATTTTTTTAACTCCATGTTGTCTAATCCTCTAACTCCCGATATTTTTGCTTCTCCGTCTTCATATCATATTATTTCTTTTTAATAAATTTTTATTTTTTTAATTTTTACAATTAATTTAAAATTGAAAAAAAATAATACTACTGAAATTCATAATTTCTATAAATGCGAGGGACATATTATTATCTTAACCTCATCTTATCTTTTTTTAACAAATTTTTAAGAGAGAATAGACAGATATATTAACTATTTTTAGATTGATTATATCTCATAATTTTTTTTAAAATTTGATTTAAATACGAGCAAAACCATTTTATCTAGAGACTAAGAAGAAACCAGCCAATTAATAAACCAGAACATATTCTGTTTTGTCTTTGTAAGATACTTTTGGTCATTGTTAATTTTTTAATTTTTTACTTTTCTTTTAATGCATAGTTTAATCTAAATGATAAAATATTGTATTTTAAATATTTTGCACTATAGATGATTTTTGAAGAATGATAGATCCAAGAATGATTAAAAAATTGGACTAGCAGAAAGTCCCGTAGAAGTCGGATACAGCCGAAAAACGGTGAAAACTTGATACGCTAACCCACGTGATACACGAATAAGTGATATCAGAGCGTAATCGGTCTTTTCTTGTAGCATATTGGTTCCCCTTTTTTCTCATTATGAAGTCTGAATGTTAATTTTTGTTTAAAAGAAATATAATTATAATAAGGGGAAGAAATTTATTCATGCATACTAATAAATATATATAGTAGAAATTGAATCTTTACCATTAAGATAGAGGGAAGTGCACTAACTACTTGAAGAATGAATAATGGGCGTCTAAATATTAACTTACTCATCAAAATAATAAAAATTATTAAAACAAAAAACTTACTCAGATAGATAGAAATAATTATGTACAAATTAGAAGTACTAATTTGTAAGTATAAAGTGAAAGTTGGAGTAACTTTAATGTAACTCTTTGTTATTTAAATATTAATAGTTACTAGGATAAGTGACTACGAGTTACAAAATACTAAGATTTTTATTTTTATTTTTAAAAATAATTTTTTTATTTAAGGAGACATAATTTTAACTAATAATTTTTTGTAAGTTAGAGTAACAATAATATAACTATATATTATTAACACATTGAACCTTAAGTAGTTTAAGAATGTATGATCCATAGTCAGTCAAATAATAACTACACATTTTAATAAAATTGAGATTTTAAATTTAAATTTTCATGTCAATAATTTTAGACTTAATAATTTAATAAATTTATCTTTTGGCAATTATAATGATGTCGATATATATTAGGAATGAATAAATAATACTCAACCTACCCGAGATTTAATAAATTATATTCGAAATTAAAGTTTGTATAAATTAATACTGACCTCCCCTCTCATTAAGTTTGACCGTTAAAAATAAATGTTGACTGTCTAAAAACAGTAAAAAGACTAAAATACCCAAAGTTAAAAATATTTAATTTTTATTTGTTTAAAAATTTAAATATAATCTCCACCATTCATTATTGATTTACAGTGGAGATCCATTTAAAAAAATATTTAAAATATTTTATAATTTTATTTTTTAAAAATTAATATAAAATGGTCATATTACCCTTTTTATTTTAACTAAGGGTATTTTAGTCTTTTAACTATGTTTAGGTAGTCAATAATTATTTTTAACAGTTAAATTTAGTGGGAGGTCAGTACCAATTTATATAAACTCTAATAATTTATCAAACGGTTCAATATTATTTATTTTATTACTAATATTAAAGGCCAAATATGGCATTGCAACACCTAAAATCACGGGATGTGTCATCCTAGCATTATCGAAACTACAAATAACAAAGTAACAAAAGCTATATTTGTATCAAAAAAAAAAAAAAACCTATATAATTATTGTCTCATAGTATAACTGTACATTGATTGGGTGACTCACGTGGGTCTTGCTGGTAGGTGGTAACTGGTAAAGGGATATCTTTTGTTTTATTTTGAAGAACAAGGGATATCTGACTGTGGAGAAAGTTTTGAACGCTTCAATGCACCACCATTAAAAATTTAATATGCGACGAAAATATAAATATTATAAGAAAATGAAGATTTCTCCTGGTTCTTAGATTTATGCTTTCCAAAATTATTGATAATCTCACGTGAGTGGTAGGTGTGGTGCTGCTGCACAAGAACTGCCACGTACTCTCCTTCAACTCACTTTACGTGTTTTTCTATTGATTGTTAACTTGGCCATTTGTTATTAGGCTGTTCATATCGGGCCATTTTTTCTAAAATTGTTGATAGTCTGGACCACTATAACTTCAATCAAGAGGGTCATGCTCAGGATGAAATGAGAACGGAAATTAAGGTTACATAATTTATTACTTTATATAATTTTAATATTTTTTTATATATATAATTATTATTTTTAATTCTAAGAGGACCAGGTCACCTGACCATCAAATGAGTCGGCCGGGGTCATAGGGTCATACTCTATAAAGAGAACAAATAAAATGCCACCTCTTTATATTAATAATTTATTTTTGAGATATTATTAAATTTCTTTTATAGTTTGGTGTATTCATCAAAATTCTCCATCTAATTTCATTTGTGGCTAAAATTTTCCATGTAATTTAGTGTATTCATTAAAACCCCCAATATCATCAGTTTTAATAACCAAAATATCATTGACCATTAACTCTTCAGTTATAAATATTATTAAAATCTCTCTCTAATTTAATGTATTAGTCAAAATCTCCCTCTAGTTTCATTTATGGTCCCCCATAATTTCATTTTATAGTCAATTTCTTCTATACCCTTAGTTTTAATTACCAAAATATCTTTAACCTTAATTTTTTTTTATTAAAAACTTTAGGGTACTAAGGATATAAAGGTAAATATATATATATATTAAATTAAAATATTTTAATTTATAATATCAATGAATCTCTACTATCCATCATATGATAGACAATAAATATAAAATATAAAATATTAAATAATTAAAAATTTTAAAATATATGGAAATGAACGGTGGAGGTTTATTTTTTAATTTTTAATTTTTTATATATTTTTTAAAATAATATTTCGTGTTTATGATCTCTACTATCCATCAATGGAGATAGACGGTGGATATCCATCTTTTTATTTTTAATTTTTAATTTTTTTAAAAAAATTATTTTTGTAATTTTGTTTTAAAAAAATTTATATTTATGATTTGTACCATCCATCTATGGACAATTGAGATCCAACTTTTTTCAAAATTTTAAAATTTTAAAATTTTTAATATTTTGTATTTGATTTATAATGTCCATCATATTGTGGAGATGAGTAGTGGTGATCAATCTTTTTATTTTTTATTTTTTAAAAAATATTGTAATTTTTTTTATTTAAAAGTTTGTGTTTATGATCTCCACCGTCCATCTACGGACAATGGAGATCCAACTTTTTTAAAATTTTTTAAATATTTTATATTTGATATCTAATGTCATCATATTTGAATGGTAGAGATTCATTAATATTATAAATTAACATATTTTAATTTAATATATATATATATATATATATATTTACCGCTCTAAAGTTTTTTACAGAAAGTTAATAGTTAAAGGTATTTTGGTAATTAAAACTGACGGTATGGGAAAATTGACTATAAAATAAAATTACAGGGGAATTTTGACCATAAATAAAACTAAATGGAGATTTTAACTAATATATCAAATTAGAGGGGGATTTTAATAATATTTATAACTGAAAAGTTAACGGTCAATGGTATTTTGATAATTGAAACTGACGGTAAGGGTGAATTTTAACAAATAAACTAAACTATAGAGAGGATTTTAGCCAAAAATAAAACTAGAAGGAGATTTTAATGAATACACAAAACTATAGAGAGATTTTAATAAAATTCCCTTATTTTATATAATAAATTTTCCCGTTTCTAATTTAGACTAATAAGATAAATTAAGAACTTTGATTAAAAGTTTTTGCCAAGTCAACAAAAGGAAAAAAAGAAACAAAAAAACCAAAAAGCATACATTCAATATGGAAGTTGAGGTGTTCTACTGTTAATCATTTCACATGCACATTAATAAAAATGTGAGTTTCAATCATATTCTTTTTCTTTAGCTCTCAAAATTTAAAATAATTAAAAATATATATATTTTACATTCAAATCTATTTTAAACGGGGCGCCTCTTCCATTTCCCTTAAAAGAGGACATGTCTTCTAATTTTATAGGAGGAGACTTCCAATAAGGGATGACAATTGGAGAAATAAGGATAAATCTATATTTTCCCATTTATTGACCCCTTCTCTTCCCCATTTGAGAAAAATAGGGGTAAGGGAGTTTGGGGAAGGTATCCCTATCCCTACCCCATTTCTTATGTTTCCTCCATTTTTTTATTTTTTCGTTTCACCTTGTTTTACCTTGAATGGCGAATGTTACTACTTTAGCTAAGAAATGGATAGCCAGATGGTGTCCTTATAGAGCGAAAGTTGACAATCCTCAAACTATAGCTCCTCATTTCATCGCCAACGGCATCGAATGTGGATAACCGACACCTAATTTTTGTTCTGCAGTATATAGGGAATATTTTGATGAGGGTGGTGACAACCCATTCGACAATGATAGGTACAGTGGTGAAGGCCTGATTGGCTGTGTAGTGTGGTTGGGTTTGTGTTATGCAACTGTAAATGTACGAGACTAATGAGAGTTTTATTTTTCTTTTAAGGGCAAATTGTAATAAAGTACCCTGATATTTGGTCATATTATAATAAAATTGTGAGTTTATCCTTAATTATACATTATTACTCTTGACTATCTAGTTGATCGTTAGAGTGTACGGTCAACCAATAGTCAAATGGTAATATTATTATTTTTACATTAATTTTTTGAAAGAATAAACAAAAAATTGTAAAAAAAATTAAATAAATTTCCACGATCCATTTTTAATTTTTTATTTAATTTTATTTTTTTAACTAAGAGTAGTTATGACATTTCACACATAAGTCATGGTCAAACCGTTATGTTTGACTGGGTTAACTGACGGTAGGGTACTAACGTGTAATTAATGCTAAACTCACGATTTTATTATAATATGGTCAAACGTTATGATACTTTATTACAATTCGTCCTTCTTTTAAAAGTTGAATAAGAGAGTTTAGAATTAGAGTTAAGAAAATATAAATATTTAAAATTAGAGTTGGTTAAATATTTTTAATATAAAAAACATATTTAAAATATATTTGGCGAAAATAAGGATCGGGACCTATCCCATTCCCATTTAGAAATGAGGATTAAAACTATCCCTATCCCTATTTATAGATGATTTTTTTTCCCTCAAATGGGATGAGAATTCAGGAATTTAGGGGTCCATCGAAAAAATGGCCAACTCTAGTCCTTATATAGTGAAATTAAAATCTACTCTTATTTTTTTAAAATGGCTTTTTTTTTTTTTTTTGGTATTGTTTTGAGGTTGGTAAAGAAAAATAGACATTGCCCAAACAAAAGGGACTGGAACTGGGACTGGGTCTGTGACTAAAAACTTTAGTGAAATATAGTGGTCCCATGCGCTGCGCATAATTGGGCTCCAAAAATACCAAGTTTTCCACCTGTCAATTGTTTAGTTTGGTTAATGGCATCACCAGATTTCTCTGACTGGTGGACCTTATTAGCTTGAATCTTACTCAAACTGGTAAGGGATTTCTTTAAGTCTTCATTTATGCATAAATCAATGTGATGTCTTTGTAAACATCAATTTCAAAGCTTTTGCATTTTTAAGTTTATGAAGACTGTTGGTCTCTATCTTTGAGAGAAAACTATCCATAGTTTGTATTAGTTGCGAGCAGCTTGCCTCACCATCCTTGAAATTATAACACACTGTAACCACATTGACAGTGACCCTGTTGTCACATTACATCATACAAGTCCAACAAAAATAAGCATTCTTTCTTTGATGTAGCTACGAGTTGTTGGAATTTCACAACCTTGCATGTGATTAGAAGTTTAATCAACATCGCCTGCCAATTTGTGTGAAAAACAGTTGTCTGGTGGAATGTAATTACAGGGATCTATGTATCTCATCAAAAGGCCGATATATATATATAATAACTTTTAAGGTTAATGCAATGCAATCTGAAGTAGTAATATAGATTTCTGTTCTTGCTGTTGTGCAGCTCAACACTCGTACGCTTGTTCTAAATACACCTACCGAAGTATTGAACACTCTTTCAATCCGAGAAATTGAATGTCCTTAAAACATAAGTGGGGTGTATTTAGGAGGATTCTTCTTTTGGACCATTGTTCGGACCCACATGATGGTGTAAAACCCTAATATAGTCTTCTTGGACCTTTTTTAATCTTAAAAATTATAAGCTCTCTTTCTACTGCAATTCGCTCACAAGTCACAACCTACTTTTTTTTTTTTTTTTTCAAAAAAATAAAAATCAACCCATAATCTATACAACAATACAAATTATTTACTATATCGTTTGAGTTCATTTTTGAACAAATTATTTATGTTGCGTAGCATTACCATAAAAAAGGGTCAGGATTAAGAGCTCTAACGATTTACACTGTTTTTGACATAATTTGTAGACCAATGGATTAAAACACTTGGAATTGTTTTAGATTTATATTTTACATAAGTTAACTTCCATATCTGTTAAATGTCCATGTTATCAAATTTAATCTCAACAACTCTAAACCTTTTAGCCTTTATAAACATAATTTAAAACACACACATATATATAAAATTTTGTTCCAGAGATCATGTAGTTTTGATGCTGATTAATTTGCACATTCAATTATAAACAAAATGAGGTTGGACCAATAGTATACCCTTCACACGTGAGTTCGAGTCATGTCCTTCTCCCTCAATCCCGAATTACAATTATTGTAATTGCTAAAAAAATAAAAATTATAGTTAAAACAAGTGGTATAAATTAAAACAACTAGGGGTACATTATCCCATCACAAAATACTATTTTGTTTACTTCTTGGGTAAGATGTCACATTTATTTATAATATAATAGTTATACAAATCATTCTAGAAAACCTATTAATCAGAACTACCAATATCAAAAAAAACTTTTAAACTAAATAATTCACGAATTAAGAAGTGCTACAGGAACCCAAAAAAAAAATGATGGATTATTTGGTGATCATATTGGTGGGCAAAGCTGCTTCCTATGTGGGTATCAATTTGCTCAAATCACAAAGCTAAGTTCATTTGCATCTTCCTTGTTTCTTTCTCAATTACATCACCAAACCCATTTGTACATGCTTTATCATTGTGATGGCTACTAATTAAAATTGTTATTTTAATTGTTTTCAAGGTTCATAATTCATTATCGACAGGAATCATCATCTCCCTATCAAAGCATACCCCATCCTTTTGTATTGATTGTTAATGAAGAAATAAAAAGGAACAAAAATAAATCCAAACAATTAATATCAATAATATAGATGTGATAAAATTTTAGGTAAAATGTAGATGAGGTGAGGATGACATATCTAAAAAAGAAAAGAGAGAGAGAGAAAAAGAGAAATGCAATAATTGGGCACAAATCATAGAGAGAAAAATAGGCAGAGTCATCAGTCATGAGCTTCCAAAAGCATAATGGTTTAGATTTTTTTTGTGACTCTCAAAAAGATACGATGATGATGTGAATATATTTATCGGGTATTATGCGTTTGTTTGGGTTTATAGTGGGTTTTTGTGTTCAATTTGAATAGAGATTCTGTCTCAACCATGTGAATAGATAAGGATTTTATCACAATATTATCTTTTTTATATATATAATATTCATATCATTGATATTAGGTATTGTGTTATAGGAAGATGAAGGAAAAAAAGTCAATTACTTCCACCATATCGTTGATGTGCATGGTCCAATGGCAGTGGCTTTATTGTGTTATAATATTCCATAATTTTTTTTAACATACCACTTACGGTGATAGCGACTCGAATCTGAGACATTTATCAGGTTAAATAAGGACCCTTATCACCGAGTCATATTGAACGGTGGTATAATATTCCATAATTGAAAAGGAGAGAAATTTCATGTAATGGTATCGTATCCAATCTGGTTTATACTATCTTTTTGTGACTGCAATGTTTTTAACATAAAATGGTTGAAGTTTTACGCGTTTGTTAAATTTGTAATACTGACAGTAAATTCTATATAGTTTTAAAATAATTTATGTATGTATATATTTTTGGAGTTTGGTTCAACATTGAGAAGGGTCTCATTCTCATATAGCTAGGAATTGTGCATGATGAAAACTTTTACCGAGTAAATTTTTTTCATCGAAGAACAAATTAAAAGATTTGATGCTTCAAGGAGAATCCAAGGTTGGCATTAAAAAACCAAAACACGATTGAATTTTTATGATTAACTTTTCACGTGCATATAATATTAAATAAGCACAGAAAGATAAAGAGGAAAAGCTGAAGAGGTTGGTGGAACCGTGGAAGAGTTAGGAGAAACAAACGAACAACGTAACAAAAACCTAATAAATAATGCAAAAGTTTTTACAATTCTCCATGGGAATCAAGTCCAGGAATAAAACCAAGGCACGCACGCACGCACGCTTGCTCTGTCTTTTTTGTTTATTTTTTATTGTGTGTGAAAAACACAAATATATAGAGTAATTATTTCTGGTGCAGACCACCAGAATATATTAGATATGGAGTATCAGATACATCGATCCTACAAATGAGATATGGTTTATGTTCTAGTTACTCTATAGAATAATGATGTTTTCACACATTTTTTTAAAAAATAAATAAATTAAAATGTAATGAATATCTCGATAAAAATTTTACGGTTCAAATGCACCCGAGGGAAGATGAGGAGAACTTTATCGAAAAGGCGGTATATTATATAGTTACTTTTACTCACTCATAACATATCACGTTTATATGGTATAAAATGTAATTAAACCCACTACATTTAATCGTAACATGTTTTAATTAATAACAAATAGTATTTAAAAAAAATTATTTTAACCACCGTAAAATAAGTTTTTAATTATGCTCCTCAGTGTTAGTAACAACTGAAATACGTTTCTCTCGTTAAAATAGAAACGTTTCTAAGTCGAGAATTTCTACGAAAATATAAAATAAGAGGCGAGAGGAGGGAGGGGCAAGGAAAGCTGAATACAGACGTGACAAAGCCACAAAGGTTTGTCGATAGAACGGCCGACCCAACACAAGTTAGTGGGAGACAGACATCAAAAAAAAAAGTTGTTGTTGGGCAGCCAGCTACAGTGGACGAGACTCAACTCTCTTTGATAAAGACAACACTGACGTTGCAAAAATTTAGTGTTTTGTTTTTTTTCGCTTAACAGGTCTCTCTACTACTATTATCTACTCTTCTTTCAACGTAACTTTCACATTTCCCCACCATTAATTTAGCTTCAAAACTAATATATGTATACATACATATCTTCCCATTTGCTTCCAATATCTTCCATACAAGTGCGTGCTTTAGTTTTTATTCTTCAATTTTTATTGAAAAAGAAGAAGATAAAAGTTGATATTCTTTCAGGGTACAAAGAAAAAAACAAAGGTTGCTCAAAGTAGAGGCAATATCCGTATGGGAATCACCATGCATGTATGTCTATTTATGTTAGAAGTAATGTTTCAATATATAACACTGGCGTACCACATGAATTGTAAACTTTGTTCAATAATATTCTTTCATGCATATAGACGTATAGATAACTGTTAACATTAAGGTAGTTATTATTAGTTATAACTTATAACTCAGAATTTGGATACAAAATGAGTACAACTTTTTTGTTGTAATAATTATAACTGTCGAATTACTGTATTTAAGATTTAACCCATTTAAATTAAACTCGTCTTTTAAAAATATCAATTGTTAGTAATATTGCGCCAGTTTAGTAGAG
Source organism: Xanthoceras sorbifolium (assembly GCA_003430845.1). Taxonomy (NCBI): domain Eukaryota; kingdom Viridiplantae; phylum Streptophyta; class Magnoliopsida; order Sapindales; family Sapindaceae; genus Xanthoceras; species Xanthoceras sorbifolium. The sequence continues at coordinate 26,766,833 of CM010610.1, read as the reverse complement.
TTTTAACTTTTTTAAAAGCAGTTGTGTTGATAGTTTTAGGAAAAAAACTGTTGAGTATTTGGTAAACTGTATTTTTAAAAGTGTTGGGGGTTGAAAAAATTATATTAAAGTGTTTTTTCTTTCTTTTTAAAAGACTGTATTAAAGTGTTTGATAAATTATATGGTTGAACTGCATCGGAATTATAAAATGACCAAAATTGATATCCTAGTAAAGTTAATTTATTGATGAAAATTGTATTTATATACATTAAATATATTTAAATATTTTTACTTTAATTATAATATAAAAATAAAATTAATTAAATTTATTAATTATCTTCTAATATTAATTATAAAAACTAATTTTTAGATAACAAAATAAGTAATAGTAAAGTTTTAATTAGTTTTTTAGAATATTAAAGATAATTTTTTTTCTTCTTTAATTATTTTTTTTGTTTTTGGTAAGAAAATTTTGAAGATAAATTAATATTAATTTTTTTAATTTTTAATATTCAAAGTTATGTTTTTTTTTTTTTCGTAATTTTAATACAAAATGAGAGATAACTTATTTAAAAAAAATTTATTAGAAGTTATAACTAGCTTCCCGCTTAAATTAAAAATTAAAGTTAAGCTTGACTAGTTTTAACTTCTAACTATAGCTTTGGTCAGATTCTTCAGTAAGCAGCTTCCGAGAGATTTATCAAATAGCTTTTGGATTCTAACTTATTAAAAAACTAAAAACGCTTTTGAAAAAACTGCCCAAAGGGGCCCTTGATCTTTTGTAGCTCCCTTTGAATTTTAATAGAGAAAATGTCTTCTCTTAGTTAAATTCACCAACTTGCTCTTTTTCCCGACACTTTTTTTTTTCCTATCTTATTCACACCTTCACATCTCTTTTATTGAATCACTAGACTTTCACATTTTGGCTAAGAAATCAACAAATCTAATTAATATTTTTACCTTTATCGTATCAGATTTTCGAACAGTGCTGTTACATATAAACTGAATTATGTCAAATTTTTTGACAATGTCAATATAAATTCTCAAATGCAAACTTGAATGTGTCAAATAACTAATTGTGAGTAAATTGTTACTTATTGTACACATTGGTGCATTCTTTAAATGTAATTTTGTCCATGCCTAGTTCCGACCCTAGTTGGACAAAAAAAAAAAAGAGAGAGAGTAAACTATTAATTGTATATATAAAAAAAAACGAAAATTATTTTTATTTATTGCCTATTTATAAAGTCTGTCCTAAATAAATTAGGTGAAGCCATAGAACTTTTGGTGTACCTTCAATTAATAAAAGCACTTTATGCATAGTAAAAGGAATTATTTAACTACTGTGATTCCATTTAACGTTATAAACTATTTTTTTTTTTCTCAGATTTATAAAGAAGTTTATATTCACAGTACTTTTTTAAGAAAATTCAGAATACAAATTAATTTGCAAAGGTGTGGTATTACTCCACTTATAATAATTATTATTTTTTGACAAATTTAGAAAGTAAATTAATTTTGTATAATTTGACAATTTTGTTTTGAGAACCTAATTTATTTTCAATGCATTACTAATTAGAATTTTGAGTTTAACATGAATCTATAAAATATATGGTATTTGCTGAACTAGTAAGATTTTGCCTTTGATTTTTATACCAAGCATAATAACAATTCACTACTTCTATCAAAAATAATTTATTATTCGGGTAACAATAATTGTTTTTTTTTTTTCAACAAAAAATAATTACCTCTTGCATTAGTTTAATACAAAAGAGATATGGCATCAAAAACCCACCTTCTAAAATTCATGATTACTCATATATTAGTGCCTTCTGACTCCTTGATTCTTCTGGGTTTTATGTGAAGCTATAACGATTCCATTATCAATACAATAATGTCTTTTACGATAACAAATTATAAACACTCCACATTAGAAATCCAATAACAAACCGACATGCATGCTTATCAGCTTATGCAGATACACAACATATAGCAAACTGCTTGTCTTTTTCCCTCCTGCTTCAAGGATTTTGATAGATGTCAAATCTTGAAATATGACACTAAAAAGTGGCACAGATGCAAAGAATTGATTGTCATTTATGGTTTCTATTGCAGTCTTACAAAGAATCAGTTCATAGAATAGTGTGATAGATTTATATAAATAAATTTGAGTAAGATTTTGATAGGTGCATGTTAACATATATAACGTTATATTAGTGAAGTTGAATAGTAATCTATATTAGATGCTCTTTACTTTTTATCATGAGATGGTAACCTTTTGTCACATCAATAATTTTCATATTAGGTTTTTTAAAAATCTGTAACTTGTGATTGTAATGTTGTTGTGAGAGAGAGAAACTTTTTGGGTGTATAGTCATGTTTCTTAGCAGCTTTCAATTGGCAATGGAATTTTGATTATGTTGTGACTCTCTTGTAGTGATCTTGTTAGATTCTTCATGAGAGAAATAATACGCTTTAGTCTTATCACAACCCATGACTGTCTTATCATAAAACACGCGTATCGGCGTATACACATTTTTTCAAACTTCTTATAATTAAAGTTGAAATATAGCGATTATTTTATTGTCAAAGTTCAACATTTGTGCATGGTTGGATCAGGGAGAGAGAACCCAAATATGAATCCAAATAAAAAAAAAAGGATCGAAGGAGGTAGGATCAGCCCAATTTCTTTCAACAAGATAACTCGCATTTTCTTTTCTTATATATATATATATATATAACTATTCTATTTGCAGATTCCATACACCCTGCTTTTCTTTTTAGGAACCAAAATCCTCGTATAATTTGTTGTCGAGCCTTTAAAGAGCTCATGACAATATTTTGCTGTTCTGAATTCATGTAAACTTTTAAGATTCTCGATATGTAATGTGTGAGACGTCCGTAAATATTAATTATTATATGTGTGGTTTAGATATTAACTCTCATCTTATTCATGTCTTTAATCCATTGTTATGGATAACTTTACAATTCAAAAGACTAATTTATAGGATTGTAACATTCATCAATATGTATACTATTCTCTTGAGTTATATGTCTCATTTTTAAATTCATATATGAATTTTTCTAATGAATATATATAATGAAACTTAAATCATCACCTCTAATATAAATTCGTGAGGTGTGCACCACATAAACTATGAAATATTTATTATTATTATTATTATTATTATTTTGTTAACGACCAATGTTACAACTTACAAATAAAAGCTAATATTAGCATAGGATGCAAATTCTATTCCAAACCAACAATATTAAATTATATCCCATCTTCCACTTCCGTGTTGTATATATCGATTGAATTCAATCCACTCGATATTTATTTTCTTTATATAAATTTTCATCCTATGTATAGAATTGAATGCCACAAATAATAAAATGATCATATACTAAAGGTGGGTGGTTGAACAAAAGGAAAGATGATTAATTAAGTAATTAAATTAGAATGGAAAGATGATTAATTAAGTAATTAAATTAGAATATGGTAGTGGCATCATAGCAAAGGATGATTAATTAGAGGCCACTGCGAATTAGTATGCCATTAAAGAAAGCCCTGCGATCTATTAAGTTACGATGGTGGCATCCCTTGGAACTTTAATTGAGTTTTTCCTTTAATATAATACTACTTACTCCTAATTTACTTAGTTGGAAGGTTTTGTATTCTACTACTTAAATAGGGATAATTGCAGAAATAGCCCAAATTTTGGTTTAATTACACACACGTGGACCTTTTATCAAAATTGACACAAACGTCCACTACCATTAGTGGTCAATAATGTTCAAAAAGTAAAATAGTATTTTCTCCTTAAGTTATATTATTAACTATTTAAAATTAAATAAAATGGATGGAGGAAATCTAATTTTCTTTTAAATGGATGACTGAATTCCTACATCTTTTTTTAAAAAAATAAATAAAAATAATGAGAACTCCATTGAAGTAGCTCAAAAAAGCTCATATAATGGAGTTCGTTGAAGAAGCAAAGGCTCATTCGACGGAGCATTCCACGAAGGAGTAGAAGCTCCTTCATCAAAGGAGATGTGACATAGCAGATCGCTCCTTCATCTCATTTGAAAAAGAAACCGCTCCTTCATCGAAGGAGAAGATGAGGAGCAGATATTCTTCACAATGGAGGAGCATATTGTCCCTCCATGGAAGGTCTATCATATGATCATATGGATCCTCCATCTGATCCATTGGATCATATGGTGCTCCACCATCTGATCTGATTAGATAGAGGAGATCCATCTGATCAGATCAGATGGGATCCATTTAAACTATTAATAGTGATATATATTTTTATATAATTTAAATTCTAAATAATTATTAAGGGTGATAAAATATTAAATAGAATAAGATTAAAGGTAATTTGAACTTTTTACTCAAAAAGTTAGGTCAATGGTTAGCTTGAATGGTTGACTATTAATGGAGGGGGATGCTCTTATCAATTTCGATAAAAAGTTCATATGAGTGTAATTAAACCTAAAATCGGGGGTATTTGTATAATTACACCACATAAATATTATGAATTGGTTTAAATATTAAGCTGTCTCAATTCATAAACATTTGAGAATGCATGTGTTAACATGAAACACATCTTTTTCTTCTTTCTTCTTTTTTTTTTTTTTTAATTTCTTGCTGAAATTAGAAACATACAATATAAGAGAGAGTATTATGACAATCCATCCAAGTGATTCAATTTGTCCGATACTTGATATATGAAACCAACCTAAAACTATTAACAACACAAACATGTAAAACCAACATAATGACACACGTGATTCGGTTAATACATATATAATCACGGGATGATGATATCAGAATCAACTAAGCGCATACAAAATATTATTTATATGATTTTTATTGTTGTTATTAAAGACATTATTTGTCATCAAGAAAATAATTTTCATGAAGAAAATCTCATCATATAAACTTATCAACACCCCCATTAAGTCCATTAATTGAATGTCGGGTGAGACTTCTTCTTCTCCTCTTTGATTCTCATAAAATCAAAAGAAGAAAAATATCCTAAAGTGCCCACAATCGTGGTCACTTTCGTAGCCCTACCCCAGAAAAAATGGCATGCAAAAATTTCAAGCATTAGCAGCAGCATTAATTGGAGGAGCATCTTGACTTGGGCCATTGAGTATATATGCTCGTTTTTTTTTTTTTCATGCAGACACGGGTAAAATTGTCATTTTAGTTCAAAATGCTCACAATTATTAATGTACTGAAAATATATTGCATATTGTAGGGTGACAATTTGTTGTGGTGCGAAGTCATCAATCTTATTAGGCTTCCACATTTTATTTTTCAAATATATGCTCAATGAAAAAAATATGGAACTAAGAACACTAAAATTTTACGTGATTTGATTTTAAACTTACGATTATGTTCGTTCTAAATTTTCTTTTTACTATTATACACAAAAAATAATTGAAAATTCTATGCCGATGTTTTTAATTACATTAATTTTACACTTAAATTTGATATATATAGAGAATTCTACATGCTATTTATTATAATACAATTCTTGATTAGTTAGCAATTATCAAGTCATATTGTTAGAGTATAATCATATTTTTTAATTAAAAAATAATTAAAGATAATCTGTATTTTAATTATGCGGACTAAATAAGTTTTATCATCATATACTTTCTCATTCGAAAAAATTGTAGCAAAAGTGCAAAACTTAAATAAATAATAAAAGAGATATTGTCTTACTATCTTCAATTCTATATTTCATGAATTCTAATTTTTGATTAACAAGTTGAATTTGAATTATAATCTCTGATTAACAAACTGTATACGATATAAAGATTCCAATACCTGAGTGGACCCTGGAAGTTGGAAAGCATTTTTCTTTTTTTCCCAGTTTCTTGAAATAATAGATTTGTTTATCAATAGCTTTGGTATATTCCTTGGGTTAGAATATACTATATGTATCTTCTTTTAAAGTTGCCCTTTGGAGAAAAGGGTCGAGCCACTTCGTTTTAAGGAAAATTTACTGCACATTCACTTGTAGTAAAGTGGTTAGTGCACCTTCTTTCCTACCTTAGTGATGAGAGGTTCGAGTTTCACCATGTGCACGTGTGGGTAGTTTAGTGAGAGTAGTATTCTCCCGTTATGAGAGTAGATATCTGGACCGCGCGTTTAGTGATTAATCTCGGCATGGTCCTGACAGTTATTATTATTGTAATTGTACCCTTTAAAAAAAAAAAAAGATTTACCAGAGGTTAGTAGTAATTATAATTAGTCAAAATAATAATAATAATAAAGAAATATAAATCCTAGCCATTTATTTTATATATATTACTGGTAATTATTTAGTGCAAACCATCCATAACTTAATGAAATTTAATAAATTTTGATGAAATTTTTTATATGGATAGTAAGAAAAATGAAATATACTGGGAAAAAAATTTCAAAAGATTTTGAGCTGGTGAACTATTTTTTCCAATTTTATCTGTGTTCCCCCTCTCTTTTTTTTAATGTCCTAGCTTAAAAAATTAAGAAAAAATAGTTTTCAAACTCAAAATATTTTAAAATTTTTTATATCTCATTTTTCTTAATATTTATACAAAAAAAAATTAATAAAAAATTTCGTTAAATATTCATTAAATTTTATTATGGTGTGAATGGTTTGTATATAAGATAATTTCCATTAAAAAATACCCGTATATGTTCCACACCATTTTTAAAAGTAAAAAAAAAAAAAAAAAGAGTTGATATGATATTGATTGCTAATAATCTTATACAACCTTTCTTTTTTTTTTTTTTTTCTTTTTGATAATGTTAGTCAGCAGTGAGCAGTCAACAATTTAACAAAAAGTTAATAAGGAAGATTCTCTTGAAATTTACAAAATCGTTATCAAGTGTACGATGTTTTACTTTCGATTTAAATTCATTACATCTCATAAAAATTTGCTTAATAAATCTCTACTATCTTTCATGTCTATTGACTAAAACAACACTCACTTTTATTTTAAAGAAAATACATATAATTACACTTGTTCCAAAATATATATATATCACAAACCATCCCAAAATAACTAGATAAATTATTTTTCAATAAATATGCATCTTTTATCATTCTTTTAAAATACCAATTCTCATAAAAAAGATCTCGCTCCTTTCTAAGAAAGAGTGAACATTCTTAGCTACATTAGGTGATTCGGTTCATAAGATAGAATATTATATATATATTCCATGTATTATACATTTTAGAATGAACAAACTTTAATTTTTTTCTCTGAAGAAGATATAATTACAAAATTAATAACTGTCGGAGTGGAATTAGGCCCTTACCACTAAAATGGGAGAGATGTGCACTAAACACTTAAGTTATGAGTGGATGTACACAACTTTAATTATTAAGTATGATCTTTAACTTAGAGTTCTGTTTATTATATTATATTTTTCATGGGGTAATACTCATATTTTATCATTCTAATTAGATCTATCATTTTATCTTTACTCTTGTATAAATTTATAATTTAAAAAAAAAAAAAAAAGTAAAAAAGTCTATCACTCCTCTAAGATTCTAGTTGGGGTACTAAATACTATAACCTTTATTATTTGCAAGGGCATATAATATATAGTATAGGTATTGGGGTAGGGGCATGTGTTTAGATACATATATAGTATAGTAGAAAATAAAAATACATAGAAATAATAATTAATTAGGGTTTGTGATAGTGAAAATGAGGTTGCTAGGATGCTCTTCTTGCTGGCAGGCAGCCTTTTATTTTCATGTCACAAGCATGAAAACAATCAAATGTTTTTTACTTTTTTCTATTGAAAAAGGTGTTATAAAAAGCAGCAAACATATAGCAAGAGTGAAAAGGAAAGGTGTCAAGAAAAGGTAATGTGTGTAACCAAAAGAATATGGAGATAAAAGGAAAGAGAGAAAGAAAAGGAGAAGAAACTTTGGATGTGACTATTGTCTCCCATTATTCCAAACAAGTCCACATCAAATCAAACCCCCCATCTTGTAATGGAGGGACCCTTTTTGCACTATCTTTTATATATATATATATATATATAGAAATCACATTTTGTTGAAACAATACATTAATGTCATATATTTTAGGGTTAATCTCACTTATACTCTTAATCTTTGGCTTAAATGTATTTAGTCCCCATAGATTTTGATATTAGATACTCATTTCTTATCATTATGAAAATTATTATAAACCTTCTAAAATAATGTTAAGGATCTTCTGTGAAGTTTTATAAAATTTATTTTAAAATTTTTATTGTTTAAATTAGTAAGAATGTTTCTCTTAACTTAAGTGGTGTGCCCTCCCTTTTCACATTTGGTGAGAGGTATAAATCCTAATATGCTCATTTATTGACATGTGTGGGGGTCGTATAAGAGTAAATATTAGGGCCATATATTTAGTGTTTAATCTTGAAATATCTTAATAGACCTATGATCCATTTGAGATCATATTTCAAAAAAAGAAGTTAGTAACGGATTTTTAACCTATCTGTGTTAAATGTATATGAGGTAAATAATAGGGTGTTGAATGAAATTAATCTTATGATCTTTAAGTCTATTTCACAACATAATTTGCTCTTCCTCTCAAATTTTTCATCTATTTATAACTTGTAACATTATCGTAATGAATCGTTGTTGTAAACGAACTAATTTTAAATATTAATTGATTGAATAATCTAAAAAGAGTATATTTAATTAAAAACCATGGTTTTTCATCTTGATTTTCTAACCACAACAATCTACCAAATAGTTACCAATTAAATACAATATGGAGAAGATATCATAGAAGCTTAAAATTGAGAAAAGCATCAATCGCTTGAACTTTACTTAATTTTCATCCTTTTTTATATGCATTGACCTATCACTAGAACGAATTCTTTGAAATTTAATTAGTTCAAGAGAAAAGTATAGTTAACTAGGGAAACACTTTTTTTTAAAATAAATGGATCGCTACAAACTTGATTTTACAATGTTACTAGAAAAAAAGAAAAAAGAAAAAAAAAAGACATTGATTTCATAAGAGATATTCGACGTAGATCCTCCTCTCTCTTTTTACGTTAAATTTCAACTGTCGGATCCGAACAATCTGTTGATGCAAGTACTATCTAGCCTTAATGGGCATACAAGTTCCATGAATGCCAGAATCACTTATAATTTAAGCACTTCTTCTTCCTCTTCTTCTTCTTCTTCTTCATAATCCCAACAAGATGTAGTAAACTAGGGTTATGGGCAATGCAATTAGCATTCCAAATATAACACTGCATTAATTCATGAAAAAAAAACAAATAATCAATCAGATATAATAAGAATATATATTTTTTTTCTTTTAAAAAAAAGAATAATGCAAAGGTGAGATAAAAATATTATATAAGATATATTGATGTGTTTACTCACCCTGTGCTGAGAATATCAGGGTGTACGTTGTATTCCTTAGCAAAGACAAAGGGGACAATTCCTTGTGGAAGAGCTGCCTGTTTTTTATGTTTTTGTTTTTCAAAAAAAAAAAAAAAATCATCACAACACACATCAAAAGCAAAAAGACATGTTAGCATCTTTGTACAGATGTTTTGTTCTTCATTATAATTAATAATAATAAACTTTATATAATATCATATATATATATATATAGAGAGAGAGAGAGAGAGATATATATAAGTGGTTTTATATGAATTTAATTCTTATTATGATTTGTTATATCTCCAGGAAGATTCAATGTTTCTGCACATATAATTCAAACAAACATTTGATCAAATGTTGGTAAGAGAGAAAACAATAAAATAACTTATCTGTATATATATATATATATGTTATATCTAGAAACACTTTTAAAAAACAAGAAATATAAGTAAAAAGAAAAAAGGTTTTGGAGTTTATATAGTTAAGTTGGATTGGTTGTGTCAGAAGGAAGCAGAAGAGAGAGAGTCAAGGAGAGAGAGTACCTGTACAATGGCAACGTGTAAGAGAACACCTCTGAGACCAACAGCAATGGAAGCAGCTGCCATGACAGCTGGACCTGTAAGGAATCTCACAGCCATTGCAAAAGTTGCTATGGAATTCCCACATGCTATGATCCTTGGTTGCAAAGCCATGAACAGACCTGCCCAATTTTTTAATTTATTTTCATCAAATGAAAAAGCAAAAACACAATGCCCATCACCACCACCCACTTTCCCATTTCTCACTTGTCTCCCAAAAATTTAGATCAACAATTTCATTCACTTTTGGCGATTTAGAATCACTTACTGTTGGATATTAAAGACCATTTATGAGTGTAATCCCACCACTATTAGAAGTTCTCAACGACATTACTGTATACATCAGTTAGCTATACCTTATAAACAGACCATCTAATTTAAAACATCTTCTAGCAAGAGAGTTTATGAAAACATGTAAATACTAGGATCTGTTTGTATTTTAGCTATACTTTGAGTGAAGTTAAGGACAAATTATTTTTATTTTTATTTTTTTTAAAAAAATAAGGAATTTTGATATAATCATCAGTAGCACCGAAGTCATGAGCACCTCCCCAACACAAACTGAGCAAAAGTATAAGATTTTATAGAGGTAAAAGAAAAAGGAAACTCCCAACCCCAACACATTATCATGACACATATACTGTTTTCCTGATCACTTTGCTTTTTTTCCTAGTTTTGCTTGCTTTGCCCACAACATTTAATTATGAAAAAGTGAGAGAGAATCAGAAAAAGATTTATTACTAAATGGAAAAAAACAAAACAAAAAAAAAAAAGGTAATAGCAGAGAATTTCTTTGACAGATTAAGTGCAAAGAAAAGAAAAAGGAGTTTTTAAGTATTTACTGACCAAGACTGAACATGGCCATGCCTAGACCTGCATCTGACAGAATGGAAATGGACTTTGCTATAATGGCAGGCATTTGTAAATTCCACCTACAACAAAACCAATCAAATCAAATCAAATTCACAGCTTAAACACAAATTATTTATATATAAATAAATAAATAAAACCCTTAGATTTGAAACCAGATTGAATTTTCATGAACTCAATCTGAGGAGAAAGTGACAGATGATGAATATTAAAAAAAATTATTAGCGTTCATGTGACAAGCATACCTGAATGAGACTAGTGACCAAGTAAGGCCAATTAAGCTGGAATATGTGTTGGGGTTTCTGATAAGTTTCCTCCAAACCATGATGAGTATAAGCCTTGTCATGACACTTGTTGGTGGCATGGCTTTTGATTTCCCATCATCAACGCCAGCTTTTTCATGTCCTTCATGGTTGTTAATCTCCCTCTCTACTCCTCCTCCTCCTCTGTTTCCAAAGCTGAAGTCATCTCTCTCCATGTACTCTTCATGGTTATCTCTGTGACCTTCCACTGCAACACAACAAAACAAAAAACACAAACAACAAAACAAAGCAAGTAAGAAAATAAGTTAAATAACCATGAAAGAAAAATCACTCTCACTAACTAAAGCTCTCACTCACCTTTTCCTGGTGAGACAGCCAATCTGACTTCAGCTTTCTGGTGATCATTGTTGGCTCCATATTCATGGCTCCCAAACACATCAGAAACAGGGGAGGCACTTGAACTCCAAACAAACATGTGAAGATCTCTTGAACCATCCTCTGTTTTCTGCTGAGCCTGACCATTAGGCTTCTTCACACCAGCATTATTTGCAATGTTATTGGCTTTTGACCCAGTTGGAGAAAACATGCCCGGGTTCGGCGCCGGATAATGGGCGGCGCCGCCTGGCGCGTGGTAATGGAATCTTGACTTTGCGGCGGCTCCACCGTCTTCTTCATAGTTAGACGGCCTCGGGGTCGGCCCACGCGACGCCGGAAGGCCATAAACGTCACCGGCACCGAAGTTGGAGCTCCTCCCACCAGCCATCATCGAGTAAAAATCAGTGTGGTTAAAGCTAGAGCCTCTCGGAGTTGGGTTTCTTGAGGATTGGAGAGAGTAAATCTCCGCGTTAGTCAAGTTAGAAGGACGTGGAGTTGTTGAAGAGAGACCCTGAGACCTTCTTGAGAAGATATCTGATCTCGAAGCATTGGACTTTCTAACAGTGACATGGAGCTTTCCATCTTCTTTGATCTCAGCTTCGGTCTCCAATGGTTGTCTTCCATCAAGCGACATGATATCAGAATCAACATGTATGGATACAATGGAGCCAGCAGTGCCCGGGAACTGCTCGGAGATGAGCATTTTTGCTCCTCTGTATTCGAACATGAAGAGCATCAAAGTGTACCAAATGATGCACTGAAGAACCACTATTTGAACCATCAAGCTGCCAGAGAACTCACCATACATGCCTTTGAGAAGAGGAATGCCCATCACGAGTGTGTTTGGCAAAGTAGAAAGTGAGAATAGGGTGATGGTCCATTCCAGGCAGCCTCTTTTGCTGACCTTGGTCCAGATGCCCAGCACCACCAGCACGATGATCTTTTGGAGGGTATCAGCAGCGATGAACCGGAAGTTCATGTTGTAGGGATCATTGGTGGAGATAAAGTGGAAGGAGAGGAGAGGCACCGCGAAGAGAGCCACGAAACGGTTGATGCCCGAGCACTGATCGGGAGTGAAGATCTTCCACCATTTCACCGAGCCATAGGCAAGGATCATGGCCACGTAAAGTGGCACCATCGCCGTCATCACATGATAGAAATCAAGAAGCGTTATCATCTTCACGCACCCAACTAACTAACTCGTTAAAGATCAATATATGTATATAAAAGTATAAACTGCTCAAAAAAGATCGAACGAAAGTACACAGTGAGGTTGGAGATGGATTGAGAACTGAAGAGGAACAAGAAGATGGTTTTCGTTATGGTTGTGGTGGTGGTGATGATGAGAAGGACAAAAGAAATGGAAGAGCATGTGTTTATGGGGTTTTGGAGTAGTGGGTGGTGGTAATAAGCAAGAAAAGAGAAGAGAGGGAATTTTTTTTGCACTAAACAGCTTTGAGAGCTGTGAGCAAGCTTGCACTTGCAGTCCCCAAAGCAAAGCACTGCACTACACACACAGAGAGCAGAGAGAGAGAGAGAGGATTTCTTTTCTTTTTCTTTTTTTGCTTTTTTATTTTTATTTTTTTGTTTTTTTCCTTTTTGTTTTGAGTTGTGTTTTGTTTTGGATATAAATTAAAATTTGAGTGAAAAAGTTGGGTAATGGGGTGGCTCTATCTTCAATGGACTTAGATGTTGGTACAAACAAAGTGTTATATAGTAGAAAAGAAAATAGAAAAGCATTTTGGTTGGAGAATGGAGGTGGTGGGTGTGTCTCCAAGTGCTTGTTTTTAGAGCCTTTCAAGCTTTGTAAAGAGCCTGTTTCCCCTCAACTTTTTTTTTTTTTTTCTTTCTTTTCTTGATTCGCTTTCTAATTCATGGGTTGTGGATGGTTATTATTACGAGAGGAGATCAAAGGAGATAATATTCTCTTTTGGTTCCCATTACGTTTTATATCTCTTTTTAGAACACATATTAACAATAAGAAAAAAGAAATTTATTAAAAAAAAATGTATACTTTATTTTCTCTTTTTTTAAGATTGATATCTATCTTCTAGAATATGACAATATCAACTACTATAAGTAATTTTCTAAAATTAATTACTATAAATACGGTTTAAAAAGTAAATTTGCTTTGAGGGAAGGTATCCTCACACTTTATCTATTAATTAATAAAGATAAAATTCGAACCCTTATCACGAATATAAAGAAAAAATACACTAACTACTTTATAATATTTTATTATGAGAGTTTTATTTTAATTTTGGAATTGTGAATGGCGAGTGTTTTCTTTAGTGCAACCCAATAAAAATAGGCGTATGGTTATTATAGAATAATTGTAAGATGATAGTATTCATGCAATAATATTTGTGGTCGTAGTTAATATATTGGTGGAAATTATATCATTTTGGGAAGAAGTGAAATGGCTCCACGCGCTTAAATATGGGGGGCGCTAACATTGGAGTGGAAGAAGACAAAGCAAATAAGAAGAAAGAACGGGTGATACCTTCAACGTGGACCCTAAACTGTCCATGAGATATGCTTTTAGAGAGCGACAAGTGGCCTTCTCTTTTTTTTTTCAAATTTTATAATTAATTCTTTATATTTATAATTTTAATTTTATTCCACTAAATTATTAATTTAATCTATATAATAAAAATTTTAATAATTAAATTTAAATTAAAATTAAAATTAAAACTAAAAGTAAAAATAAAATTTAACTAAAATTTTATAGTGAAACGAAAATAAAACTCAAAATTAATTGATTTATTCATAATAATAAAATATTAATATTAAAAAATAAATTTACTCTCCTACTTATAACATATGCTATTATAATATATATTGATAAATATTTATTTTTTTATATTTTTAATTAAATATAAAAAATATAAACATATATATTGTTATAAATAAAATATCACAATCAAGCGACGTCTTCCTACTTTTTTTTTATAAAAACTACCTATTTTTGTAAAAAAAAATATTTTTTTTTACGTTTGTAATTATATAAAATAATAAATATGACAACAATTTTGAAAAATTCTTTAATTATTTTGTTTAATTTTTTTAATTTTAATTATTATCAATTTTGTCAAAGGCCCTTATCTTATTAATTGGAACTTCAGAAGTTCTCTCGACCTATTAAAGTTCAAACTTTAATACTATAAATATTGTTCAACACTTGTCCATCAAACTGCAATAAGTGTAGGGACCTCTACCAGTGTTAAGAGTATACTTATTCTTTTAATTTAGATTTAAAATATCTGTACCTCACATAGAGCTTGATCTCAATAGATACCGACAGCCATCTGATTAATCAAGTGTTAAATTTTTTAAAAAATATATTATCAAGTTTTATTCTTACTTTTAGTTTTAATTTTTTATAAAAGTTAATTTTGATTTTGATTTAAGTTCGAGTATTAAAAATTTTATCATAAGATTAAATTGATAATTTATAATAATTTAGTAGTATGGGGCTAAAATTATAAACATGAAGGACTAAAATAAAATTAATTATAAAACTTGAAAAAAAAAGAGATGAAAAGACCACTTATCGCTCTTAGAGAGCGACTGCCAGGTGACTGTTACTAGCATATCTCAACTCTCCATTCCCAACTAATATCTTACTTGGTATTTCCATGGCCTTCTCTACTATTCTATTTGTTATATTTTAATTTCATTAAAGGCCAATTCAATTTCATTAAACATTTCAGTTTCAGAAAAAAAAATATTCATTAAACTTTTGAACTAGAGAAGACATAATTATGGTCGTGAATGTATCACTCATTTTCGTACGATAATGTATATCTATTTGATTATAAAGCTATCAATTAGATGATTAAATAAGATTCATACTTTTTTATTCTGATATTTAAAATATTACTTGAAAACTCGAATGATTCAATTATAGTAGTATGTAAATTTTTTTCTCTATTCAAATTACAACTTCTAAATTTCAAGTCTACACCTGTACGTATTTCTTTTTGACATCCACACTCACTCGTGAACACGTGAAATTACATGGATTTACAGACGGATTTGCACCCTTAGATTTACTTATATACTTATATATGCACTTGCCCTCCAACAACGAAATTATGCGGGTTTGCGGATAGGAGTTTCACTCGTGGATTTTGTTTAAATTCACACCCGTGAACCCCGAATTTTTTTTAAAAAAATTGAATGAAAATAGTAAAAATACTTAATTATCAAATAATTTTTTATTATCATATATGTCAATACAAATAGAAGTAAACTAAATAATCTTCAAGTTTTACCATATTAAAATCTATAATAACAAAATAAAATACTGACAATAGCTACAAGTCTACAATAATCTTCAAACTATTATATAAGTCCGTAATAATTTTCAAATTGTACTATAAGTCAATAATATTCAAGTTCTACCTTAAGTCCATAAAAATCATCAAGTTCTACCATAACTTATAAGTCCATAAAATACCAAAAATACAATAACACAAATATATAAATATGCAACACAAGTCCAAAAATATGTATTACATATATTATTTTAATTTTCGAGGGTTTGCGGGTTTGGGTGTGAATTTTTTTTTCTTTTCAAATCCACACTCAAACTTGAACTCGTATTGGGTTTTAATGTAGCATTCACACCCACCCATGAACCTGATTAATAAAATTCATACCCAGTCTATCGCGAGTATATGCAAATTTAAGGGTGGAATCAGTCATCCCTAAGTAGGATTGACAATGCCTCCTCGTTTTAAATAAGTCATGAAAGAGGTTGTAAATTGTTAGATAGTATTTTCAATGTTTAAAAAGATGAGGCAGTGTACATCAACTTATAGTTTAAATAGTTAGTACATCTTCTTTATCCAAGTTAGTGATGGGGGTTCAAGTCCCATTTCTCTCCATATGTAGCTAGTTTTTTTTTTGCGTATATGTAAGGGTAGATGTCTCTCAATTATGAAAATGGATATTTGGACCACATATGTAGTGATAGATCTCAGAAAGGTTCAAAAAAAATAAAAGAGTGGTATTGCAAATCCTACCCCTCAAAAAATAAGGAGTCAATGTTTTAAAAAAAATATTTTGGTTTTAAAATCTAAAAATAAGAAGAAAAAAGGTATTTTTTTATTTTAAAAAATTTATCAAAATCATTGCTTAAAGTTCAAAATCATATTCTATTTTTAAAAATATAATTTTAAATCACAAATCAACAATCGCAATTGGCAAACCAATTTATTATTGTCTTGAGTTAGAGTAACCCAACCTACACAAACTCAATTTTAGTTTAATATGATAGATCCACTTGCTTGAGAATGAGACGATAGGATCTCTTTACGTCGAAGATATTGCTTCTCGCATAGAGGTCACTCTTCCACATGAAAGAGATCGTTGGATCTCCTCGTGTGGAGGAGTGAACCACATGACGGATATCACCAAAGGCCCGTGGAGGTTGTTGAAGCACCTTTTTTTTTTTTGATGTTACATATTTTTATAAATTTTAATTTTATTAATTTATTTTTATATTTTATATATTTTGTTCACAATAATTTATTATTTTCATAAATAACAATCTTTTTTGTGTAAAGGGCATAACAATTTTTACGCGGTCAAGACAAAGTTAATCTAACAAATTATCCGCACGGTATTAAATTTAGGTGAGGTTTTTGAATAAACACATCTCTCTTTAATTACCCAAAAATAGTTGAAAGTATAAGGAGGCTTTTAAATTTAACTATTGAGAAGGGTGTTAGTATGATTAAAATGCTTGACAAAGTTGTGTGGGGTCAAATGAAATTAGAGATATGCTTTTTTTTTTTTTTTTTAAGGTGTACAGTTATAAAATTAATAAACGTCGGGACCTACTGAGATTAATTACTAAACGCGCGGCTCAGATATCTACTCTCATAACGAGATACATCTACTTTTACAATAAGAGAATAAAACTACTCACACATGCTGGTAAAAGTATATTGTGGGAATTGAACCCTCACTACTGAGGTGGGGGAGATGTGTACTAATTACTTAAACTATGAGTGAATGTATAAAGATATGCCTATCTTTGAAAAAATATTTTATTTTTATTTTTTTGAGAACATTAGATATTTGGTTTTAGAATTATTCAGCAAAATACCTATCGTTATAATTAGTCAAAGATTTTATACTATGGTGTGGTCGTGAAAAGGTCAAAAATGTCGAAAAGCTGTGCAAGTTGATGGGGAGACATGGATATGGGTAAAACAACAATTTTTATAAATATTTATCAGTTAATTGGCACCAAACTATTTTTGACTATGTAGATTTCATTAAAGATAAGTGTTGATCAATATTTAATTATAAAATGTTATTTAATTGTTCATGTATTGGCTAAATTTGTTTTGTTGACTAACAATGAGGGTTTTTAATTAATAATTTTCCTCCTTACGTGAGTCATTGATCTTAACTGATATGCTAGGATAATTTGTTTTTTATTCTGTTGGTTTTTTATGAATGAATCCTCTTTAAAAAAATATATATAAAATGTCCTATTTAATTCTTTTATTATTTATTTAAATTAATTTTAATAATAATTAAAAATTACTTTTAAAGGAACCTTTCTATTGTCCAAAATGGAAGAGATTTTTAAGGAGACATGTCTCTTTCGTTTTGGAAAAGATGATCTATTGATCACTTAGGGAGATTTGCGCCAGATCTTAGAGGAGTTATACTTTTATTTTTATTTTTAGATTTCCTTATATATATTTTTAATTAGTTATTAATTTTTAGTTGATGTGTCATGTTTCTTACAAAAATGGTGTAAACTACATTAATTTTACTATTAATATAAATAATATAGCTTTCATGCATCAGTGTTCAACTTTTCTGTTTATTTTTTTGGGAAAAGTGTTAAATTTTAAGATAAAGATTCAAGATTGGTAAAATCTTTGTTCTCTAATATAGGTTAAACAACATGTTGAGATGCCAATAAACGATTGGATTCGAGAGAAAATAAAAAAAATACAGTTTATATATTATTCATCGACTATGATCATATTTTAGATTCAAATTTTATATTATAAGATATAAAAAGAAAAATTTTAAAAAAAGAAGAAGAAGATATTAAATTCCTTTTTAAAAATTACCGTTCAATGTGATTCGGTGATAAAAACGCTTCATTCAGTTTTATAATATTTAAATTTGAATCGTGAGTATCGTAAATAGTATATTAAAAAAAAATTCCTTCCGATAAGTGATAAAAGCATAAGAGCATGCGTTAAAGTTAATAATGATTTTGGGGACAGAGATTGGCGTGTCAGTCTAATTACTTACACTCAACAAAATAAAAATAAAAATCTGTGGTTTGAAATTTCAATAACCCCGTACGCCATGCTTAATTTAATTGCACGCATGGGCTATACAGTTTTTTATGTTTTCCGAGAAAGAGCATGAAAACAAATTACTAACTATTTTTTTACAGCAAAATCTGTTATTACTGATTATTACTAATTATTACTGATATTGCAACAATTACTAATAATTGATGTATTAACTTTTCAACACCTTCTTTAGTTAAAAAAAAAAAACAGCATGGGAACTTTCATTCATTAGATAACAGTAACATATTTTTTTTCTTCTTTTAAAAAAGAAGAAAAAAACATATTTTTTTCTTAATTATATTCACTCTATAAAATTCTATCACATATTTAATTTGCTAAGTGATGCACTTCATTCCCATCTTAATGATAAGAGTTTAAGTCACACCATATATACTTACTAGTATTTATCTTTAATGGTAAGAGTTCAAGTCTCAACATACGTATTTACCAGCATTTATCTATAGTGATAAGAGTTCAAATACCACCATATATATGTTTGGATAATTTTCTACTTCCATTTATAGTAATAATAATAAGAAATTCTCTCGGTTTTTTCTTAATAGTTCATAGATTAACGGAGAAAATTACCCATAAAAAAGCTTGACAAAGAATATGATATATATATATATATATTTATTTTAATAATTATGATTTATAATGATGAGCTTTGTAACCAAAATGGTCAACAAAGTAATATCATCTTCTTTTTACTATTCAATTGGCAGTAGTAATTTCTTGGTCTAATTTACCTTCAGCTTTAATTATTGTTAATATATTAGTTAATGAGTATTAGATCAAAAAACAAAATCCAGACAAACAACTTTAATTTTTTTAATTCAGAGATAATGACTCGTTTAAAGTCATTCTTGATTTCTTTTTGACTATAAATAGTAATAGACTGTTTACATTACCACAACATTTTTAATGAAAGCCATAGAAAATAAATGAAAAATATCTTTCTAAATTCAGAGAGTTTAGAGTGGAGGAAAAAAGTCTTTATTGAGACAAACGAAACGATATAAACACTCTAAACTTGTTAAAGATTAATTTGAATATATATATTCATGAAGATTTGCAAAAACACCTTTTAAAGATTAATCTATCTCCAAAAATAACTATTTAATTTTATATTTGAATAAAAATACTATACTGTTAAGTTTCTGTTAAAAAGATCTGATGTTACGTAAAAAACAACAAATCATTTTAAAGAAGGCAACTCATTCATGGATTTAAAAAAAAAAAAAGGAATTTCAATTTTTTATTTATTTTAAATTTCAAGTAGTATGTTAAATACTAAAATACTTTTTGTGATATTAGATTTAACGAAAGTTGACTAACAGCAGAGATATTTTCACTAAAATCAACTTTCGATGGATTGATTTTCACCTAAGTCTATAACTAAGGGATTACTTTTATCGATAGATCAACTTTAAGGGAGTTTTTTGCAAATATCTTTATATTCATTTTTTGGAAAACTTTTATTAGATGAATACATAATGCCACGTCTCATTTAATAATTTATATAATCAAGAAGATTAAAACAAAGGTTGGATGGTTTCCCATGTGGATAAGAAAAATAATACTTTTATGGAATTGAATGGAAAGCAACTATGGTATAAAAAGTAGTATAAAGTTTGCATTGGTATTGAATATTGATAGTATATAATAAATGAAAAAAATAAAAAAAAAAAGAAGAAGAAAGAAGGTGGAGGGCCTTTAATTTGTTGGAGAATGGATTTCACATAGAATTTGCAAAACATCCAAAGTTTTTTGACTTTTTTGCTTAGGAATTAGGGACTCTTTAAAGTTGAAGTTTATCTTATGGAAAATAGTAATCGAAAATGTCAACACGTGTTGAATTATATTTGGTTTGTGAAATGATTTTAATTTTGGTGGCCCTCAAATTAGGGAAACTTTTTGGGATGTCACCTATTCAATTTTCAAGACACGCATGGGATGTATATATAAATTCTTGAATAATTCCACTAATTAATAGGTTCTACTTACAAAAATTAAACATTCTACTTGTTCCTTAATCATTATAAAATAATAATTTTTTTAAAAGTACCTTCTCAACAAATAGAATACGATTCAAGAACTTTGATTGTATAAGTATTTTTAGTATTTTTTGTATTTGAAAATGTATTTTTTTTTAAGAGAAAGAAATATATTGTTGAAAACAAAAAACCACAACTATTTAAGAGTATCCTCCTGAACCAAAAACTCCACAAAGAGATAACAAAAATCAAATCAAAAACGGTTTGAACCAAAAGAAACAACGGTTTTAGTGAGGGCATCAGCCACCTTATTGGCAGCTCTAAGAATAAAACATAAGGCAAACACATTAAAAGAGAAACATAACTGAAAAATATCCGAAATAATCAACTCCAAGTCTGAGCAAGGAATAATGCCCTCCTTCAGAACGTTGATCACACCCAAAGCATCTGATTCCACCAAAAGAGGGAAGAAGCCTGAGACAATAGCTAGCTTGATTCTATGAAGAACGGCTGTAACTTCTGCTAAGAGAGGATTCAAGAAGGCTGAAACACAAACTGATATCGTAACCCAAACCCTCCCAAAAGAATCTATGATAATCAACCCCAAGCCTACAACCCCTGAATTAACCACAACACCAGCGTCTATATTTAGCTTGAAAGAATCAACATTTACACATCTCACATTTTCTATCTCAATAAATATAGCAGTTGAGGTGACAAATGATAAATGGATTCACATTAATAATGATTTATCTCACTTGCTGTATGAATCCATTTATCAATTATCATCTCATCTATCATATGTGTTAGGTTGAGATTTGAAGTGAGATGTGTTTGATATAATACCTAAAAACTAAAAATAAAAAAAAAATTGAATTTTCATTGTTTTTCATTGCCTTCATAGACCTTTTTCTATTGAGGGGTCTCAAAATTGAGGACGTTTTATTTCTCGAGGAAGAGACAAAAATGTTTCATTCAATAGTGAAATTTACTTTGCATGTAGATTTTTAAAGGGATAATATTTTATTTTAAGTTGATTTGAATCAATAAATTATTTCCCCAATTTTTTTTTTTAATTTTTGAAAAAACTGTAATATCTTAATAAAACTTTTTGTCTTCCTTATTTTCAAATATAGGAATTATATTTGAAATCTATATTAAAGGACCTCTTGTTTTATTTTAATTTTATTGAAAATACACTTTCAATTTGTAGTTCTAAAATCTGTAACCATCTTTCTCAACTGAAAAGTAATTACACGTATATATGATTTGTTTGACAGGATTTTTAGAAGGCTACTTTTAATTTTTTGAGCCTAAAAATTATTTTGAGAGTGTTTAAATTTTTTAAGAGATAGTTTTAAAGATTTAAAAAAACTCTTATAAGCAAAATAAAAATATATAACTTTTGTAGAAAGAGTTTTTAAGAAGTCAAAAATCTAAATAAAAACTCTATCAAATAAGACCATAAACACTTATGTTGTTTTCATGAGTGTCGAGGATTCAGTAAATCAAATTGAGAGATTTGTATATTGTGGTTAAAAGATCTTTTAACTAAAAATTCAGACAAATTTTATGGTTTCTTCAAAAATCAAGACTAGCCATGAATTTTCCGAAAAGCAGTGCATCTCCCAATAACTTGAAAATAAATCAGATTCAACAAAAAATATTGGAAAAGTTTTTTTTTTTTTTTCTTTTTTTGAAACAGAAAAAGGTTTGATTTGTGTTTCAAACCGTTTCAAGAAAACTAGAATATGATTTATAAGTTAGAGATAATAAGAGATTTACAAAAATCCCTTGACGTTTAACTCATTCCCAAAAATAACCCTCTAGTTTTAAATTTGAGTGTACATCCTCTACCGTTAAGTTTTTGTTAAAAAAAATTGACGTCACATAAAAAATAATTAAAATGATTGCTATAGTCTTTGTTTAAGATAAATTAAAAATAACACATAAACTAAATGTACAAAATAAATTAAATATTAAAAATATAAAATATTCAATTTCTTAGTAATTTTAATTTTTTTATTATTCAAAATTTAAAAATGTACAATAAAAAGATTTTCACCAAAAACAATTAAAAATAGAGGGATTTTCACCTAAATCAACACAGAGTTTTGGAGATGGGTCGAACTTTAGAGGGAATTTTTACTAATCTCCCATAATACTATAATCGTGCAAAAAACTAGAAGCAAGATGTGAATTTCCACAGTCCACACTTATTATCAAGAAAATGAGTTATTTTGTTTTTATCTAAAAAAGAAAAAAAAAATTCACATTTTAAACAAAATGAAGATGTTTGCATCTAATAAATGTTTTTATTTGAATAGAATTAGAACAATTTTATGTATTGTATTTGAAAACTTTTATAAACAATCGAAGCAAATACTTATTTTTACCATAATTTTTGCATTTATTGTTATTAAAATAAAGAATTGTATTTGAATTATGGTTTACTTGAACTTTTGTGGGCTTTCAGGGAGCCAGTGTTGATCTTAAATGGCTTTAGACTTCGTTCAAAACTGGCCCAATTTATTTTGGATCCTTTGGCGGATTCTAATATCGCATATTTTATTATTTAATTTCACTTAATTTTAATATAAATTAATTATCAAAAAAAATTTAAGCTAAATCATTTTTTTAATATCGGGTTGACACTAATCGGGTTAAAGATATATTGGATTATGACAAGATTAAATACTATAAGTATAACCAGGGATAGCAACTTTCACTACGCAAGAGAGAAGTCTTTCTACACGTATTGATAAATCCATAAGGTGAAATTTAAATCCCCAATCATAAATGTGGAAAGTGAAGTGCACAGTCAACTAAAGCAATTTTTGAAATACAAGATTATTTTGTGACATAAAAGAAAAATCAATAAATCTATAATTAATTCATCAATAATAAAATGAGAGGATATGATAGTTTCCCATTGTGACAGCATACTAAAAGAACTAAAATAAAATAAAAATATTTAATTAATGAAAAAAAAAAACAGTTTTTCAAAAGTTGAGATACAATTTTAAATTTAGTTAATAAATTTTGAATAAAATTTCATTTAAACAACAAAAATGATTATTATTTTTCATTCTAAATTAAGCTTTTATAACTTAATCTTAAATTTTTAAATATAATCCAGATTAAAAATAGTGTTTGAAGTTTTTTTTTTCTGGAATCTAAAAGCCTCCAGGTTGTGTAATTCGGGAATTGGGAAGGGAGCAACAATTCGCACTCACAACCTCAACGATACAAGTGTGAGAGGCAAACTACTGGCCATATTGGTTTATAGTTGGATTTCCTTATTTCTCAGAGTTACAAAAAGATTAAAATTTTTAATATAATCCAGATTAATCAATTTATCAGTTTTTCTTCTAGTATTACTAGTAATGAGTAAACACGCATTTTAGCACCATTTACCAGAAGGCTTTGACATGCAATCTGACAAGAGACAACAAGAAAATGAAGTACACAAATTCACTCAATACTTTCATTATATAATAGTAGGAAGCAAAATTTATTCAGTCCTTTATAATCGGTACACACCTGATAAAGATAGGCAGATTATAAGTAATTTTCAAGGTTAGTTTGTAATACATATCAATGATCAAACCAACGTTATCGGTAAAAACTCACAGGATCTGGGCGGCAGAGGGCTTCGAAAGCAGTCATGACTATGCACGTGAGAGAGAGAGAGAGAGAGAGAACATATGAAGAAGCATTCGAAAACTCAAAAATTTACAATCCCTTCGAACCAGGAAGATTGATCCACTGTAGTTGAATTTCGACTTCTCCGCACTCCACGTTTCTCAACCTGAGACAGATATCTTGGATGACTTTGCCATCACTCCACATGATGCAGCTCTCATCGGACAGGCAGTTATCCCTGCTCGGTACAATTCTTGAGATTGTGGTGCCACTTGGGAGGGCAGCCAAGTCCATATTTAAGGCTTCTATATAGCTTTTAATGTTGAATTCTGCATCTCCCATTTTATCATCTTTGGTAAACGTGTCATGGTCATACACTGTCTGATATAACACAGAAAGTTATGCAAATGATCGTACTAATACCAGAATATGTGAATTCTGAGACATGAATGACTGAGATAACAAATTTACAGAATTAAAAGCGTTATATTAACATGCTCTTAATTTGGCATCACTTTCTATTCACTTTAAAATCATTAAATTCTATGAGATTGCAACAAATTAAGAGCATAGTAAGTGTTGCAGAGATAGCAACTTATTCTATGAGAATTTATTTTCTTTAAAATAACATACAAAGAACATAACATTTTAAGTTCCTATGATTATCATTTTCTTTCAATAGTGTTGCAATAGTTATGATGATCAGGAGAAAAGAGGTAAAGAGAGGTGAAAACAATTAGATGGCAGTGTTCTTAGCATTTCATGAAGTCTGGCGGTGGCTGTGAAGCAGACGGATAAAGATGACGGTGGATGTTTAATAAATGTTCTGAATTTCTGATGGGTAAAAAAATAAAAAACACTACCTTATTAAGAAATGGGAGAACCTCATTTAGGAGCAATTTCATTTCCAAAATGGATCAAAAAAGGGGTTAAATTCACACAAACCAAAGATGGGAATGCGGGTCCTATTCCTTCACTCTCATCGTAGTCAATCAAATATGGTCTAGATGCATTGTTTACTATCTAGGCCAAGTTTCCTTAATCGGTTGATACCATTGCACAACATAAATGAACAATGATACCATTACATATGTGTATCTTCTTCAAACATAACATCCATCATTGCAAATATAAATGAATGCAGATTTAAACATTGAAGGTGAAGCCCATGTATGCATTCACCGTAAACGCAATCGTCAGAAATGTATAACAATTGTTTTTCTTTTTCACCAAATCTTCATGAATAATAAGTATGCTAAATGTAAGTAGAAATCTGAACATGGAGTCGCCACCATAAAACCTAACAAAGAGTAGAAACCAACAAGGCAACAATTACCTCTCAAGCTGCACCCATATCAGCCAATATCTCAAATGGGCTGTTCTAGACATGACAATATTTATATATTTATTTAAAAAAAAAATGTTTAACAAGTAGGTAGACCACAATTGGAACATATCAAACGTACATGCAATCATCAAAACATAAAATAGAATGATTACATTAAAAACAAAACAAAGTACTAACCAGCTTAATAGGGATATTAGGATCTGTAATTGAAAGAGTTAAATCCTCATTCCACTCCGGATTCACATCTTTTTTAATCACACGAGTCTTCAGTTTCTGCATCAAACATTTCAACTAATGAATAAATGCTTAAAAATTACTACCAAAAAAAAAAAAAAAAAAAAAAAGAACACCCATTTCAAAATTTCGAAAAAAACCAGTTTCAAAAACTCAAAAACAATACAATTACAGATAATGTTTTGAAATGCAAAATCCTTGATTTCCAGGTATTTAACGTTATCCAATTTGGCAACGGTTAAAATTCAGTCCATCCTTGTCCAGTGCAAGTAAATTTGAAACGTTTTCAAATCCCATAAATGCCGGTTGGAATTGGCTAAAGACAAAAATCTCAAATATCAGAATATTGGCGTGCGAGAAAAGCAGTCTAATTAGAAAGAAAAGACTACAACGAAGAACCTGTCTGCCCATCTTCACGACAACATAAGGATCGCTACTACGGACGTCACGAACAGCTAGATTAACACCGCGTTTCACACGAATCCTCAATAGACCCAAAAGACTGTCCATCCTCGACGACTTCTTCTTCTTATTATTATTCTGCTATCTCTCCCTCCAATTCCCTTCTCTGCAATTCCACCAATTCATCACAATAACACACTGAATCCCTTTATAATTCCACAAAAAAAATATTTGAAGGAAAAATACAAATTAGGTAAATCGGGAACCACGTACTAATTGGGTCCCACCAGAATTCTGTTTCTAAATTCCCAGATTGTACAAAGCGCCGGCTTTGATAACTGTTTGTGTTTCTAATTGGGTTTTCGAATTTGTTTTTCAAAATTGTTTTTTATTTTTTATTTTATTTTATGTTTATTTTGGGACGGAGGAAGGGGAGGACCGGTTGAGGAGATGTGCTGGAGGGAGGGGAGATAATGGGAGGAGGTGACCGGGAGATCCGGTTAAAACTTCGGGTAACAATAGGCGGGGATTTGTTTTTGGGGGTTGACTTGGTGTGATCCTGACATCACCACACAACTTACATGCCGTTTAATACGCTGTTTTTGTTTCTATTTTTTTTTTTTTTCAATTTCATTTTTGGTTTGTCTGAGAATATAAAGTTAAGAGGGGGGATTTTCTTCCATGTTTTTCTTTTTTGTTGTCTGGAACCTTCTTTCCTTTTCCCTACTTTTTCTTTTTTTTTAAAAAAAAATTGTTTTGTCGAAGTCAAAACAAAAAAATTGTTTTGTTTTTTATTAACTACAGTATTAAGTATATTAGAAGTAATTCTACAGATATTTCAATAATAATAATAATAAAAATAATTCTTAACTACAATAAAAATAACATTTTTAAAAATTAACATTGAACTTCCCAACTATTAGTTTTTGATAATTAATTTTAATGATTAACCATATCAAAATGATAAAATGACTTAAATACCTCTATTACTCTTAATTTAATTACATCAAAAATTATAATTGTTTTTTAAAGAAAAATCTTATTAAAAATCAAAACCCAAACTACTTTGGCATATCAGCCAAAGTTACATACTTCACTAAGTGAGGAACATAATCTATTAGAAACAAATCTGAATCAAGAGACAAAACCAACTTGGCCAAAGCATGAGCATCCTTGTTACACTCTTTAGGAGCAAAGCTGACAGAAGAGACATTACAATGCTCAAGAGCCAAAGAAATATCATGCAAGATAATATCCAAATTTAGAACCAACGGAAGAACTAGCATTCACACTTGCAACCATAGATGCTGCATCAGACTCAATCGAGACAGAAAGTAACCCCGAATCTGCAGCAAACCTGATCCCTCTAAGAAGCGCCACATCTTTTGCAACCTGAGGCGAGAAGTGCGCCAACAGCTTCTGTACAGAAGAAGCACAAACCAGACCCAAGTGATCTCGAATTATGACGCCAACCCCTACCACGCCTCTATTCGAATCCAAGGCAGCGTCCGTGTTTATTTTTCAGGAGCCCCGAACTAGAGGGATCTAGCAGCTGTAGAAGGCTAGACATCAGCAGCCTGAAACTCCTTCAAGAAGGTGTGGCTTTAGTCCACCACCTCACATATAGAAAGGGACATATGCAAATGAACCCCTCTATTCCTCTTAAACCACAAACACCATTAAAATCACACGGAAGGATTCAAGCTCCTCACCAAGAAGCTGAGCACGGGCCACTAAAATGAAATCCAAGAAAGAGAGGTTTTGGAAACCTGCAAGGCCAGTAAGAATCCTACTAGAGGAACGAAACTGTTTGAGAAACTTACACCCCCCAAGTAGCATGCAATGTCGACTCGACCTTACCACACCCAAACGGATAACCCGGATCAGAACTAATCCCCCTACGAACCAAATTTAGATTGGTTGGGAGCTAATCGCTGCACGCCTTCCAAATAAACATTTTAATTGTCGGAGGGATGTTCAAACTCCACTAGCAATTCCACCAAGCTACAACAGACAAACCCCTTGAAGAACCAGCCTCTACCTCAAGCGATCTCTCAAGCTGATAGCCACTCTTTACCGAGAATTCCCAGAGGAATCATAATGCCAATAAAAATCATCCGGCAAACTAGCCAAGGAGGAAGGAATGGACAAGATCGCTTTCTGATCTTCTGGGAGGAAAAACTCGGCCACCTATTGACGAATTCCACTTACTAGAGGGTAGCTTGAGAAGGCAAACCGATGTTGTCTCACCAAGGTTAGGCTGCGACGAAACACGAAAAGAAGTTAGCCTAGGAAGCCAGCGATCAGAATAAGTAGCTACCGAGGTACCGTCTCCAATCCTCTACCTACACCCTTGATCAATCAAGCCTCTCCCCCACATAAAGCTCTTCCACCCAAAGGAGCTCGACGAACGAGCCTTAGTATCTAAGAACTTAGAGTTCTGGTGATAGAACCCTTTAAAAACTCTAGCTACCAGTGAAGTCGGATTACGGATTAATTGCCAACATTGTTTTGCCAGCATCGCCTTATTAAACATTGAAAGATCCTTAAACCCTAAACTACCCTTCGATTTCTTCTTACATAGTTTTGCCCAAAAACCCCAATGAAGCTTACTCGAATTCCCACCAAGATGAATGATGGAGATAAAATTAAGAAAAACTTAATTTAAAATAAATAAATAAAATTGTAAAAAAAAAGGTTGATGGCTAGATTAGATCTCCATCACTGAGGGGGACGGGCAGGCGAGAGCCGCCACGATGGAGATCCTGGCTTAGAGATTCAGGCGCTAGAGATCTATTTCCTTTTCTTCTTCTTTTTTCATTTTTTTTTATTCTTTAAGAGATGAACTATGGAGATTCAATTTTTTTAGTTTTTATATTTCTTATAATTTTTATTTTTAAGTATTTAAAATATGATGAAATAAACAAAAATAACCTTCTAACAATTAAATTTGACTAATATCGAGGGAAAACTAATATCAACTTTTTAGAATTTTTTTTTTTTTTTACATATAATTGAGCAACCCTCATATAGCATATGTGTAATTAATTAGTTCTTTATATTATTATAGATTTGTAAAAAAAACCCTAGTTATCCATTAAGAAAAACTGACTTTTGCCACATACAAATGTGTGAAAAAATCTAGCATATCTCCTTTAATATAAATAGTTTAATATATATATATATATATATATATATATATATATATAGATATATATTGAAACAACCACTACACTAGTAAAATCGAATTTAATAAAATAAAGCAAATCTCTTGCCACATAAAATTTCAACTAGTAAAGAGAGCCAAATAAGCTAAATTATGGGCCAAGCTATTCCCAGATTTGGAAACAACTTAACACCTATGAATCTCAACTTCTTAACATAAGGTTTGAATATCTTCGATCACGAAACCAATAACACTTCAAGAAGGCTTGACAAGGTTAACACCTATCACCATTCACCATATTGACATCATTCACCTCTGCCATAACCACAGTTAAGCCCAGCTACTTTACCACACCAAACCTCATAGGAGACATGAGTTTAAAACTAGAGGGAGATCCTTGAAAGCTTTTATAGATTCTTCATTCCTAACTCTCCAACGTAAACTATTACTCATCAACTCTCTACCCAACATTATATTTCTCCAAGTGTGAGAACTTTGATTAAAATACTTGTTCTTTAAAACATGAAAGACCAACTAATTCTGATTAGACACTAACATCTATTCTTGTTTAGTTAATAAAGTTTAATTAAAAAGGCTAAGATCTTTTAACCCCAAACCATCTAACGCCTTAGACAAACACATCCTTTCACCATTGACCCAATTAATCTTCATCCTCTCTTTATTGGTCCCCAATCAGTAACCCTAGGATCAAGAAGTTCAATTCTTTGTACTATGTGGCTGGGATTGAAAAAGACCTTATCAGATAGTTTGGGATTGATTGAGCAACCGCCTTAATCAAAACCTTCACACTCCCTTTCCAACTGCATATTTCCACCAAACTCTATCCTTAATAGTCACTGAAAGCCTTCTTCTTGTTTTCTCCCCACAACTGTTAGAAGACCAAGGTATTCATCATGAGATTGAACATTCTTTAACCCAAAAACTTCCTTCATGTCCCTCTAACCTTTTGGTCAACATTCAAACTAAAAGTAATGCTGGACTTTTAGATGTTGACTTGCTGAGCAGATCCACACTCGTACTCCTCCAACACCCATTTAATCTCCGTGCAGCTTTGGGTTAAAGCATGAAAAATTAGGATGCTATCATCTGCGAAGAAAATTTGGTCCACCAACGAACCTCCTCTTATACATTAAAAGCCCAAAGACTCCCTTTAATGTTTAACATCCTTAAAGAGAGTGAAGAGAGCTTCAACACACAACATGAATATGTAAGGAAATAAGAGACATCCTTGTCGAATGCCTCTTGTAAGTATCACCTCCCTTACAATAGTAGCATTAATCATAAAAGATAGATTAGAGGTAGAAACACAATCATAAACCAGATCAACCCACCTCGAAGGGAACCCTAATTTATCTGTCAAGCAACACAAGAAACTCAATTTCACACGGTCGTACACCTTATTCATATCGAGCTAAATAGTAGTAAGGCCTTTTTTTTCTTGTTTTTCTATGTCCTGCAGTATACAACATCTCAAAAACAACCAAGACAATTGTCAAAGATCACCCTCACTTGAATAAAAGAACTTTGATTGTATGAAATAATGTTTCGCAATACAAAGCTTTAACATGTTAGCTAACGAAATAGCCACCACTTTGTATATCACACCGCACATACTTATTACTATGAAATTCTTCATACACACATGATTCTTGGTCTTAGAAACCAACACTATATTAGTCTTATTGAAATTCCTAATATAAATTTTCTCATTCAAAACTCTTAAGCGTAAGTTGTTATCACTGCCAAATCTTTGTTTCATTTTGAAAAAGGTTCAAATTTTTTTTGCTATTGTTTGTCAGATAAACCATCGATTGAATAGCTCCACTACCAATACACCAAATTGTTCTAATTTCCGAAGAGTAACAGAGTTGGAGCATTCTTTCTTTGTAATAACAACATAATACCTACTGAAGTTATTATTATTTAATGACATTTCTTTCTCCTTTGAATAATTGATGGTAACTAAAGTAAAAATTACATGTTTATTATATCTAAACATACTTGCTTTTGAACATTAAGAGGTCATTTATTTTTCTATCTGAAGACTGAATATGTTTGAATTTTTCTAAAAATTGAATAGAGACTGAAACCTAAAACCTTAATGACGTGTTTATTTATTTATTTATTTTTCATTTTAATGAGTATTGATTGTTTATTTTCTTAATATAGAAATATTTTGATGAAGATAAAATTAAAAATATATTAATATAAGAATGATAATTATATAATAAAATATTATAATTATAAAAAAAGTATTGTAATTATGATTCATTAATTAAATATTAAATGATAAATTAACTTTCTAACTTTTTATTTTAAGTTATTTTTAATATTTTTTAGTTGTTTAACCACTTAAAAAAAAAAAGTAACTAAATGTATTCGTCTTAAGCCTGTTAGTTATAAGTGGAAAAAACAAACAACCTAAAGTATATAAAATTTTATTGACAATATAATTTAAATAATTATTTTTAACGTAGCCGGTATATTGTACAATTGACGTGTTAAGTAATGATAATAGATCTCTCAATTATTATTCAAAGTACATTTAATTTTTTGATAACAAATTAAAACGAAAAATGGCCACTTAAAAAATGACAAGCATTGGAAACTCAATTATGCAATCTACATGTCAATTTTGTGCTAAAAACGGAAGGAGGTAAGTTTTAAAAAAACACAGTATAATAATTGTTAATAATCATATTATAAAATTTTATTTCACTCTATATCCATCAAATTACCTAAACATCCCCGTATTCTCACCGTCATTTTCTTTCCTCCTCATGTGGCTCCCTGGTCAAAAGTTTATCTTACAAAATCGAATATTAACAATAGAAAATGAAACTTTTTCAAGCAAAACCATATTACATCATCTTCATTTCTTCTTTCCCATTATTTTATTTTCCCCTCTATCATCTACACTTTTCTTGTTTCAATACGTATTATACGTTATGAGTTTTATTTGGTTGAATAAACTGTTTAAATAATTTTGTTTAAATCTTTAAAAAAAAAAAAAAATTTATACAGAAGATTCACAATATATTATGTTTTATAAATTGTGAAATCTAAAATTAGAAACCATCAAAATCTAGTTCAAAAATTATAAAACCATACTTAGAAAATTATGAGCATAATTTTTAAGATTTTTAAGTATAATTTCATAATTTCCAAACTACGATTTCACAAAACTCGTGCAAAACAATAATCATTTTCGAGAAGTTGCATTCCTACACTCAAGATTTTGCAACAAAGTATGATAATAGTAATAGTCACCTGGCGTTTCTATCAATACAAAATTCAAAACGTTTCATGCTTCCAAAGTCATACGACTTGAGAAAAATACAATCAAAATTGTTACGATAAGTTCTCATTAAGCTTATCAGTATTGTTAATAACGACCATCGCTTGAAATTAATCTCTTATTTTTGTTATTAATTAATTATAAATATTACTGTAACGCCCATAATTTTTCGTAATTATGAAAAGTATATTATTTTCATGGTGCATTTGGATGATAGTGAATCCAATTGAATACTGGTGAAGTCAATTTGGTAATTGGTTAGATGTGGAATATTTTTAGAATAATTGTTGAGATGAAATGTGATCAAGAATAAATTTGTGTCATTGTAGGATTTTAAGAAGTTCAAGGGAGCATATGATAATTAGGAAGATATTTATATATGTATGTGAGTATGTTTGTGAGTGTTTACATACAAGGAAAATTTAAAAAAAAAAAAAAGAGAAAAATTGATTGGCACAGCACAAAAGCATTCTCTAAATCAAAAATAAAACATATGAAGAATGAAATTGGCAGAGAACAAAACAGAGAGCTCGCGTGAGAAGAAAGAAGAGAGAAGAGGAGAGAGCAAGAAGAGAGAGAAAGGAAAGAGAAGAAGAAGGAGAAGGAAATTGACGTTGGTCCAGAAGAGTTTTGTGTTCAGAATAATATTTCAGGTTTGGTGGTATTTTTTTTTGTATTTTTCAGATTTTTCAGAAATTTTCATAATTGTTATATTATATTTTTAATTTATTTGAGATATATGGATTATGATCTGTTGTTTGAAATTGATTTTGGGATAATTTGGTATATATATTATTTATAATAACTTAATTTCGAATATATATATATATATATATAGATATATATATCTTATTTGTTGTATATATATATATTTATAATGCTTTGATATATATATTCAAATTACTTTTATTACCACAATATATATATATATATATATAATCAATATCATTATAAATAATATATATACAACAAATAAGATATATATATATATATCTATATATATTTATAATGATATTGATTATTGTTATATATATATAATATATATATATATTATTTGTAATGATTTTGATTATATATATATATTGTGGTAATAAAAGTAATTATAATGATATTGATTATATATATATATATTGTGGTAATAAAAGTAATTTGAATATATATATATATTGTTACTGATTTGGAGTACATGTATTTGGAATATATTCTGAATCCGTAATATTATTTATGAAAAATATTATGAATTGATTTTTGATATGTTTTGAGTATAGTAATATTACGGAGAATATTATTAAAATATATATTATTTTGCGATTTGTTTCGAAACATGATTCGGGGCATTTGGATTTACTATGGATTTATGATATATAATTGCACGTGATTTTAAATGTGATTTGAAGCGATTTCTGGATTCAGAAATATTTTCGGAAACGATTTTGTAATTTGTTTGTATTTGTATTTTGATGCGATTAAAATTCCGGAAATGTGTATCCTGATTTGGATATGATTTCAGAATTTAAATTGATGATTCTGTTATGAACGAATTATATGATTTTCGAAAAATGATTTGGCTCTGATATATGTAGACACATATATGGATATAGGAGATTGGCATGTCAATTGGGTTCTCTGAGTAGTACTACGCCTATATGTTGATAGAGGTACCACCCCTTGCGGGTTGAGAAATTTGATCTGGGATATGCAGGGGCTTACCCGTTGGTATCCAACTCTGATATGTATATGGGATACGCAGCGGCTCACCCGTGGGTATCCAACTCTGATATCTGTACAGCCCGTAATCCAGTCCGAAAAGTATGTTTAGTATATCAGGAGCCTGAAATGAAATTAGAAATGTGATATGATCTGCATATGCTTTGACTTGTATTTGATTTGAATTGAGCCTTGTTTATAATAACTTAATTTCGAATATATATATATATATATATATATATATATTGTTATATAATGCTTTTGATTAGATATATATATATATATTATTTGTAATGATTTTGATTATATATATATATATTGTGGTAATAAAAGTAATTATAATGATATTGATTATATATATATATTGTTATATATATATATATTGTAATGCCCCTAATTTTCCGTAATTATGAAAAATATATTATTTTTATAGTGCATTTGGATAATAATGAGTCCAATTGAATATTGGTGAAGTCAATTTGGTAATTGGATAAGTGTGAAATATTTTTGGACTAATTATTGAGATGGAATATGATTAAAAATAAATTTGTGCCATTGTAGAATTTTAAGAAGTTTAAGGGAGCATATGGTAATTAGGAAGGAAGATATTTATATATGTATGTGTGTGAGTGTTTACACACAAGGAAAATATTAAAAAAAAAAAAAGAGAAAAATTGATTGTCACAGCACAAAAGCATTCTCTAAAATCTCAAAAACAAATGAAGACCAAATGAAGAGCAGAGACAGAATAGGCGAGAGAGTGCTCGCGTGAGAGAAGAAAGAAGAGAGAAAAGGAGAGAGAAAGAAGAGAGAGAAAGGAAAGAGAAGAAGAAGGAGAAGGAAATTGATGTTGGTCCAGAAGAGTTTTGTGTTCAGAATAGTATTTCAGGTTTGGTGGTATTTTTTTCGTATTTTTCAGATTTTTTAGAAATTTTCGGAATTGTTATATTACATTGATTTTTAATTTATTTGAGATATATGGATTATGATCTGCTGTTTGAAATTGATTTTGGGATAATTTGGTATATATATTATTTGTAATAAATTAATTTCGAATATATATATATATATTGTTATATATATATATTATTTATAATGAGTTTGATTATATATATATATATATATTATTTATAATGATATTGGTTATATATATATATATATATTGTTATATATATATATATTATTTATAATGAGTTTGATTATATATATATATATTATTTATAATGATATTGGTTATATATATATATATATTGTGGTAATAAAAGTAATTATATATTAGTAATGATTTTGATTATATATATATTGTTATATATATATATATATATGATTTGTAATGATTTTGATTATATATATATTGTGACAATAAATTAATTGTAAATATATATATATATATATATATATATATATATATATATTGTTACTGATTTGGATTATATGTATTTGGAATATTCTGGATCCGTAATATTGTTTACGAAAAATATTCTGAATTGATTTTTCGATATGTTTTGATTATAGTAATATTACGGAGAATAATATTAAAATATATATATATATATATATATTATTTTGTGATATGTTTCGAAAAGTTATTCGTGGCATTTGGATTTACTATGGCTTTATGATATATAATTGCACGTGATTTTAAATGTGATTTGAAGTGATTTCTGAATTCAGAAATATTTTCGGAAACGATTTTGTAATTTGCTTGTATATGTATTTTGATGTGATTCAAATTCTGGAAATGTTTATACTGATTTGGATAATTGACGATTCTGTTCTGAATGAATTATATGATTTTCAAAAAATGATTTGGCTCTGATATATGTAGACATAGATATGGATATAGGAGATTGACATGTCAATTGGGTTCTCTGAGTAGTACTACGCCTATATGTTGATAGAGGTACCACCCTTTGCGGGTTGGGAAATTTGATCTGGGATACGCAGCGGCTCACCCGTTGGTATCCAACTCTGATATGTATATGGGATACGCAGCGGCTCACTCGTTGGTATCCAACTCTGTTCTGTATAGCCTGTAATCCAGTCCGAAAAGTATGTTTAGTATATCAGGAGCCCGAAATGGAATTAAAAATGTGATATGATCTGTTTATGATTTGAGATGAGAAATTATTTGATTTGGAATTATTATGTTTTTATAAGATATTTATTCTGATTTCCGATGGATTTATCGATAATTGCTTCAATATGATATTTATTTCAGTTTTCCGATGGATTTGTATATTCGAAATATTATTTGATTTGAAACGTATTTTATATTGGGAAGTGATTTACGAATATTTGACTTGACTTGTTGTTAATGTGAATATCTGCTTTGACTCGTATTTGATTTGAATTGAGCCCCAAATTGATTATTTATTTGTCAATCTATTTTTGATATTGATTTAAATGATATTACAAGGTAAGTGGAAATATAGTTTTCTGTACACCCACTAAGCTATATGCTTAGCGTGTTGAGTTTTCTCACACGCAGGTAAAAGAATGGTTGAAGGGGACAAGGATCAGAAAGAGTAGAATCTGCTGAGATAGTAATCAGAATCACATCACTCATGCATTTTTGGTAGCCCACTACATATTTGATGTTTTATATGTATTATATCGGCATGCATGGACAAGAATGTTTTTGTAAATATTTGAAATGGTATTTAGTTTTTATGTATGTTTTGTAATATTTGGGCCCTTAGATTTTAATGTTTTTGAAATTGAATATTTAATAGTATTTTAATATAATTTGTTTTAGTAAGTCGCACCGGCTATGGAAGGTTGCGCAATTTAATTTGCGATTATAGAAGTGTGGATTTTATGAATTGTGAAAACAGATTTTGGAAAGTCAGAAAAACAGAGGAAACTCTGGCGAAATTTTCAGAAAATCTTTTTGGACCATAATTTTTAAATATTTATTTGGATCATTAATTAAAGTTTCCTGTATTGAAATTTGTTTTTCGTATACGGTAGCGCTCCCCGATTCGGTCCGAGCGGATTTGGGTCGTGGGGTGTTACATATATATTGTGGTAATAAAAGTAATTTGAATATATATATATATATATATATATATATATATATATATATATATATATATATATATTGTTACTGATTTGGATTACATGTATTTGGAATATATTCTGAATCCGTAATATTATTTATGAAAAATATTCTGAATTGATTTTCGATATGTTTTGAGTATAGTAATATTACGGAGAATATTATTAAAATATATATTATTTTGCGATTTGTTTCGAAACATGATTCGGGGCATTTGGATTTACTATGGATTTATGATATATAATTGCACGTGATTTTAAATGTGATTTGAAGCGATTTCTGGATTCAGAAATATTTTCGGAAACGATTTTGTAATTTGTTTGTATATGTATTTTGATGCGATTCGAATTCCGAAAATGTGTATCCTGATTTGGATATGATTTCAGAATTTAAATTGATGATTCTGTTATGAACGAATTATATGATTTTCGAAAAATGATTTGGCTCTGATATATGTAGACACAGATATGGATATAGGAGATTGACATGTCAATTGGGTTCTCTGAGTAGTACTACGCCTATATGTTGATAGAGGTACCACCCCTTGCGGGTTGGGAAATTTGATTTGGGATACGCAGCGGCTTACCCGTTGGTATCAAACTCTGATATGTATATGGGATACGCAGCGGCTCACCCGTTGGTATCCAACTCTGTTCTGTATAGCCCGTAATTCAGTCCGAAAAGTATGTTTAGTATATCAGGAGCCCGAAATGGAATTCAAAATGTGATATGATCTGTATATGATTTGAGATGAGAAATTATTTGATTTGGTATTATTATGTTTTCATAAGATATTTATTCTGATTTTCGATGGATTTATTGATATTTGCTTCAATATGATATGTGTTTCAGTTTTCCGATGGATTTGTATATTCGAAATGTTATTTGATTTGAAACGTATTTTATATTGGGAAGTGATTGACGAATATTTGACTTGACTTGTTTTTAATATGAATATATGCTTTGACTTGTATGTGATTTGAATTGAGCCCCAAATGGATTATTTATTTGTCAGTATATTTTTGATGTTGATTTAAATGATATTACAGTGTAAGTGGAAATATAGTTTTCTGTACACCCACTAAGCTATATGCTTAACGTGTTGAGTTTTCTCACACGCAGGTAAAAGAATTATTGAAGGGGACAAGGATCAGAAAGAGTAGAATCTGCTGGGATAGTGAACAGAGTCACATCACTCCTGCATTTTTTGTAGCCCACTACATATTTGATGTTTTATATGTATTATATCGGCATGCATGGACAAGAATGTTTTTGTAAATATTTGAAATGGTATTTAGTTTTTATGTGTGTGTTGTAATATTTGGGCCCATGGATTTTAATACTTTTGAAGTTGAAAATTTATAAGTATTTTGATATAATTGGTTTTGGTAAGTCGCACCGGATATGGAAGGGTGCGCAATTTGATTTCAGATTATAGAAGTGTGGATTTTATTAATTGTGAAAACAGGTTTTGGAAAGTCAGAAAAAAACAGAGGAAATTCTGGCGAAATTTTCAGAAAATCTTTTTGGACCATAATTTTTAAATATTTATTCGGATCATTACTTAAAATTTATGTTCTGAAATTTGTTCTCCGTATCCGGTAGCGCTCCCCGATTCGTTCCGAGCAGATTCGGGTCGGGTGGTGTTACAATTTTGGTATCAGAGCAATCCCAGAGACCTCCAGCATTAGCCAGACCAGGTCAGTCCACAGCATCTGTGGCTAGTGCTCCTAGTAGTACAGTTAGGGGACCAGCCTTAGCACTTTGTAACCATTGTGGGAGGAGTCATCCGGGTGAATGTTGAAAATTGACCGGAGCTTGCTTCAGTTGAAAATTGACCGGAGCTTGCTTCAGATGTGGGTCCCGCGATTATTTTATGAGAGATTGTCCGAGGGCTCAGGCTATTTCTGAGCTGCCATCAGTGAGGTCAGCTCCCACCGTTCCCAGAGGGAGGAGACCTAGTCAGATAGGGACGGAGGTTAGTAGGCCCGGAGGGGCAACAGAGTCTTCAGGGCATCAGGAGAGTCGGGCACCAGCTCGAGCTTATGTTATTAGGACTTAGGAGGACAGGGATGCACCAGATGTGATTACTGGTATGGTTTCTATTTTTGACCTTACTGTAACTGCATTGATAGACCCTGGATCTACACATTCGTATATTTGTGATGCCATGATTAGAGATAAATATATGAAAACTGAGTCTACTGAGTTTGATGTGATAGTGAGTAGTCCCTTAGGCCACAGTGTGATCGTGAATAGGGTTTCTAGAGATTGTCCTATCAGAATACAGGAGTATGAATTTTCAGGTGATTTGATAGATTTGCCATTCCATGACTTCGATTTAATTTTGGGCATGGATTGGTTATCCAGACACCGGGTTATAATTGACTGTAGTCTAAAGCGAGTGACGCTTAGGACATCAAATGGTGCAGAGGTACTAATGGTGGGCGATAGAAGATATTATCTCTCTAATGTTATTTCAACCATTACTGCTTTGAAATTGATCAGAAAGGGGTGTGAAGCCTATTTAGCACATGTGGTCGATTCACGGAAGGTTGATTTCAGTCTACAGAATATACCTACCGTATGTGATTTTTCAGATGTATTTCCAGAAGAACTTCCTGATCTACCACCGGTGAGAGAGGTAGAATTTGTAATTGATGTGATACCGGGCACTGCACCAGTATCAGTTGCTCCGTACAGAATGGCACTTGCAGAATTAAAAGAGCTAAAGTTGCAGTTGCAAGAGTTGTTAGATAAGGGATTCATTCGACCTAGTGTTTCCCCGTGGGGAGCACCGGTACTGTTTGTGTAAAAGAAAGATGGGTCGATGAGATTGTGTATCGATTACAGGCAATTGAATAAACTCACAATCAAGAATAAATATCCGTTGCCTAGGATCGATGACTTGTTTGATCAGTTAAGATGAGCCATTGTCTTCTCGAAGATTGATATCAGATCAGGATATCACCAATTGAGGGTGAAAGATTCTGATATTCAGAAAACAGCTTTTCGGACACGGTACGGACACTATGAATTTGTGGTTATGCCATTTGGGTTGACTAATGCACCAACAGCCTTTATGGATCTGATGAACCGTATCTTCCGTCCGTATCTGGATCTGTGTGTTGTAGTATTCATCGATGATATTCTGATATACTTTCAGACTGCAGCAGAACATGATCAGCATCTCCGAATAGTGTTACAGATTCTGAGAGAAAAGAAGTTGTATGCCAAGCTCAGCAAATGTGAATTCTGGCTGAATGAAATTGCTTTTCTGGGACATGTAGTATCGGCAGATAGTATTAAAGCAGATCCCAAGAAAATTGAAGCAGTTATGGAGTGGAAGCCTCCTAGAAATGTTTCTGAGATTCGGAGTTTTCTAGGTTTGGCCGAATACTACAGACGGTTTGTAAAGGGGTTTTCATCCATAGCTACTCCTCTGACTAAACTGCTGCACAAGAATGTCAGGTTCGAATGGAATGAGAAATGCCAGACGGCTTTTGAGAAATTGAAAGTGATGTTGGTTGAAGCACCAATTCTTGTACAGCCAATATCAGGAAAAGACTTTGTGGTTTACAGCGATGCTTCACACAATGGCCTGGGATGTGTATTGATGCAGAATGGGAAGGTAGTTGCATATGCTTCCAGACAGCTGAAAACACATGAACAGAACTATCCGACGCATGATCTGGAACTTGTAGCTATTGTGTTTGCCCTGAAAATATGGAGACATTATCTGTATGGAGAGAAATGCTACATATACACTGATCATAAGAGTCTCAAGTATTTGCCTACTCAGAGAGAACTTAATTTGAGGCAGGGGTGATGGATGAAGTTGATTAAAGATTATGATTGTGTGATTGACTACCATCCAGGGAAAGCGAATGTTGTCGCTGATGCTCTAAGCAGGAAATCTTTGTATGCACTGAGAGCTATGAATGCTCAATTGAGACTGACATTAGATGATGCTATCCTTGCTGAGTTGAAACTCAAGCCAAATTTGATTCAGCAGATACAGGATCAGCAACAACAAGATGAGAAACTTTTAGCCATCCGTGGTCAAGTCCAAGAGGGGAAGCAGACTGACTTTGTAATCAAGGATGATGGTATTCTGTACTTTTAAGGATAGAGTTTGTGTTCCGAATGATGATGAGTTGAGAAAGATCATTCTGACAGAGGCACACAGTAGTCCGTATTCGATGCATCCTGGTAGTACAAAAATGTATCGAGATCTGAGGACTCAGTATTGGTGGTCAGGTTTGAAAAGAGATGTGATTGAATTTGTGAACAGATGTATAACATGTCAGCGGGAAAAAGCGGAACACCAGGTTCCATCAGGTTTGCTACAGCCAATATCCATACCTGAATGGAAATGGGACCGCATTACCATGGATTTTGTCACAGGATTACCCCTCACACGAAGTAAACAGGATTTGATTTGGGTAATTGTGGATCGACTGACAAAATCAGCACACTTCCTACCTGTCAAAACGGATTATTCTTTGGACAGGTTAGCAGAGCTGTATATCAGAGAAATAGTCCGATTACATGG
Organism: Xanthoceras sorbifolium; assembly: GCA_003430845.1. NCBI lineage: Eukaryota > Viridiplantae > Streptophyta > Magnoliopsida > Sapindales > Sapindaceae > Xanthoceras > Xanthoceras sorbifolium. Next base: position 26,724,578 of record CM010610.1, on the reverse strand, counting down.
TGTACCAGCTTCGATAATTTCTGACAGAGATCCGAGGTTTACATCCAGATTCTAGAAGAAATTTCAGGAAGCTTTGGGTACACGATTGAACTTCAGTACAGCTTTCCATCCACAGACAGATGGACAATCAGAGCGAGTCATTCAGGTGCTTGAAGATATGCTCAGGAGTTGTATAATCAATTTTAAAGGGAGTTGGGTTGATCATCTTCCATTAATTGAATTTGCATACAACAATAGTTTTCAGACGAGCATAGCTATGGCACTATACGAGGCATTGTATGGCAGGAAATGCAGGATACCCTTATGTTGGACAGAGTTGGGTGAAGACAAGTTGGTTGGACCTGATGTGATTAGACAGACGGAAGAGAAAGTTAAGATTATAAAAGACAGATTGAAAGCTGCTTCCGATCGTCAGAAATTGTATGCGGATCTGAAACGAAGAGACATTGAGTATGTAGTCGGAGACAGGGTATTTTTGAAAGTATCGCCATGGAAGAAGATATTGAGATTCAGAAAGAAAGGAAAGTTGAGTCCGAGGTTTATTGGTCCATACAAGATCATTGAACGTGTGGGACCAGTAGCTTATCGACTGGCTTTACCTTTGGAACTGGAAAAGATCCATGATGTATTTCATGTATCCATGTTGAGACGATACAGATCTGACCCGTCGCACAGAGTTCAGACTGAAGCCATTGAGATTTAACCTAATCTGACATATGAGGAAGAACCAGTGGAGATTTTAGACAGAGAGATAAAAGAACTTCGGAATAAGAAAATACTGCTAGTGAAGATACTCTGGAGGAACCATAATGTGGAAGAAGCTACATGAGAAAGCGAAGAAGTGATGCGACAACAATACCCACAACTATTTGAATGAGGTAAATTTCGCGGACGAAATTTCTTAAGGGGGGAAGAATTGTAACGCCCCTAATTTTCCGTAATTATGAAAAGTATATTATTTTCATGGTGCATTTGGATGATAATGAATCCAATTGAATACTGGTGAAGTCAATTTGGTAATTGGTTAGATGTGGAATATTTTTGGAATAATTGTTGAGATGGAATGTGATCAAGAATAAATTTGTGCCATTGTAGGATTTTAAGAAGTTCAAGGGAGCATATGATAATTAGGAAGATATTTATATATGTATGAGTATGTATGTGAGTGTTTACATACAAGGAAAATTAAAAAAAAAAAAAAAAGAGAAAAATTGATTGGCACAGCACAAAAGCATTCTCTAAATCAAAAATAAAACATATGAAGAATGAAATTGGCAGAGAACAAAACAGAGAGCTCACGTGAGAAGAAAGAAAAGAGAAGAGGAGAGAGAAAGGAAAGAGAAGAAGAAGGAGAAGGAAATTGACGTTGGTCCAGAAGAGTTTTGTGTTCAGAATAATATTTCAGGTTTGGTGGTATTTTTTTTTCTTCTCCTTCTTCTTCTCTTTCCTTTCTCTCTCTTCTTTCTCTCTCCTCTTCTCTCTTCTTTCTTCTCACGCGAGCTCTCTGTTTTGTTCTCTGCCAATTTCATTCTTCATATGTTTTATTTTTGATTTAGAGAATGCTTTTGTGCTGTGCCAATCAATTTTTCTCTTTTTTTTTTTATTTTAATTTTCCTTGTATGTAAACACTCACATACATACTCATACATATATAAATATCTTCCTAATTATCATATGCTCCCTTGAACTTCTTAAAATCCTACAATGGCACAAATTTATTTTTGATCACATTCCATCTCAACAATTATTCCAAAAATATTCCACATCTAACCAATTACCAAATTGACTTCACCAGTATTCAATTGGATTCATTATCATCCAAATGCACCATGAAAATAATATACTTTTCATAATTACGGAAAATTAGGGGCGTTACAATTACCGTTTAATATGATTTAGTAATAAAAGATTGTTAATATTTTAGGTTCGAATTGCTCTATCTCAAATAATATATCAAAAAAAATATTAATCAAAAAAGCCATTTTTTCAATCAAATTTAAACATTATTTGGCTGCTTTGTATTAGACTCAATATTATTTTCAAGAGTTCAAATCCCATTTATCTAGTTGATTATAATAGCATCGGATCATATTCAAAATTCAGATTTTTTTTTTTACTATTTCTTTACATTTTTTAAAAAATTTTATTTTTACAACTATTCCAATTGAATTAGGCTGAATCCATATAGTAAATTTTACAGGTGCAAACTAAACTGCTCGGATTGAGTCAGGACCATTGGATTTAGATCAGACCATTTGCAATGTGAATAGGGACTGTTGCAATCCGATTCGTTGACATCGATAAGTCTAGTTTTTCATTTTTATTTTTTGGGACAAATTATAGCTTATAGATGGGAGTTTGTCTTTTTAGAATTAGAATTATCTTATTAAAAAATTAACAGTTAATTCTCGTATTGTTAATATTGATCGTTATAAAATATTAGTCTAATATTGATAAAAATTAACTATTTTAAAGAGAATTCACTCTTAATTTTTTAATAAATTGATTCCATTTGATCCCAAATTGGTTGCCCCTAATTTGTCCAATATATTCTTTCTTTTAATCATGGAAAGACGTAGGGTTATAGGGTCATTTTCAAGATGCAAGAAAAACCCGCGAAAACACAACGCAATCAAAAAAATAAATGAAACCAATTCCTCTCATCAACCACCAAGTAACCCAGAAATGGAACCCCAACCATGGGAGCTTCTAGACCTCGACCTCGACCTCGACCTCGATCTCGACTCTCTTCTCGTCCCATCCAAACGCAAGAACCCACTACTCTCTCTCTCGTCGCCCACCAAAACCATCAAAACCCTTGAACCCTGCTCTCTCCGGCCCCAGTCCCAATCCCGGTTTCACCCCACCCGTCTCGTTCCGGGTCCAGCCGGAGCCGTGCAGTCGGCGATGCACCGGAAATTATTCATGGGTTCCGTCGGCGAAGAGCCCATCTCTACTCAAGAGTACATAAGGCGAGCTGTGGAGGACCCGGGTCACGAAGACGATGACTTCTCGCGCGGTCCCTGGCTTTTCGCGGTTGAATTTGTTCGTTGTGAAGGTGACCTATTTTGTGAATTATCTTTTTTTTAGGTAATTTGTGTTGGGAATATGGAAGTAAATATAGATAATATTTCAAATATTTTCAGAATTTTAGGGGTAATAATATAAAAAATATCATTGAAATATCGGGGATATTGGCAAAATTATCATATTTCCATTGAGTGGACTCCGATATATCCTCCAAAACTGATATTTACTTACTTCCTTGGACTTGAGATGTCACTGATTTATAATTTTTTGCTTTCTTTTTTTTTTTTTTATAATTTTTTTGTGTGTGATGAAACTTGAAAGGTTTGGTGGGTAGTGATGGTGTGGCGATTGGGACCCCGTTGAGTCTCATCAAGACTGGGATTAAATCCGATAAGGTTAATCAGGTGAGGAAAACTGAGTGATCAGAAGGTTAAATGTGATTTTTTTTTTGTATTATTGCACATTATTATTGTTGTTGTTGTTGTTTTAATGTTTTTTGATGCAAAACTAGAAGATGCTTGTAATGTTCAGTCGTTTGTTTACTGTGTTTGTATTTTCCCTGTTGTCGAATTATTATTGTTATTATGGATGTTCAGTTAATTTTTAAGTCATGTACTTTGTTGATTTAATATTTTTAAAGCATTTGTAATCTATGTGTTGTTTATTGTTAACTACGATTAGATTGTTGCAATTGTCAAATCTAGCACTCCGAATGGACTTGGCGATATGATGGTGACTTTGAAGGTAAATTAATCAAGCTATTTATGTGGATGAATACCTTGGATTCTCCTTTAGGTTTAATGGAAACGTTGAATTCACCTATGTGGCTTTGGACTTTTGATTTCAGGATCCTACGGGTACAATTGATGCTAGCATTCATCGCAAAGTCTTTACTGAGGGAGAATTTGGCAAAGACATATCTGTTGGAGCAGTATTAATACTCCAGAAGGTTTTGTTTTTGTTCTTTCATGAATATAGTGAAATGTGCTCTCCTCTCGTGTAGTTTGTATTTTACTTGATGGTCTCTCACAAGAAAAGTTTTATTCGAGTAATACTTAATGTGTCAAGTGGGTTTATGATGTCATCAAGTTAATAGATTGATATAAGCATTCATTTTTCAGGTTGCAGTTTTTTCCCCTTCTCGCTCCACACATTATCTTAATATAATACTTGGCAACATAGTCAAGGTATGGGTTGATTTTGTTGAATGCTTGTGAGCGGCGTTTCCTGCATATTAGTATTAGTTCTATCCTCCTTCCATCTACTAGTATGTTTAATTATTAGAGTATAGACCACTTGACATTCTTAACAATATTGAACATCGGATGTACCAACCTATTAAAAACATTAAGAATAGACCAGAGTTATACTAAAGGTCTCTCTGTAGTTTCTGCTCTGTACATAGGAAAAGTGGAAATGACCGCCTCTAATAGAAGAGTTTTAGTGTGCCGTGGTACATACACCCAGTCACAAAAATCATGCTACGTGATATGGGAAACACATTTGTTTGGTCATCCATGCCACATGGCAATAATATCATTGGATAAGGTGCATGCACCACAGTGCATTGGAGATTTTCTCCACCTCTAATGGGATTTAATCAGTTGCTGACAGCCTACATTTTATAATTCACAGCTGTGGATAAATTTAAGTTTTCATGATTTCTCTTCTTGGTTGTTTAGTCTGAAGGAATGTTCTGTTTTCCTTTTTCTTTGTTAGTTTTTTCCCTTGCCCTTATGTGCTGTTGATATATTGCTTAGAATTGTTCATTTTAGTTGCAGGACTAAATGTTTCAGGCCAAAATAATTAAATGTATAATGATCAATCTTCATTGACCTTGTAGCATCCCTCAATTATCCTTTAGTTACAGCCACTCACCAAGGGCTTGGTGTATGTTGCAGCTGGTCCATCTCTGAGTGACTTTCTATGTAATTGTCTATTGGCAATGCATTATACCCACAAGGGTATGAATCTTATCAATCCTCTTAATATGGACATACAAAAGGCAAAAGCTTAGGACCCTTCCCTACTCAGAAAACGTGATGCTGATAGAGCTATACATTTATAATTCCTCAATTTAGCACACTTTCCTGTTGAGTTTTAATTTTTTAACATTATAGAGTGATCCTCTGAACAGTTTATTTATGCTGTACTGCAATTTCTTTTACAGGTTATCTCTAAGGACTGTGGAACCCCATTAGAACAAAATTGTCCTGCTTTAGTGGTCAAACATGCTGCTCCTGCTGTTGGTTGGTGACAATTCTTTCTTTCAATTTCTTGTTTTGCCATTTTCTTATTATGTGCTGTTTTTCAGATAATGAGATTCTTTATTAATTTAGCATCACTTTTCGTATTAACTTGCTCAGTCTAACTCTGTTTTCTGATCCCCTTTCGTTACAACAGAAAGCAGTGAGAAGTCCTTGTTGCCAGATAAGACAATCTCTCTCTCACAAGGAAGAACTGAAGGTATCTTGAATTGTCTCAGACAAAATGCTAATGTGAGACGGAGTGTACCTATTGATAAACAAGTGAAAAAAGTAAACGCTTCCTCTCCAAGCAGCTCTTGTGGCGCGGGAGGCAGCGCAAGCCAAAATTTTGATGTAGAGAAGGAAGTTTTGGTGGTGAGGGAAGATGCTGCTGAAGGAACGAAAGAAGTAGCTCTTGGATTGGAAACCTATGTTAATGATCAAGAGATTTTGCTGGATGACCAGCCCAACTCTTCGAATCAGCCAGGATGCGATAGATTATTGGGTACTGCAGCGAGCTTTGTTGATATATCCAACAAAGAAGAAAATGGGAACATAAATGGAGGTAAGGAGAGCCAGCTGCTAACTTCAAAAGGGTCACTTCCGGAGTGGACTGATGAACAGTTAGATGAGCTTCTTGCTTTCGATTGAGATATCTGATATGGCTGGAAAAGTAGGTATGATGTTTCAAGTGTACAGATAGCTTGTAAATGAATTCCTTCACAGTTTGGGAGATCAATTTTGCTTAAATGACCGAGTTTTGTAATCAGGCACCTATTCACGCAAAATTTTGTTGAAAATAATTGAAACTTTTGCACTATGATTACCATCTGGTTATCAATTATCAGCAGTCTAGATTCAAAAAGCTATTACTTTACCAGCTAATAGGAAACACAAGTCGTTTAACCTAAAAATAGCAAAGGCTGTCATCTAGTATATTACTGCCACCACGTGAAAATGGTAAAAGCTAACCCTCAGATATCACTGTTGTAAAGCCTCAAATTATTGGTAGAATTACAACCCAGATGTGTCCCAGAAAGGAAGAATAAAAAAAACAAAATTGGACTATAATTACAAATTTTGAAAACAACAGCTGGTACAGTCTGATAATGGTGGTTCTAAATTACCCTTCAGGAAAATATTCCTCTTTTTATCACAAGTCAGAGGGTAAAGAATTCTGTGTAGAACTACTGAGATTGTATGGCAATCGACTCTCTACTTGAATAATCAGATGTTACGGGATGAGAATCAAATCTGTGACGCTGGACCTTCACAAAGCTGAATTACACTTCGATCACCTACATGAACACCTTCCTTAACCTGTCAGCGGAGAGGTATGCTCTTTTGTTGGTTGGCTCCAGCACCAGCGCGTATGAAAAATCTGCACAAAGAAAGTGGAATCAAGCATGTCAATGGTAGTAAATCAAAATTAACAAGATGCTTGCTAGAAACAGTTCTGGGTCAAACCAGCTTAGGCTCTTGCTGTCCTCGATACCTATGGGCTATGGCCTAGTTAAAAAATTGCCAAAAAATTTCAAATTGCAAAGAAACAGAGGTATTGCCTAAACCCTCTGGGTGCAAATATTCCTTTTTTAAAAAAGAAAAATAAAAAAACCTTTTGGTAAGTATAGTTGTTTTACAGTCCATATGAATCTATCGTTTTTTAAATCCAGAATATTATGATGGTTCTATGAATGCCTGTCAAGAAGCATTGCATTCATAGCTCTAGTCTGGATAACAGTTGAAGTTATCAAAATAAAATTCAGAGTAGACCTACATCAGCAACAGAACAATTGCAGAGTGATAACTCACCTTCAATTGCCTCCTTATAATAGCCAAGCATTTCTCTTGCAGTGCCTCTTCGCAAATAAGCCTTCACATTCTGACAGAAAAAGAGAGGGAAAGAATGTCAGCATACAGATTAAAACACAGCACAAGATATTTCCATAAATAAAAAAATAAAACTAATGTCTTAACGAAATTACACAGAAAATCTGAAAGAATTTGCTTGAAGAAATAAAGTCACCTTTTTATCAAGATTAATGGCCTTGGTACAATCAGCCTCAGCTTGAAGGAAACTGGACGGACAGAATTTCTTTTATCAAGAAACAAATTTAAGACATTAATTTGGATAATAACTCAAAAGCACATATTAATACCTCCCCTGTTCAAGATGTGCAGCAGCCCTGTTACTGTAGTATGTTGCATTATTTCCATTAAGTTTGATAGCCTCTGTGTAATAGCCAATAGCCTTTTGCAACTGTTTATCTTTATACGCTTGGTTGCCCTAAAGCATAAGATTTAGAAGACACATAAGAAAGAATTATGGAGTGAAAAAATGCACAAACAAAAGATTTACTAATACATCATTTCTTCGCAGTCAGTAGCATAGGACCATTGTAAAATACAGCTCCCTTTCCCAACTACAGAGAACAGATAAAAATGTAGTTTCAAGATTCTTGAGCTGCGAAGTCCAAGAATGCACGTTCAAGTCCATTTTATGCAAAAAACAACTAAAAGATAAGACCGTATCAGAACAACACTTCCGAGACCCTTCTTTTGATGCTTGTAGTAACCTTGACTTAAGTATAACAGACATGAAATTATGCATCTAATCAACGAAGCTACTTTTCCAAATTTAAATAATTATAACGAGAAGAAAGGGTGAAGTGAACTTTATATTTTGGTAATACTCTAGGCATCACGTTTAATCTCGAATGCTATTAGTAAATTCCACAACCATAGTCCCTTGGACTAATATAGTAATAAAAAGAATGGCTATCCAAACAGTAAGGCTTACAGCTGCCACCAGTGGGACCAATGAGGCTAAATTGAATGACCCACCAAATCATTCGCGGAAACAAAAAAATACAAACAATAAATTCACAGCAAAATAATATTTAACTGACATTGACACTAGAAAATTTTCAAATAGCAAAAATTGAAATAATCACAGAGAATGATAAATCTAGCTAGATCTCAATAAAAGCCCGAGAATGGAGCATAACTATTTTTCAGGATAAATAATCATGTTATAGGCAGTCTATTTATATTGACCGAACTTTAACACCTGAAAATGGCAACACAGAGACTTAAGCGTCAAGCACTTGATGCTATGGTCATACCAAACAATGGTACTAAAAGTTCGTTGAGCTACCATAGTGCATCTAAGAACATGAATAGCTATAAATAGTATATTCTCTCACAAAGAACTGCTGGCACCTGTTATAATTGATATGAGGATCGCCAAACTGTTACAGTTGTACTCTAAAGCACAAATATATTACATGTTTGGAAGAGAAAGATTATGAAAGAAGAAGAGAAGAAATTTTCTAATATCAATAAGTTTTTTTAATCAGGAAAAGAATATTTGAACCCGAAAAGTTAAATTAAGCACATTATACTTTAGAATCAGGAAACCGATCTGGCAGGAAAATAAAAACAAGATTCTGAAGCCAATTTACAAAATAAATAATTCATCAAATAGTGGTCACATTGTACAATTATGCAATCCAAATTAACATTGAGAGGGTGATAATTTTGCAGCATCACCACTAGAAACACATCAGAAGTGATAAAATGATAACCTACCTTTTCTTTGGCAATCTCAGCAGATTGTTCCTGGCTAACAGCATTAGCTGAAGGTTTGGAAGTAGCAACAATATCAGCTTGCTCCTGTAGAGATGCATACATACTCTGTACAGAGTCCAACAAAAAGCGGTCACCCCCATGCCTGGCTATGAAGGACACAGAAATAGGACACTTGTCATGCTGTCCAAGTGGTACAGTAACCTGGAACATCGGAAAACAAAGTAAAATTAATATTAAAAATCTTCTATCATGTCTTTTGGTAAGAAACAAGAAAAAGTTATTATTGGATGTCTCTTCTTCGGAGAAATCTGATAAAGCGTTTCTCATCATGCAAGGAAAACCCAACCAAACCCTGCACTTTCTTTCTATTTCACTATCCGAGCAATACGAAAATAGATCATCTAACAGTGTGTGTATCTGACATTAGAATGACACAGAAAGTGCGAGAGAATATTCACCTGACAGCAGCCTGATATGCTAGAAATACTCAACAGACTGAATGCACAATTCTGATAATCCTCTGATAATAGTTCCTTCCCACCGAGTTTTGGAGGAAGAAAACCAGTCGTAGGGATCACAAGTAATCCATCATCCTAAAGAAAGGACCACATACAAGCATAAGCAGTATACTGCATTATTTACACAAATCAAGACATGAACACCTTTTCTATTTGCATAAAGCAAAGGAAAAAAAATGTCAACTGACGCCTTACAACTAGGCACAGAAATTTATGCAAAATGTTCCTTCCTTTTACTGTTCAATCTAAAATGAAAATAAAAGTAGACCTTATGCATAATTAATATTTGGTACATATCCATAATAAAAAGATAAAAAGTAGTCCCATGAGAAGATCCCATGATAACAAACAAAAACACCTACTGGTATTGTAAATTCTAGAATCAAGGAAGTAAATATTAGAACTTTAAACAAGACAGATGAAATTGGCAGCTTCAACAGTATTATATCCTTTTCTATTTTTTTTTATTTTCTTTTTAATGATTGTTCCTTTCCCTTTTCCCCTTTTGTAGTGACCAGCACAAGAGGACTTGGTTTACTTCTAACCTCTTTCACTTAGTAAAGAGTAAATCAATTTTAGGAAATATAAAATAAATAGAGAAAATCAGCCATATTCAGCAACCAACAGCATAATTAACATAATATATGAGTCATCACTTAATGAACAAATACACAATCTGTGCAACACTTCGTTGAAAGCATTACCTTCAAAAGAGAGTTGATAGCTACGCGCATCTCATTCCTAATAGATTTGCAATTTTCTATTTCCGCATCATCCATTTCCAGCATTTCATGTACTTGTGCCGAGATAGCAGCATCCAGAGTAGGCTTCACAGAGTTAATCCAGTCTTCATGATTATGTTTGAACTCATGTCTGCATCAAAATAAGATAGACAAACCTCAATACCGTGATCCAATGAAGATATCAAGAAAAATAAAATAAAAAGAACAAAGCATCAAATTACCTTAAACTACTCATTAAAACAGCTAATAAAGTAAACATGGCAATGAAAAGGAAATCCTCCATAGGATTGAATAGAAATCTAAAAGCCAAATCATGTACATGAGCAAAAGTAGGTAAACAATACTGATTATAGAATTGGGCGATCTTAGCATTAATAAATTTTGTTCATCCACATGGATCAGGAAACAATATAATCATCCACTGTTGCACATAAATCATATCAACTTTAGTTCACAGCAAGACTAAAATTGCCACTGAAAAACAAATATCTAGATAATTGCCTCATCCAAATTCTAGTATTGAACTAAATAGCAATATTGATTTACAGAACAAAACAAAACTACACTGACATGGATGCACATCCTTTAAACTTTATACCAAATTGGCAAAAAACAAACACTCCGCTGGCAAGAATCCAACCTGATAACTTTATACCAAATTGGCAACAAATAAAAACCATAAGCTGGTGACAGAATGATAGATTCATCTCAGTATAAAACCTTCCTATTGAGATACTTCAACCACATAGAAAACAAAGTTCTTAAAGATGAATGCCTCTTGTGGTTTATTATCAGTCAACCAAACTTCTTGATTTCAGTCTCCTTATAGTCATGTAGGGATTTAGTGAATACTTCCAAGAAAATTGAATTATAGATAGTGAGACAAACCATCTCACGGTTCCACACTTCCAGTGGAGTCCATCTCTGTACTGCAATGCTCAAGCAATGTACATGCCAGAAGTAACAGCTCTATTTAGCATGGATGTAAAAGAAAATTAAATGAACCAATCAAGAGAATAAGGGTTTGAACTAATAGTGAGAGGAAGAAATGTTCCATATTTCTAAATCATGTAACTGAGAGATTATTGGGTGTGAAAGTAAAAATTGCATGTCTAGATGGTAATATTTCAAATTCATGTTACAAGCAGTAATATGTTTATGCACACATGCATGACACACAAAAATTACGACTTAGAACAGTCGCAACTTTCCTATGAAAAATTTGCAGATATTTAATGTATTTATATCGTATAGAAGCGAGCTCACCTTTGAAGAAGCCGCATAACATTTGCAAGCATCCTTAATGGCGAAGTTTTCAGTTCACCATTTGTTTTGTGAAACCCTTTCAAACTTGGGACCTTAGAATTAAAGTAATCTCCAAGATTTTCATGCTTCAACACTTGTCCTGAAGCAGGTTATAGATAAATAATCAGAAAAAAAACAAAAAAGAAAGCAGAAGTTGAAATAAATAAAGCTAGAATAATATTTCATGAATAAACTTATGGTCAAGACCCAAGAACGAACTTCCAAAAAGCTTCTCAGTTGACTTAATTAACACTCGATCAACCCTGTCAATAGGAATCTTTAAGAGTTCAAAACAATCATCGGCAATTATAATTTGACGAGGACTACGTTGAATGGCAAATGGAAGATGCAGCAGCACATGGCCAACACGACGTAGAATATTAGGATCCCTAGCAAACCATCCTGCAGAAATAGTTACACATGTCAACAGGTCGTAAATGTGGATATGGGCATTGGAATCATATTACATAAGACACAACAAACTGATGTCTGCAAATGGTGAATTATGCAAGGTTCGTGTTATTAACTTAAAATCAAACTCTAGTAATAAACAAATAAATCCAATTCATGCATTAAATTGTAAGTTTGTTTACTCCGCTCTAGCTTGTCACATATTTAGAAGATATCCATGAACTTCTCACATTCATGTAAATTTAAACCACACATCAATTACCACTTTGTATAGGTCAGTAAACCATGCACTTCATGCAATGCAACCAATAACATGCTGAGAATAAAATCAACTATCTAATCTGATGATACAAGTGGATGGCTTAAATTATGCAAAAACCTATGCTTATCATTTACCCAATATTGATTCTGCCATTTGTAATCCTTTAAAATCCATTCCTAATTAACTATTAAGAATTGATAAAGCATTTATGTTATTAGAACTGTTGAAATTAGTTGTCACTTGTCAATTAGCTATAATTGAGCTGTCAATCACCCTGGTCGCTAGGCGGCTGGCCGCTGCACCGAATATGGCCAAATCGGCCATATTCCGCGGTCGACCGCCTAGCCGGGTGGCCGCCTAGGCAGTCTCTGCGGCCTAGGCAGCCGCGAATACTGCTTTTTAGTTTTTTTCAATATACACCCAAAACGATATCGTTTTGGGTGTTTTAATAAAAAACCCAAAACGACGTCATTTTGGGTTTTAAGGAGGAAATAATGTGATACAAACCAGCAGAACCATTTATCTTCTGTTTTGAAAAACAGAACAGCCCTCTCTTCTAATTTCCCTTTGAAAAAACAAAACAAAAACCCTATGTAAACAATCTACTCTTCTTTTCATCATCAACCCCTTTTCCTCATCATCATCATTTCCAAAGGTAAACAATCTACTCTTCTTTTATATTTTTCTAGTTGGTCAACAGTGCGGTCAACACGTTGACCATTGACCCACCGAGGAACCGCATAGGCGCCGATTAGAGCGCCTAGCGCCTAGCGCATTCTTGAACACTGCTGCAAAGGATCCAAGATTCCGCATGCTCCTCAAAAAGCTAGGAAAAACTTTTCAAGGCTCGCCATCTGTTCGAAAATATGCCAGGCTTAGCTGTGCAACTCTGATCACTTTAATGTGAGACCCACTTTCTTGTTTTCTCTCCCTTGGTTTGAGAGCCAAGATAGATAAGGGCTACATGACCACATTGCCCTTCTCAAGCTACAACTTGAGATAGAGATGCCCCTTCTCTATTCATCTAATTTCAATTTCATCCCTCTTCAAAAAAGGAAAAGAAAAAAACTCTATCAAGCCATTTCATAGGTCACTCAATCAAGTTGCTTCATCGCCACTCTGTCAAAGCTGTTTCTTTGGCCCTCTTGTCCACTCTGTCAAGCCATTTTGTCGGCACTCTGCCAAGCCATTTTGTTCGCATCTCTGCCAAATTGTTTGGTTGGCACCTCCAAGTCAATTCATCAACCTCTTGAAAGGACTCACTACCATCTAATCAGAACTTTGCAAACTCAAACTGTTTCATCTCCCCATCATGTGTGAAAAGAATCTCAGAAGGAATTATTATATTTTTCCATTTTTATTTTATTATGTTTTATTACCATTTAAGTTTTTCAATATCTTTGTTCCAAGCTCGACATTGTAAATACCTATGCTTCAGCTTGAGGGGGAGTACTAAAACTGTTGAAATTAGGTAATAGATTGAGCTGTCAATAAGCTGTAGATTGATACAATTAGCAGTAAATTGATTGCAGATTGATTCCATTTTGTTTCTCTACTATAGTTCTAGTCTGTATACTTGTACTAGTGATTGAATATATACAACTCAATTCTCCCAGCCTCCTATCTCTTTAATATATACAACTCAAGTCAATTCCCTAAAGAATAATTGCAAAAAGAATGAGTTGTCAACTGGGACATTATGTCGACACAGAATGGTATCATTTCTGCATTAAGAAAGCATATTAAATGATACTGAGACATACCGACGGTGTCAAGACTCGTTGCAACAGGTATGATTCCCATCTGAGAAACAGCACCGTGAGAGGATCGGAACCCCATAATTCCACAAAATGCAGCAGGCACTCTCACACCACCAACAGTATCAACACCTGCCATATATGCAAATGGGATTCACTCTACTAAACTATATCTTTAAGTTAGTTTACCTATTAAAATTAACACAAATAATAAAGACGGATAAAAGAACTTTGAATATTAAAATATCCTCAACTATTTTTTAAAGAATACAATAGACCATGTAGCACTCGTGATGTCACATGAGGCATTAATACACTGACAAATTTGGACTTTCTATCATTAACGTAGTTAAATATACAAATGTATATGTGAAGTAGAAAACACCTAGATAAAAATACAAATTTGGACTTTCTATCATTAACTAGAATAAACTTAACAAAAAAGCACAGATAAATACGACTGAATTGACCTATTAATGTCATTAAAAGCCATATATGCTTGGAAATGCCCGAGTGCGCTGTCACAGAATAAGATATTTAATACAGACACATTTAATTGCTAACATAGAATGTGATAAACCACTTTAATTCATATCACATAAAAACACTCTACTTCTCCAGAAATCCTATACCGATCGATCAATATTGACAATATACATGCAGAGCGAGCGAGGGATAACTTATTAGAAGACAGGAAGCTCACCTAAAGAGAAGTCGACAAGCTTAGCTGCTACAGCCACAGCAGCACCACTAGAAGATCCACCTGGTACTCGTGAATGCGCTGCAGGATTAGTCGGGGTACCATAATGCTTATTGGTCCCATTGATACTGAAAACAAACATGCCGCAAACAACTGATATCCAGTAACCCAGAAGAACACAAAACCTAAACTCATACAAATTGGAACCAAAACAGGAAACCAAAAGCAACCATAACATTTTGCCCTATGCAAGAGTATCTCTAAGGAAGTTCACAACAATTTATTGTAACAAAAAATAGAACTTCCCATTCTCAGTCATTCAAAATTTTTATAGTTCATACTTATATTGGTAACAAATACAGACCTGTAAGCCAGTTCATCAACTATGGTTTTTCCAACACAAGTGGCACCTCCTTCGACAAGATTTGAAACCACAGTAGCTGTCCGAGAAGCTGGTTCATGTGTCCTTGCCCAGTCTGGATGTCCAAAACCAGTCACATATCCTTCT
Source organism: Xanthoceras sorbifolium (assembly GCA_003430845.1). Lineage (NCBI taxonomy): Eukaryota > Viridiplantae > Streptophyta > Magnoliopsida > Sapindales > Sapindaceae > Xanthoceras > Xanthoceras sorbifolium. Next base: position 26,709,507 of record CM010610.1, on the reverse strand, counting down.
ATGTCAAACCTGGTAAATTATAATAATCCAACATTCCTCACTTTAGAAACCCCAAAAAAACCAACTTTTCAGCATTTACAGTCACATCACATCTCCATACACCCAAAATAAACAATACTAAAGAGTCCTACTTTAGAACCCAAAACAAACAACTTTTCACATATAATAACTATTTTCACTTCTTCAAGGGACCAAGCAAACAACCAACATATCAAAATTTCAATTTTTTTAATTTTTTTTTTTTCAAATTCTTATGAGCAAGCAAATGAAAACTGATATAGGCTTACACGTCAGAGACGGCGAAAGTGAGGGAAGTGAGAGGGTGAGGAGCCTTGGGAGGAGCGGGCTGAGGCGGAGGAAGAAGTTGGAGCTTCTCGATGAAAGCACCAAAATCTTCTCTGATGCTCTTCTTGAGCTTTTTCGTCATCAGAAGAATCCCAGCTAAACCCAGACCCAGCAGAACCCACAAATTAGCGGCATGTGAAGAAGCCATCTCAAACCAAAACTCTCTACAAAAAAAAAAATATAATGAAAAAAAAAATACCAGAACCCAGATAGATAAAGAGAAAGATGGAGATTTTTGATGATAAATACAAAACAGTGAGTTGAGTTTGAGTTGGTACGAGTTGGGTTGAAATGGTACCGAAACCTAGAAGAGAATTGTGAAGCTGATGATGAGGCTTTGGTAATGGGTATAGATTTCTCGAAGGGCGGCAGTGTCAATCATATAGTGTGTGGCTAATTATTATTAGCTCCCTCTTGTTTCTCTTAATATCACTGGCCCCTCTATATTATTTTTGTTATTTATTTATCATTTGTCGTTAACAAAGGATGAGCTTATATTAACCTTAATTTTTTTTTTTAACTTCAATTCAAATTATTCTTCTGCTTCAGTCTAACCTAATGATTTGAGCAGAAATTAAAATTACATCATTCTATGCTTGAGTCATATTTTAATTGAATTTTAAAGATGGTGAAAAATTATACTAAATGAGTGGACATTGGTGCGTTTGAGGTTATAATCCCAAATGCACCCAATTTAAGTTAAAAGAAGATAGTTAATATAACTTTAACCATTATTAATTGTGTTTATATAATGTATACAAATTTTCTTTTAAGACCCATTTGTTACCAAAACAAATTTGGAAAAAGAGACTTATATTTGGATTTTATATATAAATATACATAAAGAGAGAATGTTATCAAATATTATATGCGTGATTCGAATATATATTCTTACATCAGAAAGAAAAAAATCTTTCTACATATATTGTTAAATGGGCATGGTGAAAGATAGGGACTTGAACTCCTATTACAAACATGAAAGAGAAGGTACACATTTAAGGTGTAGACATTGATTAGATTGTCATATCATACTCATGGGCAATTACATATAGTAAGAATCTGGTTAAGAATATAAAAATTAAACATTTGATTGCATCTTTACACTCTACAGGAATTCTTTGTATACAGTTGTCACTTTCAAAACCAACTAATAAATAGTAGGAAAAATTGCACAAATTTTTTCGAATTTCGGTAATATTGCATTCAACGGTAACTTTTACTATAATTGTACAAACATCTCCTACAATCTGTTGACTACGGTTAAATTTGACATTTGACTCCCTAAACTAGAACGAGTTTTGGGTATGAAATCGTTTGGTCTTTAAAAGTTCCCTAATTGGTTTGAGAACCTGATTGAAGAAGATTTGAATTTTGGAATCGAGGTGGCGCCCATCTGAGCCCTGAGTAATGTTATTGATCCTTGACTCGAGTATAAAAGAAATGAAGTTTTGAATTGGTGAGCATAAGAAGACACATCCGAAGAGACTGAATCTAAAACATAAGCTTAAATAGATGATGAAGCCGAAATCGACACAACAAAATGGAATTTGTTTTCTCTTTTTATTGGGTGGAGGCTTTGTCTAGAACAACAGAATAAAAAATGACCAATCTGTCTTTCATATAGTTATTTAATTATTATTTTACTTTTTGTAAAAGTTATTAAATAACTATTTCAATGGCAGTTTACTGACCCTAAAAAAAAATGATCAGTTGAATGACGATTTGACCAAACTGAAAAATGATTAAATAACCACACTCTTAAATTAGTTAGTCAACAATTAATCCACCCGTTATTCAATAGATTATTGGGGATATTTATATAATTATAATAAAAGTTATCGTTGCGTGCAATATTACCTAAACTCAGAGAAAGTTTGTAAAAAATTTTCTGGATAATATTTATAACAATCGATTCTTAGATATATTTTACATGATTAGAATTTTATCTTAATCGAATATTGAAAACTGTATCATCAGAATAAGCCTTCAGACTTGTCGGATTTATATTCCATTGTTGCACAATTGATTGTAACTAACTAAGAGCAAGGCCAATGTAGCACCAAAACACCAAAATGGTGTGATTTGGTGCTCTAAATCTCACTTTCCAAAAAAAATTTTGGTGTGCGGTACTATTCACAACACCAAATTTTTTTAACTTTTATAAATTTTTTATTTTACCCTTTTTAAGTTATTTCAAACAAATTTTATTCCTTTTATATCATTTTATCAATTTAATATATTTATAAATTTTGATAAATAATAAAATTTATAAATTAAAATATTATAAAAAATATACCATTAGAAAGATCTCGCCGAGATCTTCAAAATGAACACAATATTATATATTTAATTCATTTTTTATCTCATCTCTAAATTTTTTATTTAAAATTAAATTTGTAATAACTATGAAATAATTATTTTTTTATATTATATGATTAATTATTTAAGTATATTAAATAAATAAATTAATTTTATATAAGTTATTAAATAAAAATTAATAATATTATATAAAGAATATTCTTTAAAGATGCTCTTTACACCAATTTGGTGTTAATAACATTGGAGTGGAAAAAAATTTGGTGTAATCATATTCAATAAAAATACTTTTTTAACACAAAAATAATAAAATATTTGGTGTGATATGTTGGTCTTGCCCTAAGAAGCCAATACTTGCACAATTTCATGTCTGAAGTTACAAATTAGGAAACTTAGCCAACTATAATTTTTAAGGCCTCAAATACTCCATTCAAGCCCATTTCAAATATCCACGAAAAATTCAAAAGCAACCTTGCAAATGATTTATTTTTAGCCACAACCCACAAGTATTAAGTTAACTATTAACAGGGAGTTAATTACACTCAACTTCCCTGAAGTTTGGCTAATTACACTCGGAATTAAAATTTATATTAATTGACATTAACTTTCCCTCACGTTAACGTTGACCGTCAAAATAAACGTTGATTTTTTTCAATTTTTTAAATAACTAAAATACCCCTGTCAATTAATATTATCAATTTTTTACTATTCATTAAAAAAAATTAATAGTGAGATCCAAATTGGATCTTCACCGTCCATCAACAATGATGAACGGTGGATGTAGCACCCCCCGACCCGACTCGGCCGGACCGACCCGGGGCGCGCTACTCGGACTTTCTAAACTTTTCAAAACTTCATTTTACATTTTAAAATCATTGTGAGCCCATAAAACAATAAATAAACTTTTTACGAAAATCCGGCAGAGTGCCATTTGTTTTTCGGACTTTCCAAAACCTGTTTTTACACAATCAATTCAATACCAATTTCAATAACACTTCAATATCAATTTCAAACAATTGCGCACTCTGCCGTTTAGTGCAACTTATCAATCACAATTTATAAAATAAAACAAACAGACCTTAATATTTACAAACAGTTTTAATAATAAAAGACATAAATCATAAACTAATTAATTACAAAACATTTTACAAAACGTATTTACAAATTTCCCTGTATATGCATGCTTTCAGAATCTATATACACATAACAAAAATATAGCTACCCAACTGTACAATCCTGTGACTCGGTCTGCAACTTGCTCCTTCTTCAATCTCTAGCCTCCTCTGGATTCCTGGTACCTACGCGTTAGAAACAAACTAACGCGCTAAGCATAAAGCTTAGTGGGTGTACTAAAAACTCAATTAAGTAAATTACAATATAATTATTCTTTAAAGAAACAATAAACCACAATATGAGTTTTATTTCTAAATCACTTTCAAAACAATTAAATTTCAGAATCAAAGCATTAAACACTTTCAATCACTTTAGTTTCAATAAGGAGATCAATATACAAATGCTATCAATAAAATCATTCAGTACACTTTTCAATTCCAATCAATTATGGCCCACTAGAATACTAAACATTCTGGGACTGGAATATGGGTCCAAGTGATTGTCCGAGATTGCCCCGCAACAACAATCACTAATATCATCGCGATTGTCCGAGATTGCCCCGCAACAACAATTGCTAGTATCATTGTGATCGTCCGAGATTGCCCCGCAACAACGATCACTAAATCGGTGTGATTGTCCGAGATTGCCCCGCAACAACAATCACACAATAATAACGGCGCAGTACTGCTCAGTAAAACCCAGCTGGTATACCAACCTCCTATATCCGTTTCTATATCTAAGTATCCTAGGGCCGTTTCGGTAAATAATTTTCATAAGCAATACTTAATAAATATACATTTCGCACAATATTTCTCAAGAATATCAACAATATTCATACAAAATATAAATCATGTATTGTTAACAAAATCGACACAATCGGAATACGATCAAAACGCGATCTAGCATAAAATCAGTTCAAAATCAATAATAAGTGTATCAATCATCAATTTTTCATATAAAGCAAACACTTTTCATACCAAAAATCGAAATCGAAAACTATGAACGAATTCGAAAACGAAAATAAAAACGAGGAACGAAATCGAAAACTAAAATGAAAAAGTAAACGAAAGACAGCTCGAAACGATTTCGAAAACGAGAGTACACCTACTTGGAATCCGTGTTTTTCGTTCGAAAATCCGCGGTTCCACGATTTCTTTCCCTTTCCTTTTCTCTTCTCTTCTTCTTCTTCCTCTTTTTCTTTCCTTTTCTTTCTTCTTCTTCTCTCTTCTTCTTCTTCTTTTTCTTCTCTCTTTTCTCTCCTTTTCTCTCTTTTTTCTCGGTTCTTTCTCTCTCTGTTCTGGCTTCTCGCTTCTGCGAGAAGCTTCTATTTTTTTTATATTTTTTTTCGCCATCGCGACCGCTGTCGCGACCTGTGGTCGCGGCACCAGGTCGCGATGCTCACTGGAGTGCGCGCACCGCCTTCCTCGCGAGCGCGCCTTGGTCGCGCGAGTGGTCGCGTTGCTCTCTGCCCGTTTTTGACACTTTCATCGCGAGCAGTCCATCGCGACCTGTGGTCGCGGTGGCTGGTCGCGTTGCTCACTGCCAGGTTTTGCCATTTTCATCGCGAGCAAGCCATCGCGACCTGTGGTCGCGGTGACCAGGTCGCGATGCTCTCTGGTCCAGTTTTCCAATTTTTTATTTTTCACTATTCAATCCGGTCCGCTGGAAATCATAAAATAACCATACATTTAATTACATTTACACCCCCTCAAATAGTAAAATTTTATTTTCACATATTTCATATATATCAAAAATTCATCACCCGAAATCCGGGATGTTACAGTGGAGATCCAATCTAAGGAAAAAAAAAATTTTGAATGTGTTCATCGAACCCTTTTGGTTCGATCTTTGAACCCTTCGAGATCGAACCTAAAAAGATCGAACCCTTTTAGGTTCCATCTCGAGCCCAGAGAGTTCGAAGATCGAACCCTTTTGGGTTCGATGAATCTTGAACCTAGAAGGGTTCGAATCGAACCCTCTGGGTTCGTGGAACCCAGAAGGTTCGAAGATCGAACCCTTCTGGGTTCGAAGAACGAACCCTTATAGGTTAGATGAATCTCGAACCCAGAAGGGTTTGAATCTAACCCTCGAACCCTCTGGGTTCATGGAACCCAGAAGGTTCGAAGATCGAACCCTTCTGGGTTCGATGAAACTCGAACCCAGAAGGTTCGAAGATCGAACCCTTCTGGGTTCGATGAATCTCGAACCCAGAAGGGTTCGAATCGAACCCAGAAGGGTTCGATGCGAACCCTTCTGGGTTCAATGAATACATTCAAAATTTTTTTTTCCTTGGTGGAGATCCAGATTGGATCTCCACCATTCATCATTGTTGATCAACGGTGGAGATCCAATCTGGATCTCACCATTAATTTTTTAATAAATAGTAAAAAATTGATAATATTAATTGATAGGGGTATTTTGGTCATTTAAAAAAAGTCAACGTTTATTTTAACGGTCAACGTTAACGTGAGGAGAGGTTAGTGTCAATTAATGTAAACTTTAATTCCGAATGTAATTAGCCAAACCTTAGGGATGTTGAGTGTAATTAACTCATTAATAGGCATAGTGCAAAAATACAAATTCAAAATTGACCCCGATATGAAAAGTCCCCTAAAACAAGTGAACCAAACCCTTTCTAGAGAGAGAAAGAGACAAAAATAGATAAAAAGTGAGAGATGATGAAGAAGGGAGAGAAACCGATGAAAAGGAAGATATCGATGTCAAAAAGAAAAACAAGAGAGAAAGGGAGAGATACCGAATGAGAGAGATAGAGAGGCACAATATATAAAAAAAAAAAGGTGAAATACCCATATAAAACTTATAATACAATTGCTTTTACAACTTGATTTTTTTTTTAATTGAATTGTTTTTACAACTTGATAAATAGTATGGGTAAGTATTCATGAATATCATGTAGCCTTTAAGGCTTAAATAAGGTTCCAATTACACACAAGACAATTGCCTTGGTGGTTTGGAGGCTTCAAAACTTTCAAATCACTAAGGTTCAAACTTTTATGGTGTAAATTTATAAATAATTATTTTTCACCATTGCCTATAACACCGCAATTGTGTGGATAGACCTCTCTCCCCATGTGGGAGTCGACCCCTCCCATTATTGAGAGTAATTGTCCGAATCTTCCTCTGACCCTTCAAGTGTTAGCTTTAAAATAATAATAATAATAATAAGGTTCCAATTAAGTACCAAGAAAATTTGAATGTTAAAAAAAAAAATTTATTAAAATACTAATAATAATCATAATTATGGTGGTGGGTGGTGACTCGTGTCCATTTTTTAATTTAATTTCAAAACGTTACTCAATTACATAACAATCATTCTTTTTAAATTAACAAAATACAATTAGAAAGGGAAAAGTCTCAAAATGAGAAACAAATAAAATCTCATTACAAACTTCAATCAGAATTCAGAACCAAAAGGCATCCGACAACCAAATATTATTAAGCATTCATTGGTACAAAATAGAAGTACCGAATAATCGTGTTGTTGAATTTATACAATCTGCATTTAATAGTCCTTTCACTTTGTTTTATCGCGTAATAATATCTCACCCACAACTTCAATCTCCAAAAAAATCAGAATCTTATGTATAATTATAGTCGTTACTCATTAATAGCCAAAATGAGCCAAAAAGAAAATGTGACTTGTGATACCTGTCATCCCTCGTTTTCTATAAAGTTATACCTAGGATCAGAACCCGTGAGCCAAAAGAAATAGTGAAAACTTCCCAGTTTATGCCTTGAGCCTTGAAGATTCTCCTACTATGTTTTCCATTCTTGTGTACCATTCTCCGATTCGTGTGTTCTCCACCATGTCTCTACCAGACTTGAGGTAACGAATCGGTCTCAGCACTCCAAAGACAGCAAGGTCAGCTAGATTCGGCTTTGAACCCCCTGACACAAAACGAAACATGAAGATATACATATATATAATGTATGTACCACAACGCATATTTCTATAGCATGTGCATGACTTATGTTGTGCCTCCTCAAAGTTGCCTTCTTTAGGTTTATGTACTAATATGTACATGTACATATTAGTATGATACATGTACATATTAGTACATAAACCTAAAGAAGGCAACTTTGAGGAGGCATGATGTATCTACATATTCTATGTACTGAATTCATGATCGTTGAACAAGTACATGCACCATGCTTGTTCAAGCTTATGTATGCCATCTTTAAAAATTTCCTACAGGAGCAAATATTTAGAGCACATACCGAGAAACTCCCGACCATTTAGAGCATTTACCCATGTTTCTGCAGCTTCATAGAGGGCAGCACGTTCATCAGTAATATTATATTTCTTTTTCAGTTTCTTGGATACAAAATACATAGCTGCAGCTCCAGCATATTTCACTGAAATTTTTTCTGTGAAGCTGAAATTCCCTGCAATTACATGTAAGAATTAAAAGAGGACAGCAAACAACACTTAAAACCAAGAAATAAGTAACCCACACCTATAAATAAAAAGCTTCAAGCAGTAAGTGTGAATCAAAATAAAATTTATTTTTTTCCAAAAGTAACTAAGAAGAGCTTAAGATAATCAATTGATATAGTTTAATGATTTTCCACAGAAAAAGGCAAGATGAATATGAATTTCATCTGAAGGTATGTGAAAAAGATAGCTGACAGAAACACGAAAAACATTCAATGCCAACACTCAGTGGATACCACAAGTTGATTCAATTTACACAGAATATCTACAACCATTTCTTGTTTTATGACAAAGGATATAATAGTGTTTCTAGCAGAACTTTTAGATGCACGGCACCTTTGTGACTTCAATTTTCAGAATTACGCCGGATTCATAAAGCTAAATAAATTAAGCAACTTCTAGTAATTTCTGCCAGAAAAATATGTTGTCAAATACTCTAAAGAGCAAAAATCATTGAATATTTCCATTTTCAGTGCTTTATTAATTTATCAAACAGACCGTTAGTCCACCTTCAGATCAAATTTATAAGAACACACATCTCACAATGTGTTCTATAACAATTATCAAAAATCTGATACAATGAAAAATATGTCCTGAAATGGTCTTACCGTTACTTGTGATATAGTCAAAGGATTCAAGAGCCTCAGAAGTATTCCGGTATATGTTTGGAGACAAGACATGCACCAAGTGATTATCGACCCACCTACAACATGAAGCCATTAATAATAGATATAAAGTGAAATTGCAATCGCAACGAAAGCTTCAACGTGGTAAAGAATGTAAAATTAAAGCAATAACAATAAAACTTCCGTAACTGTTGTTCAGAAAAATTATAATGATTTTCCTTGATCCTAAAGCATGAAAGTCAAATTAATTCCACCATTTCAAGACACTTAGGTACCAAAGAAAAATTTTCTTTTCTGTTGATGATATAAAGCCAATATCAGCTAATAGCAGCCTATATATTATAAGATCTGAGACTCCAAAGAGCCCAACTGCATAAAAACCTTACACAAGTATATCAGAAGGATCAGTGCAAAGCTAGAATCAAAGAGCACCAGGATTAGATTTGATTGCTGGACCCAGGGTTAACTAAGGTATTATTTGTTTCAAACTTCATATGTTTTCTGTTTTCATATTTTTGTGTGGATAATTTTGTTATTGGAGAACGAAAGTACTGAGTCTCATAAGTCTATATACCAAGTTGTCCTATATCAAATACTCAAAAAGTAAATCATGTTAGTATATACACCATACCCCCGCCACTTTTTCTCTTCATCATCATCCAAGCTTGTGTCAGCCTTTCTTTTAGGAATTATCTTGTCGCCCATCTTATCAATTATAGCTGCGGACGTACCACATATTACTTTAATGAATATCAAAAAGAAACAATGAACCAATAGATAACTGAATGCTTCAGAGAATTATACTATATACAATTAAAATCCGAACCAAGAATTAAACATAATCAGTTTACATCACAATAACAAATACCGGATGAGTCGACCAGTTGTTCACCGTCCACCATCAATATAGGCACCTTTTTATAATCAGACCACTTGATCTCTTTTTTACTGAGTGGATTGACTTCAACAACTTTGTACGGTATATCATAGTAGTCCAGGAATGCTGAGATAGCAAAAAGGAAATTGTAACATACATATATCAACAAGTGATAAACAACTAAAGCCATTCAACCAAACAAGTGATAAACAAAGTTGACTTCAACAACTTTGTACGGTATATCATAGTAGTCCAGGAATGCTGAGATAGCAAAAAGGAAATTGTAACATACATATATCAACAAGTGATAAACAACTAAAGCCATTCAACCAAAGAAGAATTAAAAGTTTTAAGTAGCTAAATAAGATACCACTATAACCTTCTATGTCAAAAAAATTAACAGATCAAGAAAAATAACAAATACCAGCCATCATTAAATTTCATTCTTTTTGCATGAACTATAGCATTCAATTATGCCTGATAAGTAACAGGAAAAAAGAACAATTTACGAGTAACCCAATAGAAGATACCTACACTCACAGAACTGAAGTTCGCTTTAATACGGAATGCATGCAATTGAAATCAATCAAATCATTGAAGATCCAAATATATTCCAAGACTGCAGAAGAAGCTCAATGTCCGAGTCAATCTCTTCCTAGTAGGCATGTACAGCAACAAAGCATAATCGAAATAACTAAAGAGCAAAAGACAGTAATCACACCTAGTTTTCCTTCTTTGGTTCATCTTCAAAACAATGATACCGATGGCAACATTCAACCAAAATTCAGCACCTCATCACACCTAACGAAACCCTAATCTCCCAACATTTCCTTATAAACATTTGACTTATTTTGCTCGAAATGTTCAATTTTCAATGTCAATAATAGAGCTCTAACAATCAAACAGTTCAAATAAAAAAATATACAGATGCACATGAATATCATATATATATAATTTAATATGAGCTACATCAAAATAAAATGCAACTGAGAATCCAACAAAAGGAAATATCAAAAAGCGAAGAACTTGAAAATAAGCGAATTCGATATCGAAAGATCGCTACCTTTAACTTTATTGCAGAAAGGGCAAGCTTCGTACTGATAGAGAATAACTTCCTTGGGAGCCAAATCCGCCGGCAGCGGCTCTTTGGCGTAGACTTCTTGATAGGAGAGCGAGGCGACCGCGGCGACCGACGCCAGAGCTCCTGCGACAGCTCGAGCTGAGCCAGTGGAGGACCAGAACCGGCGGGCATTGGAGGTGGAAGTGGTGGTGGTGAGGAGGCGGTGGTGGACGGTGGCGGACGCGTAGGCTGCCGCGACTGTTCGGGAGAGTAGGGAGGAAGTAAGATTGGAAGCTCGTCTCATTGTGAAATTCATGAGAGAGATCTCTGTGTGTGAGAGAGATTCGAGAGAGATGACAGCTCTAAAGAGAGAGGTTTAAGTCGGTTTTCGGATCTTTTCAGGGAGGGGTTTTGGGATTTTTTTTTAATAAACCAATTTTGATGGTTTATTTTTATATTTATTTTTAGAACTAATAATACATTTTTCTTCTGAAATTTTGCTAATTACAAGCAGAGTCAACTTTATCGTTAATGGATAAAGATCTCTTCTACCGTTAATTGATTTCCATTAAAGTTAACTGTTGACCAGATTTAACCATTAAAAAGATCAAAATATCCCTACAAGAATAATTAAAATTATTAAATAAATAAAAAATTAAATCTCCATCTTCCATCTCACTTGAGATGAACGGTGGAGTTTTTTTTTTATTAAATAAAATTATTACAAAAAATTAATCTTTAGATCTCCACCGTTTATCTTTGAATGGACGGTGGAGATCTAAAATTAAAGAAAAAAAATTAGAGGAAGAACCAAGAAATGGGTTATTCAACTTAGGAAAAAAAAATGAAAAACCCTGAAAAAGGTTCTTTGAAGAACCCTGAAACTAGATTCTTCGAAAAACCCAGAAAGAACCCCTCAAAGAAGGGTTTCTTCGAAGGACTTAGATCTGGGTTTTTCGATTTTTTTTTTTTTTGTTCTTGGTGGATATCCAATTTCCAGATTGGATTTCCGTCGTCCATCAATCTCCAGATGGACGGCGGAGATCTAATCTGGAGATTGGATCTCTATTAACTAAGATTTTTTTATTAGTTTTATTATTATTATTTTTTAAATAAATCATAACCGTCCATTATCTTAAAGATGGAGTGATAAAATTTTTTCTTAATTTTTATTTAATAAAATAAAATTTAAAAAGTATAAAAAGACAAAAATGCCCATGTGCCTATTAAGTTTGACTAAAGTCAACTAACGGATGGAGATCTTTGTCCATTAATGATAAAGTTGACTCCGTTTGTAGTTAATAAAATCTCAGAGAAGATTGGTGTTATTAGCTCATATTTTTATTCTTGCAGGACCAATAATCACTTATTGATGTTACCTATTGAAACCTAAATGATAAAATGAATAACTCAACTACAACAATAGTTTGTGTGAATTCAATTTTTTATTTTATGTTATTATTTTTAATGATTTAAAAAAAATTGAAAACAATATCAAGAAAGTCTAAAAAAAAAAAATTAAATATTCACCAACAAATCATATAATGCAATTAACAATTGATGAATCTTGAAATTATTTAATTGTTTTTACATACTTTAACTCTTTAATAGTAAAATTTAAAATGATTATTCCATGCTATAATAGAGTATTTGTAATAATAGAGCGTTGGTTCCTTTTATTTCAATCCACTATTCAAACAAATGATAATTTTAAAAAAAAAAATTAGAATAGGTAATTAACTCTCTACTAACTGATAGTAAAACGGTTTAGGATCTCTCTTTCGCTTCAGTAATAGGGATTAGAATTCTACCTTTACTTATTAAATCTGTAATGGGAGTTAACATTTCGGCCTTAGTCTATGGTGTTGATCATAACTTTTTAAGTAAAAAATAAAAAACTCTACATCTAAAAATTTGTAATAAGACATATGTACCCTTTAACATCCATTTGTTTTAAATATTTGTATACTAATACATATAATTATGTTTTAGTATAAACTGACATATAACAAATTAATGAAATTATTATTTAAAGTTCGAAAAATTATAATTCAAAATAATATTTTAGAACTAAAAAAATAAACATATAAAAATATATAAGGATCAGAATCCAGTTGTAGGAGGCCCTCAGATTAGCCTCCGTCAAAACCTTTCACCAGGTAATCCCATTAAATTATTATTATTTTATTTTAATTAAATATTGTTATCTTTTATGTCATTCATAAAGCGTCATTTTGAAAATTAGGTGCTACAATACATCATACCCATATTTAAGTTATGTTTTTCTACTTTTTAAATTTTAGATTTTTATTGGGTACATTTTAAGATTTTATGTAGTTGAAAAATAAACAAAAAAACAGAACATCTTAATGAGTTTATTTAAGACCCATTAGGATTTAAGACAAACAAACGCATATCCACTTGTAGTAAAGTGGTTAGTGCGCCTTCCTCTCACCTCAGTGGTGAGGGGTTCGAGTCCCACCATGTGCATATGTGGATAGTTTTCTTCCCTTATTATAGGAGTAAGTATTCTCCTGTTACGGCAGATCCCGACCGTTGTTTATATTGTAATTGTACCCTTTCAAAAAAAAAAAAAGACAAACAAACAAACAAGGCCTTAGACTGATACTTGGTCTCCAAAACTTAAGGACTTTAATGTGACAATATGATCGATAACTCTCATGTGTATCTTATAATCATGTATTAGTTACAAATCATTACTTATCTCTAAAAAATAAATTGAATACAAATTGTTTGACACAATTATTGTTCTAGTCAATATAAGAAACGACATCTTCAACAAGCCTTTTGAGTCTCGTGCTTATCATATATGGGTTCTCTTTTGTATGACAGTTATTTATCGCACTTAGAAAGTTCAAAATAGATTTCGTCCTGAGGGTTATCACTTAAATATCTTTGTATGAGTCATAACTCATATAAGTGATTTCTGCCTAGGATTTGTCCAACTTATTTATGCTACATTTACTTGCCAAGGGGCAACCATGGTCCCTCTGCTTGCGGTGCTGTCTTCAGGGGCGTGAAATGGAACCTTTATGGGTGGTTCTGCACTTTCTCTTGGTCATTGTTGAGAATATAAATTCTGTATATTGATTGTATGAACAATGTACAATAGAGGTGGCCATATATAGACAATGTACAAGAAATGGACTAAGCCCAATGGGCTAATACAGGACTAAGCCTAATGGGCTAATACTAAACTAAAGATATATACTAACATCCCCCCTCAAACTCGAGGTGGCAATAAGGAAGCCAACTGGAGTTTGGATATAAGATCTCGAAGACGACCAGGCGGGTGAGACTTGGTGAAAGTATCAGCAGGTTGGTCAGCAGAGGAGATGGAGAACAACTTTAGAATGCCTTTTTTGAGATGCTGACGAGTGATGTGGCAGTCGATCTCAATGTGCTTGGTGCGTTCATGGAAGACATCATTATGAGCAATGTAGATAGCACTACGATTGTCACAATAAATAGGAGTGGCAGTGGGCTATGGAGCATCCATGTCAGCCAAGAGCCAACGAAGCCAGATAAGTTCACAGGTGGTGTCGGTAAGGGCATGATACTCAGCCTCGGTACTAGAACGGGAAACAACATCCTGCTTTTTGCTACGCCATGAGATAAGGGAAGTACCCAACATGAAACAGAAACCTGTGATAGAACATCGATCAGTTGGATCACCTGCCCAATCCGCATCTGAATAAGCATGGAGCTCGAGAGAAGACCGAGAGGAGTAGTGTAGACCATGATAAAGAGTGCCCTTGACATATCGGAGAATCCGAAGAACTGCAGCATAGTGGACAGAACGAGGGGCATCCATGAACTTACTAACCATACCTACAGCATGCGAAATATCTGGACGCGTAACAGTGAGATAGATCAGACTACCAACCAACTGACGATAGCGAGTAGCATCGGATATAGGTTCACCATCCAAGGGTGTGAGCTTTGAATTGTATTCCAAAGGAGTGGAAACAGTCTTATTGTCGGTGATACCGGCCTTAGTGAGAAGATCAGAAGCATATTTAGCTTGAGAAAGATAGTATCCATCGGAGGATGAGGTAGCTTCAAGCCCAAGAAAATAACTGAGAGTGCCTAGATCTTTCATCTCAAAATGCTGACTAAGGAAGCGCTGAAGAGAGCGGATACCTGCAGAATCATCTCCAGTAATAATCATATCATCAACATAAAGAAGAATAAGAGTGATACCAGCAGAAGATCGTCGGATGAAGAGAGCAGTGTCATGAGGACTCGAAGTGAAACCCTGCTGAGCAACAACTGAGCTAAATTTTTCAAACCAAGCTCGATGAGCCTGCTTGAGGCCATAAAGAGCACGGCGAAGACGACAAACTTGTCTGCCGGAGTGTGGATAGCCAGGGGGTGGCTGCATGTACACTTCTTCTTGAAGATCTCCATTTAGAAAAGCATTCTTCACATTCATTTGATAAAGAGGCCAACGGCGAATAGCAGCTACAGCAATAAGACATCTGACAGATGTAAGGCGAGCAACAGGAGCAAAAGTTTCCTCATAGTCAATGCCATATTCCTGAGTAAAGCCTCTGGCAACTAGGCGAGCCTTGTATCGTTCAACAGATCCATCGGCCTTGGTCTTGATCTTGTAAATCCATCGACAACCTACTACAGACTGACCAGGAGGCAAGTCAACCATATCCCAAGTGTGATTCTTTTGAAGGGCATCTAGTTCTTCATTCATAACTTGCTGCCAAAGAGGGTCAGTATGAGCCTCACGATAGGTGTGAGGTTCATAGAGGGTGGCAAGAGCAAAAGAGCAGTGATAATCAGAGAGATGGGGGGGAGGAATGCTTACCCGAGTGGAACGACGGAGTTCAGGATCAACAAGAGACTCAGGAGATGGTGGTGCCACAGGATCCAAGACAGGCAGGTCAGATGCCGGGGAGAGAGCCGGAGATGAGTCGTCTGGAGAGGCAGCCTGTAACATCCCGGATTTCGGGTAATGAATTTTTGATATATGTGAAATATGTGAAAAATAAATTTTTACTATTTGAGGGGGTGTAAATGTAATTAAATGTATGGTTATTTTATGATTTCCAGCGGACCGGATTGAATAGTGATAAATGAAAAAATGAAAATTGGAAAAACTGAACCAGAGAGCATCGCGACCTGGTCACCGCGACCACAGGTCGCGATGGCTCGCTCGCGGTGAAAAACGCAAAATATGGCAGTGAGTACCGCGACCAGTCACCGCGACCACAGGTCGCGATAGCTCGCTCGCGATGAAAATGGCAAAACCTAGCAGTGAGCATCGCGACCAGCCACCGCGACCACAGGTCGCGATGGACTGCTCGCGATGAAATTGTCAAAAACGGGCAGAGAGCAGCGCGACCAAGGCACGCTCGCGATGAAGGCGGTGCGCGTACTCCAGTGAGCATCGCGACCTGGTGCCGCGACCACAGGTCGCGACGGCGGTCGCGGTAGCGAAAAAAATATAAAAAAAAAGAGAAGCTTCTCGCGAAAGCGAGAAAACACTCAGAAAAACAGAACAGCGAGAAAGAAGGAAAAAGAAAAGAAAAAGAAGAAGAAGAAAGAGAAGAAAGAAAAAGGAAGAAGAAGAAAGAAAAGGAAGAATAAGAAGAAGAAAGAGAGAGAAGAGAAAAGGAAGTGTAGGTGGAAAGGAAAGGAAAGACGAACTCGTAGAACCAACGAAAAATACGGATTCGAGGTTGGTGTATTTTCGATTTCGAAATCTTTACGAAAAGTATTTCGTTATCGTTACGTTTTCGTTTTCGCTTACGTTTCTCGTTTTTGTTTTCGTTTTCGATTTTGTTGAAAGTTATCGTTTTTGATTTTCGTAAGAAAAGTGTTTATTTTATATGTTAAATTGATGATTGAGATACCTATGGTTGATTTTGAAAAGATTTTATGCTAGATCGCATTTTGTTTGTATTTCGAATATTTCGATTTCGTTTTACATATTTGATTTCGATATTTATATGATTATTGTTGATGCATTTGAATAATATCATGTAAAATTGTAGATTTACTGAGTAAATATTGATTTGTAACTGATTGTGAAAATCGTTTATCGAAACGGCCCTAGGATACGTAGACATAGAAGTGGATATAGGAGGTTGGTATACCAGCTGGGTTTTTACTGAGCAGTACTACGCCGCTACTGATTGATTGATATTGATGATATTGATGTACCTCCTCTTGGATTCGTCCAGAGGCTGGGAGATACGTACCTCCTCAGGATTCGTCCTGGGGGTTGGGAGTTAATGTACCTTCCCAAGGATTCGTTCCTGGGATAGGGAGCTATGTACCTCTCTAGGTTCCGTACCCACGGTCCTAGAGTTGGGAGACACGTACCTCCTCAGAATTCGTTCTGGGGGTTGGGAGCTTGACCCATATTCCAGTCCGTATATGTTTAGTATTCTAGTGGGCCAGATTTGAAGTGAACTGAAATGTGGATTGAATGCTTTTATTGATCGAAATTATATATTGACTGCAGTATTGAAATTTAAAGTGATTGAATTAGTTTAATGCTCTGATTTTGAAATTTATTTGATTTTGAAATGGATTCGAAATGAATTATATATATATATTGTGATTTATTTACTTGAGTTTTTAGTACACCCACTAAGCTTTATGCTTAGCGCGTTAGTTTTGTGTCTAATGTAGTAGCCAAAATATGTCTGGCCCAAAGTATGGCCCAAAGACAAAGCCCATAGCTAAAAGTAGGACTACACTCTCATGTAGTACGACGGTGGCTCAGCATGAAGATCAAGTCGCACGACATGAAGCACCATCATATAGACGTACTAGTTCGAAGATCTTGTCGTACGACATGAAGCACTCATGTAGTACGACGACGTACTAGTTCGAAGATCTTGTCGTACGACATGAAGCACTCATGTAGTACGACGACGTACTAGTTCGAAGATCTTGTCGCACGACATGAAGCACTCATGTAGTACGACGACGTACTAGTCCGAAGACTATGTCGCACGACATGAAGCACTTATGTAGTACGACCGTGCTACATCACCCAATCGTGGTCCAGATTGACAAGAAACCTACATGTCGTACGATATAGCATCTCCGTCGCTCCGAGGGAGACCAGATTGTGATCTACTTTGAAACAGGTCCTACAAAGTCATAATGACACTTGATGGCAACCCAATCAAAAGAAGCACCCAGATGCTTTCTTGGTGGAAGACAGAGAAGAGAGAATGATGAGATCCCTCAAAAAGAAGAAGCATCAGTCTCCTATAAGGAGGAAGATAATCCCTCATAAAAAAAGACGGCCGAAAAACTGAGATCGAAATATTACTGAGAAAGAACCACACCCTCCGGCCATTGCTCATCTTCTCCGATCACCCTCCGACCTTACATCTCCTATGATCAAAGAAACCCCAACTGTGAAGATAGCAGGAAGTATTTCTCACTCATCTCCATTTACAAACATTACACTTTTACTAGCACTCGCTAACTTGACCGTCGGAGTGACTTTGGCCGGCACCACCCCGGTGTCCCAGATGTCCTGCGGGTCACGTGCGTTCTGTCCTTGCAGGTTGTAGTGCCCCGTGTCCCCGAGTGATTTTTGAGGACTACAATTTGGCGCCCACCGTGGGGCACGACAATCTCTAAGCAAGCAAAGGTAGAACGCGGCAACCCCGACTATGTCATCTGACGATTTTCATCACGACGCGATGGAGGTTAGGGTACAACTCCTCATATCCCAGATGCAAGAGAATACCCAAAGGCTCCAAGCACTCGAACAAGAGAATCAACGAGTGTTGGTAGAGAACCAAGAATTGCAGAATAGGATCAGTTCGCTCACTGCCGTACGACCGTTTGGAGACGCTTCGACGTCCCAACCCGTGCCATTTGAGCAAGCCACTCACGCTACTTATTACGCGCCAGTCCGCCCGGACGAACATGGTACTACCGTTAGAGACCTCGATCCAACCCACGTGGGCTCAGAGCCCAACATTCGAGTTACGAGTGGACCCCATATCGTCGCACGACATACGACAGAGAATATACCAAATAGGATGGGAGGACATCGATCAGACGACGTGGCAAGAGCAATACAAGGAGTGCCACCTATATCCACTCCCAATGGCAACGTCGGCTCAACCCAACCAACCATCCCGCTATAAGGAACGTCATCCGGCCCTTCGCATTCAGCGCCGTCAGACTCAAACCGAGTGAGCGCCGAGCCGACCTTGGCCAACCGAGACTTGGCACGAAGGTTCATAGAGATGGAAGCACTCATCCAACGCATTCCGGGAATGCCCACTCCTATAAAGAAAAGTGCGGCCAATAGTTTTGCCGACTCTCCCTTCGTCGACACAATAGCATTGGTGGAGATGCCAAGGAAGTTCAACTTTCCAGGTATGAAGCAGTACGACGGTACGACGGATCCCGACGACCACATTGCGCAGTATCGACAACGGATGTTCACAGCCGCCGTTCCGCGTGACCTTAGGGAAGCATGTATGTGCAAAGGTTTCGGTTCAAGCCTCGTAGGACCTGCCCTACAATGGTACACCAACCTTCCCAATGTTTCCATCAACTCTTTTGCTCAACTCACTGACACCTTCGTAGAGCAGTTCGCTAGTAGTCGGAAGTTAGAAAAACAATCCGACGACCTTTACACAGTCAGCCAAAGGAGGAATGAACGCCTACGTGACTTTGTTGGCCGTTTCAACCATGAAAAAGTGTCCATCCCTCATTGCAACCAGGCGACAGCCATATCAGCCTTCCGCAAGGGTCTACTCTATGATTCCGATCTGTACAAGGAGCTCACCAAATACCCTTGTAAAACCATGGAAGACGTCCTCGCCAAGACATGGGCACAGATAAAATGGGAAGAAGACGAAGTAAACCATAAACCTAATAGAGCGAACTACAAGGAGGATAAGTCGGAGAGGATGGTCGAACAACGAATCAACACCCGACGCAGCGGGCCATATCCAGCCGTACCCCGAAGGGACAGCCGTATGATGTACGAGCGCCGGCGCGACGACAGACCACCAAGGCCGTTCGTTCGTCCAAAAAACATAACACCAGAATACAACTTGAACATCAGACCAACGGAGGTAGTTGCCATACTGAAAGGAATGGGTAGGTCGGTTCGTTGGCCAGACAAGATGATGAGCCCGCCGGATCAAAGAGACAACTTTAAATGGTGCGAATTCCATGGAGACCACGGCCATCGATCTGAGCATTGCGTGGCGCTACGATTGGAAGTGGCCGAACTACTCAAGAAAGGCCACCTTAAAGAATTCCTGACTGATAAAGGTAAGCAAACTTTTATGAATAAAGAGGGGTCGCGCGACATTGCTTCGATACCACCACCAGAACCTCCTAAACACGAGAGAACTGTGAACGTCATCTCTGGCGGGTCTGAAGTGAATGGAGTAACCTACTCGGAGGCAAAGCGCCACTCGCGACAGGCCGGTCGTGCGAACGTCCAACGAACTCGTACGGCGGATCCCACGTGTAACTACCCAATCAGTTTCAGCAGCGATGAGCACATGGATTTATTCAATCCCCACCACGACGCACTAGTCATCTCACTGACGGTGGCCAATTGTTTGATCAGACGGATCCTAGTGGACAATGGAAGCTCGACAAATGTACTCTTCCTCGACGCATTGAAAGAGATGCATATTGACGAATGTAACATCATACGTCGCTCTACAATCCTTGTAGGATTTAGTGGGGAACACAAGAATACTCTGGGAGAAATCACCCTTCCAGTATACGCGGAAGGTGTCAACTTAAACACACGTTTTCTCATCCTGGACTGTCCGTCGTCCTACAACATAATCATGGGTCGCCCATGGATTCATGAGATGAGGGCAGTGCCCTCAACATATCATCAGGTCATCCGTTTCCCTACCAGATGGGGAGTTCACGAGATCCGAGGGCAGCAAAAGATCTCGCGTGACTGCTACCAAAACACTCTTAAAAGCAGGTCGTCCGACTTATAGCAATTACAGAATGAGAGCACCCCCACCAACAAAGACGAACCTGATATGGAAGAACTCGACGAAGTATCCATACATCCCGATTTTCCAGACCACAAAGTTAGTATCGGATCCCGCCTTCCACAAAATATCCGAGCAAGACTACTCAGCTTCTTGACAGCGCGGCACGACAGCTTTGCATGGTCGCACGCAGACATGATCGGAATTAGCCCAGAAGTCCTAGTGCATAAGTTGCAAGTCGACCCGGATCACCCACCTGTGAAGCAAAAAAGGAGGAAGTTCGCGCTCGAGCGCAACAAGGTTATAAATGAAGAAATCCAAAAGCTAATCGACATTGGCTCGGTGAGAGAAGTAAGTTACCCAAACTGGCTCGCGAACGTAGTGGTAGTGAAGAAAAAGAATGGGAAGTGGCGAGTTTGCATCGACTTCACAGACCTCAACAAAGCTTGTCCAAAGGATTCCTTCCCTCTCCCACACATCGACATGATGGTAGACGCTACGGCAGGCCACGAACTATTGAGCTTCATGGATGCATTCTCCGGTTACAACCAAATCCTTATGCATCCAGATGACCAAGAGAAGACTTCTTTCATCACGGAGCGCGGCATTTTTTGCTACAAAGTAATGCCATTCGGTCTCAAGAACGCTGGGGCAACATACCAAAGATTAGTCAACAAAATGTTCGCAACCATGCTTGGACAGACTATGGAGGTCTATATCGACGACATGCTAGTGAAGTCATTAGTAGCAGACCAACACCTCGATCACCTCCGGCAGTCGTTCGACATCATCGACGAGTATGGGATGAAGCTTAATCCAACCAAATGCTCCTTCGGCGTTTCCTCGGGGAAGTTCCTTGGCTATTTAGTAACCAAGAGAGGTGTCGAGGCCAACCCAGATCAACTCCAGTCCGTCATGGATCTAAGGTCCCCCAAAAGCATCAAAGACGTACAAAAGCTAACTGGACGGCTCGCGGCCCTCAACCGATTCATTTCAAAGTCGTCTGAAAAATGTAAGCCTTTCTTCGATGCTCTAAGAAAGAGCAAGTCATTTGATTGGAATCAAACAAGCGAGGACGCCTTCCAAAATATAAAAAGGTATCTAGCAAGCCCGCCTCTACTATCCAAACCCAAGGAAGGCGAGACCCTCCTGCTCTACCTCGCTGTATCCGAAACGGCCATTAGCGCTGTATTGATAAGGGAGGAGGATGATAAACAACTCCCCGTATACTACATCAGCAAGACTCTACTCGATGCAGAGACAAGGTACGCCCAATTCGAAAAATTAGCCCTCGCACTAGTCACGGCCGCAAGGAAATTACGGCCGTACTTCCAATGCCACACTATTAGTGTACTCACTGCCTTCCCCTTGAAGAGTGTCCTACATAAACCTGAACTATCCGGCCGTCTAGTGAAATGGGCCGTAGAGCTGAGCGAGTACGACATCAGCTACCAACCTCGCACGGCGATCAAGTCGCAAGTACTGGCGGATTTCATAGCAGACTTCACACCAGGGATTCTACAACGAGCGGAGGAAGAACTTTGCACTATGTCGTGCGACACGCCAAGGGAGGAGTGGAGTTTAGCAGTTGATGGATCAAGTAACGCTAGAGGCAGCGGGCTAGGAATAGTACTTACCTCCCCTACGGAACACGTCATCGAGAGGTCCATCAGATGTGGATTCAAGACCACCAACAACGAAGCCGAGTACGAAGCCCTCATAGCCGGGCTCACCTTGGCAAAGGACTTACACATCGAACGAATCAAGGTACGCAGTGACTCCCAATTAATTGTGAGACAATTGCAAGGGTCCTATCAAGCCAAGGATTTAAAAATGTCGGCCTACTTGACCTTGGTAAAAGAGTTACAAGCTTCATTCAAGTCATTCGACATCGAGCAAATACCCAGATCCGACAACGCGCATGCTGACGCACTGGCCAATCTTGGGTCCGCACTAGCTACCACAATTGAACGAACTATTCCAATGGTGTTCGTCCAATGGCTAGCCGTATGGAAGCCGACGAAGCTGGAAAT
Organism: Xanthoceras sorbifolium; assembly: GCA_003430845.1. Taxonomy (NCBI): domain Eukaryota; kingdom Viridiplantae; phylum Streptophyta; class Magnoliopsida; order Sapindales; family Sapindaceae; genus Xanthoceras; species Xanthoceras sorbifolium. The sequence continues at coordinate 26,686,686 of CM010610.1, read as the reverse complement.
CAAACCAATTTCGGACAAGCCCACTTGGATTACCCCGATCCACGACTATTTGAGGGACGACACCCTCCCATCTGACAAGGTAGAAGCTCGAAGAATTAAAATCAAAGCAGCCCGATTTTCTATAATAGAAGGTCAACTTTACAAGCGATCCTACTCCGGGCCCTACCTCAAATGTGTTGACCCAGTCGAAGCTCAGCAAGTACTCAAGGACTTACACGAGGGACAATGTGGAAATCACTCGGCCGGGAGAAGCCTAGCCAATAGAGCAATCACGGCCGGGTATTACTGGCCTACCATGCGATCCGAGTCGCACGACCTCGTCAAAAGGTGCGACCCCTGTCAGCGCTTCGCCCACGTTTCACATCAACACCCGGAAAGACTCCACCCCATCTCAGCACCATGGCCCTTCATGAAGTGGGGCATGGATATAGTAGGGAAATTGCCCGTCGCTACCGGAGGAAAAGTCTACATGCTAGCCGTAACCGACTACTTCACAAAATGGGTCGAAGCCGAATCATATGTAAGAATCAAAGACGCCGAGGTAAAAAGCTTCATTTGGAAGAATGTCATATGCCGCTACGGAGTTCCACAGGAAATAGTCACCGACAATGGCTCACAATTTATTTCATATGATTTCCAAGACTTTTGCAACAAGTGGAGCATCAAACTAAGCTATTCAAGCCCAAGATACCCTCAAGCTAACGGACAAGCAGAATCCACTAACAAGACAATCATGTCCACCCTCAGGAAGCGACTCGACCAATGCAAAGGGAAGTGGGCCGATGAGCTACCGGGTGTGCTATGGTCTTACCGTACGACGGTCAGGACGTCAACGGGCGAAACACCATTCTCTTTATCTTACGGCTCAGAGGCCGTCATAGCAACAGAGGCTGACTACCCTTCTTATAGGATACGACACGCCACAGAAGAAGCAAACGATAGAGAATTGCTGCGTGAACTCGACACAGTCGACGAGCGCCGCGACAAGGCCGCAATCAGATTGGCCGTATACCAACAACGAGTCGCCCGCCATTATAACAGAAATGTTCGTCTCAAGTCATTCCATATTGGAGATTGGGTTCTTCGCCGCGTCTTCCAAAACACAAAGGAAAAAGGAGCAGGCAAATTCGGTCCTACGTGGGAGGGACCATATCAAATCACCAATGTATTTGGAAATGGAGCCTATAAACTACGATGTACAGATGGCATGGAAATCGGCAACAGCTGGAACGCGTGCCATCTAAAACAATATCAGTTTTAGAAATATATATATATATATATCTATCTATATATTTCGAATTTTATCACTCTACAATATTTTTTACGCAGGTCAGCATTGCACAGTCTATCTTAAACTACATCACAAGTTGTAGTGTGCAACTGAGCAGTTACACACTCCAATTGGGGCAATTCAATATCACAAACAACAGATCACGACCTGCATTCATGGTCGCCATCTCCACACGGTCACATGACCCGCACTCAAGGTCATGAACCACGACCTGCATTCATGGTCGCCATCTCCACACGGTCACATGACCCGCACTCAAGGTCATGAACCACGACCTGCATTCATGGTCGCCATCTCCACACGGTCACATGACCCGCACTCAAGGTCATGAACCACGACCTGCATTCATGGTCGCCATCTCCACACGGTCACATGACCCGCACTCAAGGTCATGAACCACGACCTGCATTCATGGTCGCCATCTCCACACGGTCACATGACCCGCACTCAAGGTCATGAACCACGACCTGCATTCATGGTCGCCATCTCCACACGGTCACATGACCCGCACTCAAGGTCATGAACCGCGACCTGCATTCATGGTCACCATCTCCACACGGTCACATGACCCGCACTCAAGGTCATGAACCACGACCTGCATTCATGGTCGCCATCTCCACACGGTCACATGACCCGCACTCAAGGTCATGAACCACGACCTGCATTCATGGTCGCCATCTCCACACGGTCACATGACCCGCACTCAAGGTCATGAACCACGACCTGCATTCATGGTCGCCATCTCCACACGGTCACATGACCCGCACTCAAGGTCATGAACCACGACCTGCATTCATGGTCGCCATCTCCACACGGTCACATGACCCGCACTCAAGGTCATGAACCGCGACCTGCATTCATGGTCACCATCTCCACACGGTCACATGACCCGCACTCAAGGTCATGAACCACGACCTGCATTCATGGTCGCCATCTCCACACGGTCACATGACCCGCACTCAAGGTCATGAACCGCGACCTGCATTCATGGTCGCCATCTCCACACGGTCACATGACCCGCACTCAAGGTCATGAACCACGACCTGCATTCATGGTCGCCATCTCCACACGGTCACATGACCCGTACTCAAGGTCATGAACCACGACCTGCATTCATGGTCGCCATCTCCACACGGTCACATGACCCGCACTCAAGGTCATGGATTTTCCATCTCCAACAGATCACGCAATCAGAAAAAGAAATTACTATCATAAAAATGGCATTTATTTCGGCACGGATATCGAGGAATCATTTGAAGACCAACCGCCCCTTCTCTAAGTGACATTGTCGCACGACAAATGGCAAAACTTGCGCGTTGTCATCCACTCACCAACACTGATACACTCTCTCAGAAGGACAGAGTCGTGCGACAATGTCGAACCAGCCTTAGAATTCACACATACATATCCATGTCTACATGTCGTACGACACAAACCCCTTGGCTTTTTTACATCCAATGCGTTTGGGGGCAAACTGTAGTAGCCAAAATATGTCTGGCCCAAAGTATGGCCCAAAGACAAAGCCCATAGCTAAAAGTAGGACTACACTCTCATGTAGTACGACGGTGGCTCAGCATGAAGATCAAGTCGCACGACATGAAGCACCATCATATAGACGTACTAGTTCGAAGATCTTGTCGTACGACATGAAGCACTCATGTAGTACGACGACGTACTAGTTCGAAGATCTTGTCGTACGACATGAAGCACTCATGTAGTACGACGACGTACTAGTTCGAAGATCTTGTCGCACGACATGAAGCACTCATGTAGTACGACGACGTACTAGTCCGAAGACTATGTCGCACGACATGAAGCACTTATGTAGTACGACCGTGCTACATCACCCAATCGTGGTCCAGATTGACAAGAAACCTACATGTCGTACGATATAGCATCTCCGTCGCTCCGAGGGAGACCAGATTGTGATCTACTTTGAAACAGGTCCTACAAAGTCATAATGACACTTGATGGCAACCCAATCAAAAGAAGCACCCAGATGCTTTCTTGGTGGAAGACAAAGAAGAGAGAATGATGAGATCCCTCAAAAAGAAGAAGCATCAGTCTCCTATAAGGAGGAAGATAATCCCTCATAAAAAAGGACGGCCGAAAAACTGAGATCGAAATATTACTGAGAAAGAACCACACCCTCCGGCCATTGCTCATCTTCTCCGATCACCCTCCGACCTTACATCTCCTATGATCAAAGAAACCCCAACTGTGAAGATAGAAGGAAGTATTTCTCACTCATCTCCATTTACAAACATTACACTTTTACTAGCACTCGCTAACTTGACCGTCGGAGTGACTTTGGACGGCACCACCCCGGTGTCCCAGACGTCCTGCGGGTCACGTGCGTTCTGTCCTTGCAGGTTGTAGTGCCCCGTGTCCCCGAGTGATTTTTGAGGACTACATCTAACGCGTAGGTACCAGGAATCCGGACGAAGCTAAAGACTGAAGGAAGAAAGAGTTGCAGACCGAGTCACAGGATTTGTACAGTTGGGTAGCTATATTTTTGTTATGTATATATATATATTCTGAAAGCATGCATATACAGGGAATTTGTAAATATGTTTTGTAAAATGTTTTGTAATTAACTAGTTTATGATTTCTGTATTTTATTATCAAAATGATTGTAAATGTTTAAGTTCGATTTATTTTATTTTAGAAACTATTTTGATAAGTCGCACTAAACGGCAGAGTGCGCAACTGTTTGAAATTGTATAGAAGTGTTGTTGGAAATTGTTTTTGAATTGAATTGTGTAAAAGCAGGTTTTGGGAAGTCCGAAAAATAAACGGTACTCTGCCGGATTTTTGTAGAAAGTTTGTATTGAATGGGCTCACTCGAAAACGATTTTTAAACTATAATTTATATGGTTTTCTGTTTACAAAATGAATTTTTAAAAGTTCTGAAAGTCCGAGTAGCGCACCTCGGTTCGGTCCGGCCGGGTCGGGTCGGGGGGTGCTACACAGCCGATGTCGAAGAATCCTCCACAAGTTCAGGATAGAGAGGGATAAAAAGATCAGTAAAAATGGGAGACTCGGAGGAAGAGGACGCAGGAAACTGTTGAAGACTCGTGAAAGAACGATGTTCCCAAAACTCAACATGACGAGATATACGAAGACGATGAGAAATGGGATCATAGCAGCGAAACCCCTTTTGAGATATACCATAACCAAGAAAACAACAGAGACGAGCACGAGGCTGGAGCTTTGTGCGTTCATGAGGAGGTAGAGAGACAAAGCAAACACAAGCAAAAACTCGAAGAGATGAGTAGTCAGGGGATTGACCATAGAGAAGCTGTAACATCCCGGATTTCGGGTAATGAATTTTTGATATATGTGAAATATGTGAAAATAAATTTTTACTATTTGAGGGGGTGTAAATGTAATTGAAGAGATGAGTAGTCAGGGGACCGGATTGAATAGTGAAAAATGAGAAAAATGAAAAATTGGAAAACTGGACCAGAGAGCGTCGCGACCTGGTCACCGCGACCACAGGTCGCGATGGCTCGCTCGCGGTGGAAAACGCAAAATCTGGCAGTGAGTGCCGCGACCAGTCACCGCGACCACAGGTCGCGATGGACTGCTCGCGATGAAATTGTCAAAAACGGGCAGAGAGCAGCGCGACCACTCGCGCGACCAAGGCGCGCTCGCGAGGAAGGCGGTGCGCGCACTCCAGTGAGCATCGCGACCTGGTGCCGCGACCACAGGTCGCGGTAGCGAAAAAAAAATATAAAAAAAAAAGAAGAAGTTTCTCGCAGAAGCGAGAAACACACAGAACTCAGACAGAGGGCAAGAAAGAGAGAGAAAGAGCCGAGAGAAAGGAGAGAAAAGAGAGAAGAAAAAGAAGAAGAAGAAGAGAGAAGAAGAAGAAAGAAAAGAAAAGAAAAAGAGGAAGAAGAGGAAGAAGGAGAAAGGAAAAAGAGAAGGGAAAGAAATCGTGGAACCGCGGTTGGTCGAACGAAAAAACGGTACCGAGGTAGGTGTACTTTCGATTTCGAAATCTTTACGAAAAGTATTTCGTTATTGTTTTCGTTTTCGTTTCCGTTTTCGTTTCGATTTCGTTGAAGTTTCACGTTTTCGATTTTCGTAAGAAACTTGTTTATTTATATAAAAAAATTAATGATTTATATATATATATATATATATTGTTGATTTGGAATGATTTTATGATAGATCGTATTTGGATCGTGTTTTCGAATATTTTGATTGTTACGATTTGTGAAAAATACTTGATTTAGTTGCTTGCATGACTATTGTTTATTATTTGTAATTTATTGTGGGAAAATTTATTTATTGTAACGGCCCTAGGATACCTAGACATAGATATGGATATAGGAGGTTGGTATACCAGCTGGGTTTTACTGAGCAGTACTGCGCCGTTATTATTGTGTGATTGTTGTTGCGGGGCAATCTCGGACAATCACACCGATTTAGTGATCGTTGTTGCGGGGCAATCTCGGACGATCACAATGATACTAGCGATTGTTGTTGCGGGGCAATCTCGGACAATCGCGATGATATTAGTGATTGTTGTTGCGGGGCAATCTCGGACAATCACGTGATATCAGTGACTGTTGTTGCGGGGCAACCCCGGACGTCACATTGACCCATATTCCAGTCCTAGAATGTTTAGTATTCTAGTGGGCCAGAATTGATTGAAATTGAAAAGTGAACCGAATGATTTCATTGATAGCATTCATTATCGACTTCATTATTGAAATTAAAGTAATTGGAATTGTTTAATGCTTGATTTTCGAAATTTAATTGTTTTGAAATGCAATAGAAATGGAATTGTTTTGAAATATTTATATTGTGATTTATTTAATTGAGTTTTTAGTACACCCACTAAGCTTTATGCTTAGCGCGTTAGTTTGTTTCTAACGCGTAGGTACCAGGAATCCGGACGAGGCTAAGGACTGAAGAACTGAAAGAGTTGCAGACCGAGTCACAGGATTGTACAGTTGGGTAGCGATATTTTTGTTATGTGTATATATATTCTGAAAGCATGCATATACAGGGGAATTGTAAATATGTTTTGTAATATGTTTTTAATTAATTTACTTTATGATTTCTGAATGTCTATTTATATAAATAAAAGATTTGAACTGTTTTATTTTATAAATTGTGATTGATCAGTCGCACTAAACGGCAGAGTGCGCAATTGTTTGAAATTGATATTGAAGTGTTATTGAAATTGGAATTGAATTGATTTGTGTAAAAGCAGGTTTTTGGAAAGTCCGAAAACAAACGGTGCTCTGCCGAATTTTCGTAAAAAGTTTATTTATTGTTATGGGCTCACTTGAAAAGGATTTCTATTTTGTTTTATGGGCTCACAATGATTTTTTTGAAACGTATAAAACTAGTTTTGAAAAGTTTGAAAGTCGGAATAGCGCTCCCCGGGTCGGTCCGGCCGGGTCGGGTCGGGGGGTGCTACAGAAGCTCAAATGGTGATTTGTTTTGTATGGTTGGTGAAGGAATACGATTAATAGTGTACACAGCAGTGAGTGCGACTTCACTCCAGAAGCGCTCAGGAAGAGAGGCAGAAATGAGAAGGGTGCGAACAACATCAAGAATGTGTCGATGTTTTCGTTCTGCACGACCATTTTGTTGAGAGGTGTAAGGACAAGATCGCTGAGTAAGAGTCCCATGACTATCTAAAAAGGATAGGAAAGATTTATCATTATATTCTTGAGCATTATCTGATCGAAAGACTTTGACGGTGCGATTGAACTGTGTGTGAACCATTTTATGAAATGTTTGGTAAATAGACACAAGTTCAGACCTATGATGAAGCAGATAAATCCAAGTATATCGAGAAAAATCATCCACAAATATGACAAAATATCTAGATCCCCCCTCAGTAGGAATAGGAGAAGGACCCCAAATATCAGAATGTATAAGATCAAAAGGTGCTGAAGAAAAAGAGACACTATTATTAAAGGGCAATTTTGTTTGTTTACCAAAATGACATGAAGTGCAATCAAATTTTTGAAACTGAATTGAACCTAAATGACCTTGAGAGGCTAACAACTGAAGACGAGATAAGGATGGATGACCAAGACAAGCATGCCATAGATCAGGTGAGGGGGTGGCAGTGGTAGCAGCAGCCGAAGCAACTTGTGAAGGAATCTTCAAGTCATGAACCTCAAACATACGACCAACCTTATGGCCTGTCCCAATCACTTGACCCGTCCGGAGATCCTGCACATACACACCATGATTGGTAAAGAGAAGATCTATACCTAATTCACAAAGTTGACCAATAGAAAGCAAATTGAGAGACAACTTTGGGATGTGAAAAGTGTCACTAAGAGACAAATCATAAGATGAGATTTTTCCTTTATGACGAACAGGCATAGGAGTTCCATCAGCAGTGTAAATAGTGATAGGGTGTTCTAAGGGTGCCTTATCAGAAAATTGAGATTCATCAGGAGTCATATGGTTACAACATGCAGTGGAAGTTCGGGATAAAACCTGTTGAATTACTGCCTCAATATCAGCCGTAGTAAGGAAGGATTCCAAAGATGGACCAGTAAGAGCTGATGGAGCTGAAGGACATACAGCAGTTGCCTGAGGAATAGAAGCTTTATTCTGCTCTTGCAGAAATTTTTGCAATTTGCGACAAACTGAGATGACATGGCCTTTAGTACGGCAAAACTCGCAGTGAGTACCTTTGGAAGACTGAGAGGTGGGACGCCCAGAGTGTATACGCGGAGAAGCAATGAATGCAGCAATGGGAGGTGGTGGAGATGGTGTAGCCAATACATGATCAGAGGATGACATGTGATGAATAGGCCGACGGTTCTCTTCAGAAATGAGCTCCTTGACTGCAGCATCAAGAGAAGGAGTAAGAGACCGGCTAAGCAGAGAGGCTCTAGTAGGCTCAAAATCCTCACGTAATCCCATCATAAAATGCATAAATTTACGACGATCTCGATATTTGACAAAGATCTCAATGTCCTTAGAACACACTAGTGGAGGATCTGCAGCAGAGAGTTGTTCCCATATAGTAGAAGTCTGAGAATAAAAATCAGAAATAGACTGACCTGTCTCTTGGCGCATTTGATAAAGCCTTGATTCAATGTAGAACTCCAAGCTTGAATCATTAGTGCAATTATAACGATCGGCCAGAAATGTCCAAGCAACCGTAGCAGTTTCAAGTCGAGGAAGAAGATTATGAATGGAGGGAATGGAAGTATTGATAAACCAAGACAAGATCTTACACTGAATACTTTCCTATTCCTCCAGACGATCTTCATAATCATCCACTGGAATAGCACTCTTCGAAGCATCGGCAGCTGCTGTGGCGGTGGACGGAGGGCTTGGTACTGGCTTAGGGATTGAACCAGTCACATATCTCCATAGTTTACGACCCTTGAGAAAGACAATCATATTCTGAGACCATGCATGATAGCTAGTGGGTCCATCCAATATAATGTTGATAGGACGAATGATATCTCGTTCGTTTTGTTGAGCCATAATGAAGAAAAAATACCGAAAAATAGAGACCTCAAATGGAGAAACGGAGCCCAAAATGAGAATCTATGCGAAAAACTGAGCAAGATAGACTTTTTTTTTTTTTTTTGACGTGGCAGATGTGCTGACGTGGCAGTAGGGCTGACGTGGCAGATGCGCTGACGTGGCAGTAGGGCTGACGTGGCAGGGCAGAAATAATAATTTCACCAATCTGAGGGGTCAAATGGTAATTTACCAAACTAAAAACAATTTCAATCAAATGAAATTGGTACTCTGGTTCTGTGTGTTTGAAGGTGGCAGCAGCGGCACAGGTTTGAGGGCACAAGGGCGATGGCGATAGCTCACCGGAGAAGCGAAAACGGCGATGGCGATGGGCGATGCAAGCGAGCGGCGCAGCTCCAAATGGCGATGAGGAGCCGCGAAAGGGAGCAGCAGCTGTGGCGACGAGGAGCCGCGAAAGGGAGCAGCAGCTGCAGTGGAACGGTGTTTGACGTGGAGATGGGGTATCCGATGGCGAAAGGAAGCAGCAGCTGCAGCAGGCAGATCCGATGGCGCCGGTGAACGAAGAAAGTCAGCAGCAGCGGCGAAGGAAAAACAGAACCAGCAGCGGGTTGGCGAGAAAAGTCGCGAATGGCGAAAACGGCGTCGCAGGAAGTGAGGAGGTGTTGCTGCTCGAACTCGACGAAGACGACGATGGTTGATTCTGCTGTGCTGGTTGATTCTTACAGCAGATTCTTAGTCGCCGAAAATCTGCTGTGCTGGTTGATTCGAGCAGCGAGCGGATCTGTGGGCAGCGAGCGGATCTGGGCAGCGAGCGGCTGTGCTGGTGGATCGAGGAAGCGAATCGAGCGAGAGGCTGTGCTGGTGGATCGAGCGAGCAGCGGTGCTGGTGGATCTGCGTAGATGAAGGTCTGTGGGTGACGGCGGTCACTCTCTTCTGACAGTGAGTACTGGATGAAGACGAGGGCAGCGGAATATTCGCCGGAAATCCACAATAACCAGAAAATAAAAAACAAAGTTCTGATACCATGTTGAGAATGTAAATTCTGTGTATTGATTGTATGAACAATGTACAATAGAGGTGGCCATATATAGGCAATGTACAAGAAATGGATTAAGCCCAATGGGCTAATACTAAACTAAAGCTATATACTAACAGTCATCAAACTTCCTTTTATGCTGACCTTTTCGCAATCATTCAAGCCATTGATATTGTGTTCACAAAAGGCTGACTTTCAATTTGGCTCGAGTGTGAGTGACTATGTATACGGCTGTGGTGTCCTTATTTGTGAAGGTAACTCGGTGGCATATAGATGAACTTGAATTCTATAATCTTTTCTTATTTGAACTAATAGGGTGCATTTGGTGCGCGAGATTGAATTAAACTAATTAGTAAGTATTTAGTATAATATATGATTGGAGTAAAAATATCATATACTTTATTTGGTATTAAATGAGATTGGACAAAAAATAATTGTGTCTATATTTAATATAGTGTGAGAATAATATTAAATTAAATTAATTATTAAATAAATAAAAAAATTAATTCCAAAAAATAAAATAAAATAAATAAATTTTGGTTAAAAATTGAATTAAATTATTATGTATAAGATATGATTATTTAGTTTTTGAATAAAATAATATCATTTAAAATAAATAAAACTATTTAAAATTAATTTTAAAGAAAATAATAGTTATTTTAGTTGATATTAAAAATATTTAAATTTTACAATATTTTTATTAATACTTTTAAAATAGATAAAATAAATTTAGTAAAATATTAGAAATTGAAAAAAGAAAAGGAAAACAAAGAAGAGAAAGAGGGGAGAGAAAGCGGGAGGGAGATGAAAAAGTTCAAAAAAAATTTAAGAAATAAAGTGAGGAGAGAGAGGATAAATTAGTGGCCATGATTTAGATGTGTTAAAGTTAACCTGCTTTAATAGGATAAAAAATGATAAAGGACTAGTTAGTCCAACATCTTTGCATGCACGGAATGTGAAGAGAAAAATTGCATGCACGGAAGGGGGAATCTAAATTTATTAATATATATAATTTATTTTTTTATATTTAAATTAAATATATAATTTTTTACATATATAATTTTCTTACATACTTGGATTGACCAAACATGAGATTGGACAAAAAATAGTTCAATCCCAAAGTCCAAACCCAAGCATCAAACAGACCCTTACTGTTTTGAGTTTGGAATAGGGAGATACGATTTGATTCAAACCCATGATAATTATAGGTGTGAGAGTTATACCAATGAGCTAACTCCACCTCGTTTGTTATAATTATATTTTGACTCTGTATAAATCCCAGTTCACCAAGCTACTGCTGACTTGTAAGAGAACTTATATATAAAGTTAAAAAATGTGATAATGAATATCACATCGAAAATATAAAATCCAAGAAAAAGGTCCTTGCACGTGAAATTGGTTTATATACATATACGTGGGTTAATAGCACTAATACTTAGTTTAAGCGAAATTGTACTCTTAGACAACTTTTTATTTTATTACTAATATTTATTGTACATTTATTCATAATTTAAGTGGTTAATACATTTTACTTTTTTTACATCTGTAATAGGGTTTGAGTCCAACCTTTATTATAAATTCGAAGAAAAGGTGTCACCCCCTTTTCTATATAATAAAAGATTAGACTTGAATCTCTCCCTTAAGTTGCTTTTCTTAAAAGTAATTTATAGTTGTAATAGCTAAATGTTCAAGTCCGCCTTATAGATCAAGAAGGCATAATTATATTCTACTAGAATTTATCATTTGAAGAACTACAAATAACCAAATTAGAACAAAAGAAAATTCGATAAATTGCATAAACAACCCGAACATTTAGTATAATTGTGTGCATATAGAATTTTTGCTTGAAGTATATATATATATGCATTATGGCAATTTCACTTGAAACATGAAAAATCTTTTATCATGTAACTAACTCAAAGCCGTGTTAGCACTTAAGATTCCCTCATAATAGATATGGTTACGGTTTTGAAATTGCTAGTTCCGGTTCTAGAATCGGCAATTCCAGTTCCCCTAGGTGGGGGAACCAGAATTGGAACCATGGGTTACTGGTTTCGGAACCGACGATTTCCTGTCAGTTCCAGTTTCGGTTCCGAAACTGGTTATAAATTTTTTTTTTACTGTTTTTTTTAAAAAAATTTGGCAGGCCCCAATACTTATATCTTTTTAAAATTTTTTTCAAAAATTGGGACCGAAACCGGTTCCAAAAAATGAGGAACCGAAACCGAGTTGGCCGGTTCCGGTTCGGAACCGCTAATTTAAACGGGGGCCATGTTTACCTCTTAATTAATCTCATGTTACGCTTTTATTTTAATTTTTTTAAAAAAGAAGATAAAGTTAATTTTAATTTTAAATTTAAACTGAGTTAATAGATTTTAATTTAAAATAAGATTAAATAGAATTTTTATTCTATCTAAGGTCTTATTTGAATTATTAAATTAGCTTGTTATCCTTAAAATTCTTGTATAAATAATAATTTATTATCAATAAAAAACAGGGCGAATTGTAATGATGTACCCTTACGTTTGACCATATTGTAATGAAATTGTGAGTTTAGCCTTAACAACACATTAGTACCCTACCGTTAGTTGACTCAGTCAAAAGTAACAATTTGACCAAACATGATAAAAATATCCCTGATTAAAAAAAATAAAAAAACAATATTAATTGTTAAAATTAAAAAAATTAATTTAAATGGATCCATCCATTTAAAAAAATTTAAATTTTTTAATTTTTTAATTTTTTAATTTTAATAATTAGTATTATTTTTTACTTTTTATGAGGGTATTTTTATCATTTTAGGTATAATTTTTGGTCAAATAATTACTTTTAATTGAGTTAACTAACGGTAGAATACTAATGTGTAATATTATATACATTTATTTGATTTTTTTTTTCTAAATTAATCTAAGCGATAAAGCACCAACTAATTTAGAGAAATATTTATAAAAGAGTGAAATATAATAGGGTGTTGTCAGTGTTGTGGAAGCTGAGCTTTGGAGTTTATACGAAGGTTTGAAGCTTGCTTTTAGTGCAGCCCTTACTCAAAAGAACAGCAGCATTAATCATCCTTATTTATTTCAAATTTTTATTAAGTTACAAATTTTCAGGGTTGTTTTCGTTTATTTCTTTTAGGTGAAACAAATTAAAATTATCTTAAAATAACTGAAAATAAAAATTAAAAAATATTGAATTAAATTTAAATTATTTTATTTTAAAAGTATCATCACAAAGGTAGCATATTTCCCATTTTATCTTAATGTTATATAGTACAATTTTCTTTCTTTTAACATATTACTTATGATGTTATCAAAAAAAAAAAACATATTACTTATGATAAACGATTTTAAAAAAAATATTGTTCTTGATATCGTCACTTTCAACACCATTATTGAACTTTTTTTTTTATACAACAAAATAAAAATAATTTTGATATTATTATTATCATATCTTGATCATGAATAAAATCTTATTACTATTAAAAAAATGGTTTAGGATTGTTAAATTATATGTTTTTTAATTGTTTGTATCATATTTAATAATAATAATACATAACAAGTAATGTAATAAGGGTATTAATGTCAAATTATTTGTTATGAGATATTTTACGTTTGGAAAAAAAAAAAAAAGTACACACTTTATTCAGAGGTGAGAAAAAAACAAAAAAAACATGTCATTCTGATTTTTCGGAACTGTTCAATCTTCAGATAAAAAACAAACAACTTCTCTCTCTGCTTACAAACTTTTATGAATTAAAAATGATATCAAGTTGATAACATAAATCTCATGTTTCCACTGTTTCCAGAAAATGAAACTTAAATCATTTTTAAGCTGAGGAGGAAGAATTACTTTCCCTTAACGAGAATCATTTCAGTGATTACCATTTTAAACTTCATATAAAAAAATTAAAAGAAGTGAAAAGTTACAAAAGCATAAAGATGTTTTACGAATCTTTCCCATTTAATTTCCTTAATGGAATTCTGTGTGGTAATTAATGGATGTGGTTAAAAAAAGAGAGTACACAATCCAATTAAATTTTTACAATTAAAGAAGAGCTAATCAATCTCACTCTAATGAATTTGTTCTGTTGCGAAAAAAAAAAAAAAAAAAATCAATTTGACTCTCACAATCAATCTCCTTGGCCACATATCCCTATCTTTGGAGTTGTTCAAGACTGGTTAGTGGCAGCTGAAAACAAATTCAAATTTACTGATAGGCTTGTGAACAGACCTGCCTTGTGGTGCCCTCCGCCTCAGAATTGGGTGAAGCTCAATGTGGATGGAAGTAGGAACTCGTTGGGTCGTATAGCTGCTGGTGGGGCAATTCGCGATAGCAATGGGCAGTGGCTGGGTGGTTTCACTGTTAACAAAGGAACCAGTAGTGCATTGGACTCGGAAGTCTGGGGAATGGTTGAGGGTCTCCTCTATGCTTGGCAAGCTGGGTATAAATTCCTGCTTGTTGAAACTGATTGTTTTACTGTTTTTGAGGTGCTTGGTCAGGAAACTAAGGAATGCCATCCCCTGTTCAACCTCCTGCAAAAGTGCAAGTCCATTATCCATGGTGACTGGGTCTGCAAGATTGTGCATCCTCACGGGGATGCTAATAAACTAGCAGACTGAATGGCTAAGTTGGGTCAGCAAAGTGAGCTAGGTATCAAGATTTTTGAAGACCCTCCTATAGGGTGCTTGGAGATAATCAAGGCTGATGTTTCTGGGTGGCCTGTTTCTGGGCATTATTTTTCTGTCTTTTAGCTTTTGTTTCCTGAGTTGTTTAACCCTCCTCAGCACCAAAAAAAAAAAAAAGACTGAAGGAGAAAGGATACAATATAATAAAACATATCAGAATCTTCAATAATAAGCAAATTATGATTCATAATATATATATATAGTCAAGTCAACCCCGTAAAGAGGCACAGAATTACCTTGAGCACGACTTGGCAGACTAGAACACAGGGGTATATAAAGAAGAAGAAACCAAGTCCTTCCAGCACTTATTGTTTACTTTTCATTGTCCATTTTTTTTCCAAGTCCTCTTGGCGTTAGTTTAATTCACTTCGTGTTGCGTATTCCTTAATCTCAGAGTCCTCCACTTTCAGCAATTTATATATATATATTATAATTATATTATTTTGAATTTCACATCTACTAACAATGGAGGAGTTTTTCTCCTCTCTAGTATTCTTTCGCTTGGAGGAGATCTCCTTTATTGAGTCAAGTGGCCTTCATTTCTTTTTTAATTTTTTTTAATTATTATGGCTTTATATATTTATTTTTCCATTTTAAATATTTGTTTCATTTTGCAATAAAAATATATATATATATATATATATATATATATTTGTTTCATTTTCAAGAGTACTGTATTAATCGTTTTAGAAGTTAATTGTAATGACTAATGGATTGGATGACAATGCCTGTCGGAAAACGTTGACAAAATGAACTTTGGCGAAGACTTTGTGGATCTTTCATTTTGGTGGCACTGATGATATGAACACTTCGAAGACTTATGTTTTGCCTTCATAAATACTTGATAGGCTACAAGATTGATTGACTAGTAAGTCACTTGATTTTATTCACTTTGCATAAAATTTCCAATAACTATGAAGAAATTAAAAAAACCCGAAGTTAGAGCTATTTCTTCTATGTTAAATGTTCATTCAAATGTTGTAGTAATTCTCTCCTAAAATATTATAGAGAGATTGTAATCTTTTAGTCTTTGTATCTAGATGTTTCCGTCTCATTGAAGGTTTTACCACGTAAACCTTATGTTTATTATTTTTATCTGTTATTACTTTAATTATCATTCTCAAAATTTTATTCTTAATTTTAAATTTACGTTTGAAAGTTGGAACATGCGTGTAAAATTTATAGAGAAATGTGAAAAGATGTAAATGCATAAATAGATTTATAATTTTTCACATTTAATTTCCTTGCATTGTCCTTAAAATTCAAAGTCCGCCAATTTTGTCATTGTCATTAACATACATTCACTAGATTTCCCAATTAGTCTTGGTTTCATATTGATATTTCAAACTATAATGAGAGAAGGGACAAGTCAACTAAAACACCAAAGCCTGTATTAAGGCCCAGCCCAAAGCCAAGGCATGGGCCCAATACTCAGACAAATAGACCACTTCTAACGCCCAAGAAACACATCACACAATGATGGTGTTGCTCGACTGTAGTAATATGGTTTGACTATGTTGTTCGACTATAGTAACATGGTTCGACTATATTGTTCAAACTCAAAATCAGCACCTTGATGATGTTGATTAGACCATAAAGGAAATGGTTCGATCATGTCGTTCGACTGGAGACCCTTAATCTGAACATGACCATCCTGGATCACTGTTCGACCATTAAGGGTCATGACTCTAACATGTCATTCAACCTTGGCACCTTTGATTGGTCACAACCATCAAAGTTCACAAGTCGACTATGCCACTCGACAGTCCCTCATGGTTCAGTCTTATCAGTATATTAAGGGTTACCATTCAACCATTGACGCCATCTACTTCATAAGCAATACCTCGACCTTGACTACTAAGTCAAACCATGGCAATCAGATTTTAAATTTAAAGTGTAGTGGACCAAGTTAAGGAGGCAATTAGATCCTTCTTGATTTGGATCGAAAAATCAAGAAGACTGATCTACCCACTAATGGGTAAATCACCCCTTATAAAATCAAACCCCCACTCATAGTGAGGGTTCACGAAAATTTCACTCATTTTACAAGCATTCAGAGCAATTAATCAAACATACTTGAATTTTTAGGCTGCACGATTCCTGAGAATCATCATTTTCAAGTAAATTTTGATCGCCGGCGTATACTGTTCATACATAATTCTGATTGTCTCACATTCGTACTTTCTACTCAACGATTTATACCTACTATGTATACTTTATCACTGTTTAATCATTATTTCCATTTGATTTATCACAACTAGACTAACTTGATCGTCAGGGTGTATTTGGCCGGCATCGCCCTGGTGTCCAAGTACTCCGTTCGACCTCTCGACTCTGATTTTGCAGGTTGTAGTGCTTCGATCCTCGTTCCACCGTTTTTTGTGGTCTACAGGTTTTAATAATCATTTTCTCTCTCCTTTCTATCTCTCTCATTAATTTATTTTAATTCATCTCTCTTGTCATAATAATTTTCTTTTCCAAATTTGATATATTAATATTTTATTTCACTGTCATTCTAGAAATTGATCCTTGGAGAAGAAAGATGTGGGTATATGATAATGGTGAATATTAAATAATATATTTAGGAACGAATAGATTGTTGTAGTCTTGTAAAGAGAAGAGAAAAATATAATAAAGTAAGAGAGGGGAAAATTAATATATCAAATTTAGGAAAGAAAATCTTTAGGATATGAGAGATGAAATAAAATAAATTAGTGCTAATTGCATGGATCTTCCCTGAAGTTTTGCCAATTACAAACGGAGTTAATTTTATCGTTTATTGACAAACAACTCCCCTGTTCTTAGTAAATTTGGTCAAATGTAATAGTTTCAAAAGTTGGATAAAAGTTGACTCCGTCTGTAATTGAACAAACCTCAGAGGTGGTAGGCGTTATTTACTCAATAAATTAATGAAAGAGAGAAAGAAAATAAGAAATAAATTTATTAAATCCTAACCGTTCAAATTTTAGAGATCCAGTGACTATAAATTGTGTCAAATATTATGTCTAAATTTATATTTCCCGTTCCTTCATGTGTGTGTGTGTATATGTCTATATATATATATATATATATATATATATATATATAAAATTTTTGGGTTAAGAGGGGCTAAAACCCCAAAAGAAACAGACTAAAAGTATGTATAAAGATGTCTAGCATCTTAAAGAATATGAACAACATTAGTAGGGCGATCTTTGTAAAAAAGGTCCCCAACTTCACGCCGTGACCCATACTTTGTCTTCTAAAAATGATTTTTTTTTTTATAATTGTAATAACTTCATTTTAGTTGACTTGTCGACCCTTCTCTCATTATAGTTGACTTGTCCCTTCTCTCATTATAATTTGAATTTTAAGAAAGATGCAAGGAAATTTAATGAGAAAATTTCTAAATCTATTTATGCATTTATAACTTTTCACATTTTTCTATAAATTGTACAAATGTACATAAATTTAAAATTAATAATAAAAGTTTGAAAATAATAATTGTAATAATAAAATATAAAAATAAGGGCGAATTATAATAGAGTACCCTAACGTTTAGTTATATTGCAATAAAATCGTGAGTGTAGCTTTAATTACACATTAGTATCATCCTTTAGTTGACTTGGTTAAAAATAAAAGTTTGACTAAAATTTTATTTTAAAATGATAAAAATAACCCTAGTTAAAATAAATAATATTAATTATTAAAATTTAAAAAATTAAAATTTTTAAAATGGAAGAATCCATTTAATTATTTTTTTTAAATTTTTAAAATTTAATAATTAATATTATTTTTTTTATTTGTAACTAGGGATATTTTTATCATTTTAGGTAAAAATTTTGGTCAAACTTTTATTTTTGACCAAGTCAACTAAAGAAGGGTACTAATATGTAATTAAGATTAAACTCATAATTTTATTGCAATATAACTAAAAGTTAGGGTACTCTATTGTAATTCATCCTAAAAATAATGAATACTATATTTTCATGGTAAAACCCTGAATGAAAGGGAAACTACATAGACAAAGACTAAAAGATTACAATCTTTCTCTCTAATGTTTTAGGAGAGAACTAATTAACATTTCTCTCATACAAACGTCGGGTGTTTTTTCTTCATAATGGTAGGGAACACAAAGTGAAGAAAATCAAGTGCCTCACTAATCAATCAATTTTGTAGCCTATCAAGTATTTATGAAGACAAAACATATTTCTTCCAAGTCTTCATGTCATCAGGGCCACCAAAATGAAAGATCCACAAAGTCTTCACCGAAGTTCATTTTGTCAACGTTTTCCCACAGGCATTGAGAGTGGTTTCTTCTTCTTTATATACCCTGTGTTCTAGGCATGTTGATATCCGTGCAAACACTTTCAAAATATTTTTTTTTAATAAAAAAATGGGTTCAAAAAAGTGCTTAATTGCATGGGCTATTTTCCTGGTTTTTGTGCTTTTTCTAACCTCCCAAGTGACCGCAAGGGCACTTCCATGTCCTCGTCGATCTTTTTTTTTTTTTTTTTTGAAAGGAAACAAAACAAAAGCTCAAGAAGAGCCACCAGAACAACCATCCATCCTAACTAGCTTTACAAGCCAATCTGGAAAAGAAGAAGACCAAGAGCATGAAACACAACCACTAACAGCCCTCTTAGCAATACATGTCCTCGTCGATCTTGTAAGTTTGAATTGCATGCTTCTTTTTTTAACTTATCTATTTTTCCATATAACTAAATAAAATGATTACACCATGTAAAAGCAGAAAATGAAAATGAGAAATTATATTATCATTCTTAAGATTTCATATCTATAATTTGAATGTTGTTCATCATGAAAATATGAATCTGACAAACAACAAACATTTGATTGTTCATCATTTCAGATCTATTAATTTATTGTTACATAATGTTTTGTTTAATTAAATTAAATTTACTTGGCATATATATATATACACGTGACTGAAGTTTTAATATGCTGTTGATATATTTTCAGATTTAGAGGCTCAGCCTAGTCATCCAGATAGAGCTCATTCGGCTTTCGTTCCTGTCGTTCCCGGTGGAGGACATTGAATTTGAAGGAAGTTAAATGGGAAAGATTCTACAATTAAAGCTCTTTATGCTTTTGTAAACTTTCCACTTCTTTAATATAAGTTTACAAAGGCAGAATTGCGATTAACCCTCTTCCTTTTGATGACATGCCAAATCTAACCCTCTAGTTTGAAAATTTAATAAAAGAACTTCATGCTGTTAGTTGACTGTTACTAGTGGAAATGTTTTTTTTAAGGGTATAATTATAATATTAAAAAAAAGTTTATTGGTAGATTTACCGAGACGAAATCAGATTTTTTTTTCTCTCATAATAACGTAAAAAAATTACTCATACATATTGACAAATATATACGGTGGAACTTTAAACTCTTACCAATATTAAAGTGGAAGAGATATATACTAACCATTTAAATTATGAGTAAATGTGTTTTGGTGGTGGTTTTTTTTTCTCTTATATTTATCTTCTTTATAATACAGTTTTAAAAAATATTTTAAAATTTTACTATATAAATTATGGAATGGTGTAGTAAATAATATGAGGAGGATAAATCAGTTAGTGCATCACTTGGAGTTATTTTTTTGAATTGTATATCAATATTCCTTCTATAAATAAATTCCTCATGTGCTGGTGCTTTGACTATTCAAATATAAACAATTGACGCCAAGAGGACTCGGAAAACCTAGACAATTAAAATATGATGAAAGTGGAGGACTTTGAACTTTAAGGATCATGCAATGAATTGAAACCTAACAAGACTTTTTGAAAAACTTTATACATACCCTACGTTCTCCATTAAAAACTTTAAGCAATAATGGCTTCTAAAAAGTGCTTTATTGCTATGACGATTTTCCAGGTTTTTGTTTTTTCTCTAACCTTGCAAGTTGCTGCTACTGGTTGGATGCAGTCTAGACGTGAGATGACGTCTAGTAAGTTTGAATTGCATTTTTCTATTGTTTTGTTTTGTTTATTTTTTTATTTAGTAATTTTATAATTACATGCACGTCCATTTATATTTCAAATAATTAGTACACTTTTATTCTATTTTAGTGATGAAAAATTAAATTTTATCATGCGCATTTATGAGAAGTTTTATCTCCGTATTGCAGAAGAATCCTTCCACCTCTAGTCTGGTAAAGTCTGTATACAGATGTCTAACATCTTAAAGAATATGAGCAACATTAGGAGACTGAATTTTAAGGAAGATGAAAGGAAATTAAATGGGAAAAATTCTAAATCTATTTATGCATTTACAACTGTTAAATAGTGAAGCCATTTTCAGGCCCAAAATGTTAAGGCCCAAAAGGGTGGGTAGTAGGCCGCATAGTTTGGGCTTAACACAGTATTGGGCTAATAAATAGTATTCAAAATTTTCCTATAAATACCCCCTTCATTCATTTGTTAAACCATCCCAAAATAAAGTCTTCTCTTCTCCCTTAAGTGTATTCTCTCCTCTTGTAAGGTTATTCTCTCCTAGAAAATTAGAGAGAGGTTGTAATTATTTTTTGGTCTAATAAAGTCTTTCTATCTTTACCCGTGGATGTTTCCCTTAAATTAATTAGGGGTTTTACCACGTAAATACTGTATCTCCAGTTCTTCTCCATCCTTTTCAAATCTTTACTTTAGTTGCAGTTATATTGCTTCCACATACAGTTTCTTAACAGTGGTATCAGAGTTTCCGGTTGTATTCCGAGTTGTAGGTGTCAGAATCTCTAGGAAATTCTTAGTATGCTCTGTGGTTGCAGCACTGTCTGATATTCCACATCAGAAAAGAATTGTTCTTGAGTTTACTGACTAAGAGCTTCCGGTAGTATTCGTAGTTGCTGGAAATAAGTGTGGTGGTGTGAAAAGTACATGTCTAGGAAAGGTCTGGTTAAGGAAAGACTTAGTACTTAAGAGTGTTCGTTGTGACCCACCTCTCTTTCCTGGGAACTTACCTGATGCACTATTCATAACTACGGTCACTATTCTAGTATACGGTAATATACGGTGAAATAGTGTGAGATGATCCAAGTGAGAAGCAGATCATCATCAACATTATGGCAACAAAGTTCAAGATTGAGAAGTTCGACGGGAGCAATTTCTCGTTGTGGAAGATGAAGATGAGGGCAATACTAGTAAAAGACAATTGCTTGGCAGTAATTGGAGACAGACCAAAAGAAATTACTGATGATAGTAAGTGGGACGAGATGGATGGCAATGCAGTTGCTAATCTGCATTTGGCACTTGCTGATGGAGTGCTATCAAGTATAGCAGAGAAGAAGACAGCAAAGGAGATTTGGGAGACTCTGACAAAATTATATAAGGCCAAGTCATTGCACAACAAAATCTTCTTGAAAAGGAGACTCTATACTCTTCGAATGGCAAAATCTTCAATGATGACTAACCATATCAATACCTTAAATACTATATTTTCTCAACTCACAGTGTTGGGGCATAAAATAGAAGAAAATGAGCGTGCCGAACTTCTACTTCAAAGTATACCAGATACGTATGATCAACTCATCATCAACCTCACAAACAATATTCTTGTGGAGTATCTAGTCTTTGATGATATTACAGCCGCTGTTTTAGAAGAAGAAAACAGGCGTAAAAATAAGGAAGACAGATCTACAAGTTCACAACATGCAGAAGCATTAACGATGGTGAAAGGGAGATCAACGGAACGTGGCCCAAGTGGGAGTCAGAATCGTGGTAGATCAAAATCAAGAAGTAAGAAGAGTATTAAATGCTACCATTGTGGCAAAAAGGGGCATGTCAGATCAGAGTGTTGGAACAGGAAGAAGAGTGGAGATAACAGAGCTTCAGAGTCATCAGGCTCTCAAGGGTGTGTAGCAAGTACCTCAGATGATGGTGAAGTTTTATGCAGTGAAGGAACTGCTAGTAGTGAAGGCAGAAAACGGTTTGCTGATGTATGGTTTCTAGATTCAACAGCCACCTGGCACATGACCTCTCGAAGAGAATGGTTCCATAAATATAAACCCATCTCTAGAGGATCTGTATTTATGGGTAATGATCATGCCTTGGAGATCGCTGATATTGGTACCATCAAGATAAAAATGCATGATGGTACAGTTCGCACCATTCAGGAGGTACGACATGTGAAGGGCCTGAAGAAGAATCTATTGTCTCTGGGACAATTAGATGATCTTAGTTGCAAGACCCATATTGAAAATGGGATCATGAAAATTGTCAGATGCGCATTTGTGGTTATGAAGGCAGAAAAGATCAGTGCAAATCTATACATGTTTACAAGAGAAACACTTCAGGAAGCGGATTCATGTTTTGCATCAACCAACCATGGAGAAGAGTCAACGATATTGTGACATCATAAACTAGGCCATATATCAGAACGAGGTTTGAAGGTTCTCTCCGATCGAAATCTGCTTCCTGGGTTTAAATCAGTAAATCTACCTTTTTGTGAGCATTGTGTTACAAGTAAGCAACATAGATTGAAATTCAGCAGCAGTATTGCTAGAAGCAAATGCATCCTAGACTTGATTCATTCTGATGTCTGGGAATCACCGGATATGTCCTTAGGAGGAGTAAAATACATGGTGACCTTTATTGATGATTACTTCAGGAGATGCTGGGTGTACCCGATCAAGAGAAAGTCAGACGTGTTTGCAGTATTTAAAGCCTTCAAAGCGCGGGTAGAACTTGATTCAGAAAAAAAGACCAAGTGTTTGAGGACAGATAATAGAAGAGAATATATAGACGGTGAGTTTCTTGCATTTTGTAAGCAGGAAGGAATAGACAGGCTGTTTACTGTCACATACACTCCTCAACAGAATGGAGTGGCAGGGCGGATGAATAGAACTCTTGCTGAAAGAATGAGAGTTATGTTGTGTAACATCCCGGATTTTGGAAAAGTAATTTTATATATATGAATATAAATTTTGTGATTGGAGGGGGTGTAAATGTAATTAAAAGTGATGCAAGAAAAAGGAAAACCGAGGCAGTTAGCATCGCGACCTGGTCACCGTGACCACAGATCGCGATGACCTGCTCGCGGTGAAAAATGTGATTTTTGGCAGTGAGCATCGCGACTAGTCACCGCGACCACAGATCGCGATGAACTGCTCGCGATGAAAATGTCCAATTCTGGCAGTGAGCAACGCGACCACCAGCGCGACCATGGTACCGCGAGGTGTGCTCGCGATGAAGGCTGTGGAAATGCTCCAGTGAGTACCGCGACCTGGTGGCGGGACCACAGGTCGCGACAGCTGAAAAATATATAAAAAAAAAGTAGCTTCTCGCAGAAGCCAGAAAACACACAGAGCAGAAAAGAGAGAGGAGAGACCGAGGAAAAAAGAAAAGAAGAAGAAGAAAGAAAGAAGAAGGAAGAGAAGGAAGAAGAAGAGGAAGGAAAGAGAGAAAAGAAAGTGTGGGTGAAAGAGAAAGGTAAAAAGGGAAAGGAAAAGAAAATCGTGAAACCGCGATTTGCCGAAAGGAAACTGTATCCAGGTAGGTGTACTTTTGTTTTCGGAATTTTTACGAAAAGTATTAAGTATTTCGTTTTCGTTTTCGTTTTCATTTTCGTTTTCGTTTTCGTTTTCGTTTTCGTTGAAATTTCTCGTTTTCGATTTTCGTATGAAAATTGTTTATTTTATATGAAAAATCGATGATTGATTACTATTGTTGATTTTCCCATGACAAATCTATGTTATTGACATCAAATGTTTCCGTTGATCGTGTATATAGTGAATATTTGCAAAATAGTTTATCGAAACGGCCCTAGGGTACTTAGACATAGAAATGGATATAGGAGGTTGGTATACCAGCTGGGTTTACTGAGCAGTACTGCGCCGATACTGATTGCTATTGATGATTATTATGTACCTCCTCATGGATTCGTCTAGGGGCAGGGAGACACGTACCTCCTCACGGATTCGTCCTGAGGGTTGGGAGCCACGTACCTTCCTAAGGATTCGTTCCTGGGATAGGGAGTTATGTACCTCTCTAGGTTCCGTACCCACGGTCCTAGAATAGGGAGATACGTACCACTCTTAGGATTCGTCCTAGGGTGGGAGTTTGACCCATATTCCAGTCCTAGTATGTTGAGTATTCTAGAGGGCCAGAATTGAATTGAATTACATGATATGTTTATAAGTGCTTTTTGAAATCGATTTAATACGTGTAATTCAGTGTTTATATTAAATGATTGTAAACGAATTGTGTATTTTAGTGTTTATATTAAATGAATTGCGAAAACGAATTGAGTGAGAATATTGTTTTAGTTGAGCTTATGGTTTGATTTTGAAGTATATATATATATATATATATATATATATATATATATATATATATATATATATATTGTGATTTGTTTCCTATTAAAAGTTATTTATGATTTTCATATTTGAGTTTAATGTACACCCACTAAGCTATATGCTTAGCGCGTTAGTTTTGTTTCTAACGCGTAGGTACCAGGGATCCGGAAAAGGCTAAAGACTGAAGAGAGAGAGAGAGTTGCTGACAGAGTCCCAGAGTTATCACAGTTGGGTAGCTATATTGTTGTTATATGTATATATTCTGAAAGCATGTATATACAGAGTATTTGTAAATATGTTTTGTAATTAAATATTTTATGATTTCTGTCTTTTATTATTAGAATGTTTGTAAATATCGACTCTTAAATGATTTTATTTTATAAACTGTTGTTGGAAAGTCGCACTAAACGGCAGGGTGCGCAATTGTTTGAAAACGATATTGAAGTGTTGATATTGAATTTGTATTTGAATTGTTTTGTGGAAAAACAGGTTTTGGAAAATCCGAAAAACAAACGGAACTCTGCCGAAATTTTGTAAAAAGTTTATGTATTGGGCTCACTTGAAAATGGTTTTTAAAACAATCAACGATTTGGTTTTCTAATGTTTTGAAAATCTATCGATGGGCTCACAACGATTTTCGGATAATAAAATGAATTTAGAAAGTTTTGAAAAACCGTGTAGCGCTCCCTGGGTTGGTCCAGCCGGGTCGGGTCGGGGGGTGTTACATGTTGAGGACTGCAGGCCTACCCAATTCGTTTTGGGCTGAAGCAGCCAAAACTGCCTGTTATGTGGTAATTCGGTCGCCATCAACAACAATCAATTTAAAATCACCGATGGAGATATGGACTGGTAAGCCGGCTGATTATTCAAATCTATATTCATTTGCATGTCCTGCGTACGATGTACAATGCCCAAGAAAGATCAAAGCTGGATCCGAAATCCATGAGGTGTATATTTTTGGGGTATGTTGACGGAGTAAAGGGGTATCGCCTGTGGGATCCCACTACCCGCAAGGTTATTGTCAGCAGGAATGTGATCTTTACAGAAGATCAACTACTACAAAAAGATGGAAACGATAACACATCGAATGAGGCTTCAGAGACTACAACAGTACAAGTGGAAAATAATCCAGTACAAGAAAGTCCAGTTTCTACTGAAGCAGCACCAGAGCACGAGGTACAAG
Source organism: Xanthoceras sorbifolium (assembly GCA_003430845.1). NCBI lineage: Eukaryota > Viridiplantae > Streptophyta > Magnoliopsida > Sapindales > Sapindaceae > Xanthoceras > Xanthoceras sorbifolium. The sequence continues at coordinate 26,660,716 of CM010610.1, read as the reverse complement.
AACCAGTCGAGTTCGAGGCTTTAGAAGTTCACCGGCCAACTCGCGAGAGAAGGCCGTCAGCTTGGAATTCGGAGTATGTTACTGAGAGCAATGTTGCATATTGTCTTTTAACGGAGGACGGAGAGCCCTCAACTTTCCATGAAGCTACGAGTAGCTCAGATGCGTCTCTGTGGATGACAGCAATGCAGGAAGAAATTGAAGCTCTACACAAGAACAAGGCTTGGGAATTGGTACCATTACCACATGGAAGAAAAGCCATTGGTAATACATGGGTCTACAAGATCAAGCGAGATAGCAATGATCAAGTGGAACGGTATCGTGCAAGATTGGTGGTAAAGGGCTACGCTCAGGAAGAAGGAATTGACTTTAATGAGATATTTTTCCCAGTTGTTCGACTTACATCAATCAGAATAGTCATGGCTATGTGTGCTACGTTTGACTTACATCTGGAGCAATTAGATGTGAAAACTGCATTTCTTTATGGAGAGCTTGAAGAAGAAATCTATATGCTCCAACCAGAAGGTTTTGCTGAAACATGTAAGGAGAACTTGGTTTGCAGGTTAAACAAATCTCTATACGGTCTCAAACAGGCGCTGATGTATTGGTACAAGAGATTTGATTCCTTCATTATAAGCCTTGGGTACAATAGACTCAGTTCAGACCATTGTACTTATTACAAGAGGTTTAGTAATGATGGTGATTTCATCATAATGCTGTTGTACGTGGACGACATGTTGGTAGCAGGCCCCAATAAAGATCGAGTCCGAGAATTAAAGGCACAATTGGCTAGGGAGTTTGATATGAAGGATTTGGGACCAGCAAACAAGATTCTAGGGATGCAAATTCAACGAGACAGAAATAATAGGAAGATTTGGCTTTCCCAGAAGAACTATCTCAATAAAATCTTGCGCCGCTTCAATATGCAAGATTGTAAGCCAATTTCTACCCCTCTTCCTATTAATTTCAAGTTGTCCTCAAGTATGAGTCCTAGCAACGAAGCAGAGAGGATAGAGATGTCTCGAATACCGTATGCATCAGCAGTGGGAAGTTTAATGTTCGCTATGATATGTACAAGATCGGACATTGCACAAGCAGTGGGAGTAGTCAGTCGATACCTGGCGAATCCTGGTAGAGAGCATTGGAATATTGTGAAGAGGATTATGAGATACATCAGAGGAACCTTAAATATTGCATTATGTTATGGAGGATCAAAATTCACTGTCAGAGGCTATGTAGATTCAGATTTTGCAGGAGATCTCGATAAAAGAAAATCAACTATAGGTTATGTGTTTACAATTACAGGAGGAGCTGTGAGCTGGATTTTCAAATTACAAACTGTTGTGGCCTTATCTACAACAGAAGCTGAGTATATGGCAGCTACACAAGCTTGTAAATAAGCAATTTGGATTAAGAGGCTAATGGAGGAGCCTGAGCACAAACAAGAGAAAATTCCTCTGTTTTGTGACAGTCAGAGTGCCTTGCATATTGTAAGGAATCCAGCCTTTCATTCCAGGATAAAGCACATAGGAGTTCAATATCATTTTGTTCGAGAAGTAGTGGAAGATGGAAGTGTGGATATGCAAAAGATTCACACCAAGGAGAACCTAGCAGATGCAATGACCAAACCAATCAATACTGACAAGTTCATATGGTGTAGATCCTCATTCGGCCTAGTAGAAACGTAAGCATCATGAGTATGAGCAAAGAATAGAAAGATGTGTGGACCATGAAAAATGACTTCAAGTGGGAAAATGTTAAATAGTGAAGCCATTTTCAGGCCCAAAAGAGTGGGTAGTAGGCCGCATAGTTTGGGCTCAACACAGTATTAGGTTGACCCAATATGAATAGTAATGTGCTACATTTATGAACAGTGCACACCGCCTGGTGGGTCCCACACACGACCGAAAAGTGGGACCCACTATGAACAAGTACCCGGTGAATAATATCCAAAATTTGCCTATAAATACCCCCTTCATTCATTTGTTAAACCATCCCAAAATCAAGTCTTCTCTTCTCCCTTAAGTGTATTCTTTCCTCTTGTAAGGTTGTTCTCTCCTAAAAAATTAGAGAGAGGTTCTAATTATTTTTTTATCTAATAAAGTCTTTCTATCTTTACCCGTGGATGTTTCCCTCAAATTATGAAGACAGTCTTCCAAGTGTTCATGTCATCAGTGCCACCAAAATGAAAGATCCACAAAGTCTAAAACGTTTTCCGACAGGTATTGGAGTGAAATTCAGAGGGGAGAAAATAAATGAAAGCCACTAGACTCAATAAAGGAGATCTCCTCCAAGCGGAAGAACATCCAGAGGGGAGAAAAACTCCTCCATTGTTAGTAGATGTGAAATTCAAATATAATTATAATATATATATATATATATATATATATATATAATTGCTGAAGTCAAACAAAAGTCTTTGGACTCAAAATTATATATATATATATATATATATATAAAATTATTAGTGGAGGACTTTGAGATTAAGGAATACGCAACACGAAGTCAAACAAAAGTGATGGAAGGACTTGGTTCCTTCTTCTTTATATATCTCTGTGTTCTAGGCAGGTTGATCTCTAAAAACCCTTCAAAACAATTTATTTTCTTTATTAAATAAATGGGTGCAAAAAAGTGCTTAATTGCATGTGCTATTTTCCTGGTTTTGTTGCTTTTTACCCCAAGGGAACTTGCAGGAGCTGCCCAACCACTCAAACCTCGTAAGTCTGAATTGCATCCTTGATCCTTCTTTGTTTATGTAGTTTTTTTTAACTTTTCTATTTTTCCATACAACTACTAGTAAAAGTAGAAAATAAAAATGAGAAATTAAATTTATTTGGCAATATTAATGCACATGAGGTTTTAAAAATGTGTTTATTTTTCAGGTTATAGGGTTTATGGTAGTCTGCCTGGTCGTGCTCACGGGAATTCTGTGCCTACTTTACAGGGTTGACTATATATATATATATATATATATATATATATATATATATATATTAGGAATATTCCTATTTTTTCCTCTGACGATTTGATTAATAATAATTTACTCCTTCACGTTTCAAAAATAGCTATTTTTCTCCTTAAAGTTAACTTTTCATCCAAAAAGTAAGTAGAAAGACTTAATTACCCTTAAAGCATTAAAGTATAAGTAAATATGTTTCAAGGGTAATTAATTATTTTTTATTTATTTTTTATTATCATATTACTTTTTAGATGGAAAATTAACTCTAAGGGAGAAAATGACTATTTTTAAAATATGAGGGGGTAAAGTATCGTTGACCGAATTATCGGGGGAATATAAATATCCCTATATATTATGAAACATAATTTGCTTATTATTGAAGATTCTAATACATACATGTTGTGTTTTATTATATTGTATGAATTAAAATAAAAATAATCCTTTCTCCTTCAGTCTTTTAATTGTGAGAGCGACTGAGCGAGATTGATTAGCTCTTCTTTAATTGTAAAAATTTAATTGGATTATGTACTTTCTTTTTTTAACCACATACATTAATTACCGCACAGAATTCCATTAAGGAAATTAAATGGGAAAGATTCGTAAAACATCTTTATGCTTTTCACTTCTTTTAAGGATAACAAATAAGCAATATGTCCATCAAGCGATAAAGCACCAACACCCTCTTATATTTCACTCTTTTATAAATATTTCATTAAAGTTGGTGCTTTAATTAATTTAGAAAAAAAAAAATAAAACAAATGTATATAATTTTTTTTAGAATAATTATTAATTTGGTTCCTAACTTTTAGGGAATCATCAATTTTTTTAATACAGTTTCATTTATTGGTATCCTTAAACCCTAATTTTCTAAAAATGTATTATTCTAGTTTCTTTAACTAATTTTCTAACGGTCAAATCTCACAGAATTGGAAAAAGACCGATTTGCCCTTGAATTTATTTAAATGAGTTAAAATTATAATTTTAACCTCAAATTTTTAAAAAGATTATTAATAATTAGAAGGGTAATATGATCATTTTATATTAATATTTTTTTAAAAAAATTAAATGGATCTCCACCGTCCATCAAGATACGGTGAAGATTATATTGAAATTTTTTTAAAAAATAAAAGTGAAAATCAAATATTTTTTTAAATTTTTTTTTACTGTTCAGCAAAAAAAAAAAAAAAAAATTTGAGTTCGTCCATCCAGATGGATGAACGGTGGAGATCTAACTAATTTTTTTTTGTTCTTGGTGGAGATCCAGTTTTTTTGATCTTCAACCGAGTTTTTTTTCTTTTCAAATTTCACTTTTCATTTTTTTTTAAATTCTAATATTTTAACTCTGGATAGATATGTCATTTCACCAAAAAAATTTATTATTGACCCATTGATAGGTAAAAGACAAAAATACCCCTGGAACCGTTAAGTTTCACTAACAGTTAACTCACATAAGGACCAAATTGATACATTCTAGAAAGGAATATAATTATTCTCCCCCCTGTAGTTTGGGGTATTTTTAATTTTCTACCCTCTAATTTCATTTTTCTCTCTTTTACCCATTTTATTAAGATTTATTAATTTTTTAGTGTAAAAGACTATTTTACCCTCAAAATTTAAAATAAAAATAATACTTAAATATTTTTATATAAAAAATTAAAACTATATAAAAATAATTTAATAAAAAGATGATTTAATAAATTTAATACAAAGTTATTAAAAACTAAAAACACATAATAAAATTAAATAAAACTAAAAATAATTTTTTTTTAAAATATATTTCTAGATCTGGTGGAGATCAACCGCCCATCATCAAAAGATGGACGGTGAAAATCCACTAATTCTCCAACTAAATTTTTTTAAAAAAAAGTATGAACAATCAAAATAATAATAAAGAAAGAGTAAATAACTCTTACCTCTCCTGAGGTTTGCTCAATTACAGGCGGAGTCAACTTTTGGGTTTATTGATAAAGTTGGTTAACTTTTGGGTTTATTAATAAAGATTTCCTCTCTCGTTAGTCAACTTTTGAGTTTTTTTAACAAAGATCTCCACTGTCAACTATTATATTTGACCAAATTTTACTAAAGGTGGGGGAGATGTTTGTCAATAAACGATAAAGTTGACTTCGCTTGTAGTTGGCAAAACCTCAGAGAAGGTCAATGCAATTAACTCTAAAAAAAATATTTCACATTATACCACAAACAATAAAAAAAAATGAGAGAAAAAAAATGTGGTGAGAGAGAGAGAACATGTGAGAGTAGAAAAAGAAGATAAGGAGAGAGACAGGAAAGAGGAAAGAGAGAAAAAAAAAAAAAGAAGATGAAGAGATAGAGGAGAGAGGAGAGAGAAAAATAATTTTATTTTTATTTTAAATAAAATTTAATTTAATTTAAAAATATTTTTCTAAGTATTTATTATGTTACAATTACTTTTCTGTCCATTAACATTTAATGGTCAAACTTATTTATTATGTTACAATTACCTTCTACCCATTAACATTTAATGGTCAAACTTAAAAATCAAACAGAAATTTAATAAGAAAAGAGATTTTGAATATTTTTATAAACTAAAGTGGGTAAAAGAGAGAAAATAAAATTAGAGGATGAAAAATAGATAATATCTCAAACTATAGGGGGAGAATGATTATATCTCTTCCAGAAAGTTAGGGTCCAAGAATATCAAATAACAAAACTGCGTTAAAAAATTGATGATTCCCCGAAAGCTAGGGACCAAATTAATAATTCTCTATTTTTTTTATTGATAACAAATTATTATTTATACAAAAATTTCAAGAATAACAAACTAATTTGATAATTCAAATAAGAGGTTAAATACAATAAAAATTATATTTAATTTTATTTTAAATTAAAATATATTAATTTAGTTTAAATTTAAAACTAAAATTAATTTTATCTTTTTTTTAAAATTAAAATAAAAGCGTAGTCGTAATATGAGATTAAATATGAGGGAATCTTAAGTGCTAATGCAGCTTTAAGTTATTACATTCTGGGATAAAAGATTGTTCATATTTTCGAGTGAAATTGCCATACTGAATATATATATATATATATATATATATATATATATTGTGCAACTCTACTCTTTAATTGTTAAAGAATGAGAAAAAATAAATTAATCAGACTTTAATAGAGAAACTTGACAACAATCTTAGAATTATACTTCGATTGTCTCTCTTATACGAAAATATGATTTTGCATGTCTATTTTGTCTGCGGTTTGTATTTCTAGAATTTTACGAAATTGGTACTGAATGGAGAGTGCAGACCCTTTTAATTCAACTAAATAAAGATATATAAAAGTAATTTACTTTTAAAATAAATATAATTTTTTTGTAAAAATTATTTTTTAAATATTTGTAATAACTACATTTTAATTAACTTGTTCCTTTCTCTGATTCTCTCATTATAGTCTGAAATATCAATATGAAACCAAGACAAATTGAGAAATGATCTTGTGAATGTATGTTAATGACATGAGTGATAAAGGCAAGGAAATTAAATGGGAAAAATTCTAAATCTATTTATGCATTCACAGCTTTTCACATTTTTCTATAAATTTTATAAACGGGTTTCGATTTTTAAATATAAATTTAAAATTTAAAATAAAAATTTGAAAATGATAATTGAAGTAATAAAAGATAAAAATAATGAACACTATATTTTCGTGCTAAAACTCTGAATGAGTCGGAAACATGCATGCATAGACAAAGACTAAAAGATTACAATCTCTCTCAGTATTTTGAACTACTACAACATTTTACTGAACATTTAACATAGATCTAACCATGACTTAGTAAAGGAAATCTCCCAGCGGAAGAATACCAGAGGGGAGTAAATATCCTCCACTGTTAGTAGATGTAAAATTCAAACTAATATATAATGGATGAAAGTGGAGGACTTTGAGATTAAGAAGTAAGAAACACGTGGTCAAACTTACACCAAGAGGACTTGGAAAAAAAGAAAAGGACAATGAAAAGTAAACGAAAGTGATGGAAGAAGAAGGACTTGGGGTTTCTTCTTCTTTATATACCCTGTGTTCTAGGCATGTTGATCTCCGAGCAAACACTTCAAAACAATTTTTTTTTTTTAAAAAATAAAAAAATGGGTTCGAAAAAGTGCTTAATTGCATGGGCTATTTTCATGGTTTTTGTGCTTTTTCTAACCTCCCAAGTGACCACAAGGGCACTTGCAGGAGCTGTCGATCCGGGATGTCCTGCTGATAGTAAGTTTTGAATTGCATGCTTCTTTGTTTATGTAGTTTTTTTAAACTTTTCTATTTTTCCATATAACTCAACTACTAGTAAAAGTAGAAAATGAAAATGAGAAATTATATGCCATTCTTAAGATTTCAGATCTATAATTTCAATGTTGATCATGATCATGAAAATGGATCTCACAAACAACAAACATTTGATTGCTATTATATCAAATTTTCCTTTAAATTTAAATTTAGTTGGCATACATATGATTATGAAGTTTTACAATATTGTTGATGTTTTCCTCAGCTGGAAGTGTTGTAGGTAGTCAGTCGGGTCGTGCTGGAACAGCTCGGCATAACGCGACACTCGTATAGAGGGTTGAGATTGGCATAAATTAAGTTGAATTAATTAGTAAGTGTTTGGTACAATATATGATTAGAGTAAAAATATTATGTACTTTATTTGGTGTTCTATGAGATTTGACAAAAAATAATTGTGTCTATATTTAATATAGTGTGAGAATAATATTAAATTAAATTAATTTTTAAATAAATTAAAAAATTAATTCCAAAAACATTTTTGGTTAAAAATTGAATTAAATTATTATGCATAATATATGATTATTTAATTTTTGGATAAAATAATATCATTTAAAATAAATAAAACTATTTAAAATTAATTTTAAAGAAAATAATAGTTATTTTAGTTGATATTAAAAATATTTAAATTTTACAATATTTTTATTAATACTTTTAAAATAGATAAAATAAATTTAGTAAAATATTAGAAATTGAAAAAGGAAAAGGAAAACAAAGAAAAGAAACAGGAGAGAGAGAGCCAGAGGGAGATGAAAAAGTTTTAAAAAAATTAAAAAATAAAGTGGAGAGAGAGGATAAATTAATGGCCATGATTTAGATGGGTTAAAGTTAACCTGCTTTAATAGGATAAAAAATAATAAAAGACTAATTAGTCCAATATGTTTGGATTGGCTAATAATGAATCTTAAAGTCCAAACCCAAGTAACAAATAGAGCCTCATTTGTTATAATTATATTTTAACTAGGTTTAAATTTCAGTTCACTAAGCTACTGCTGACTTTAAGACGACTCATATATAAAGTTAAAAAAATGCGATAATGAGTCCCACATTGAAAACATAAAATTCAAGGAAAAGGTCTTTGTACGTGAAATTGGTTTATATATATATATGGGAAGCTTCAATATTCCTTACTATAATACAATTAGCACCATTTATTAATAGCCTTTGAATCAATCCAAGAGTTATTATTAAATGATGTTTATTAATATTTTAATTATTAATTAAAAAAATAAAATAAAAAGATAAAAATTACTAATACTTAATCCATACAGACTCTCCCTCTTTCTCTATAATTTTTTTTTTTCACATAATCACAACAATTCTCACCCCAAGATTTAATTACAGAAATTTATACTGCATCTCGCAATTGACATTATACTTATTTACTATCATGATAGACAATTGATAATAACTAATTCAGGATAAGAATATAATCAGGAACATATTCACTAGAAAAGACTGATTCTGATTGCCTGAACGTGTAATCTCAACAAAAGGCCTTTTGACTTTTCTTCACAGATTCATCAAAAAAATTTATTCAGATATTCAATAGCCTAATTTACTTGTAATTACAAAGAACAAAGGAATTGAAATCAAGGGCCAAAACCAGGTCCCAGAAATCTTATCACATCCACTAAAATCTGCACTATCCGACCCCATTGTAGCAGCTGTTGTTGACCCTGAAAAGCTCCCATTACTCACGGACGCACTGCACCATCCAATCCAGCATTTGTCACAATTATCAAGCAATCTAATTATGAACTCCACACAAGGGAAATGCTAACAGTGAAAAAAGAAATGTTAAATTTCTACCCAAAATGCAGGATACTCTGTTTTTGATGATTATGCATTTTTTCAAGCTTTAAAACATTATCTTGCTCTATTTATTTGCAATGGTTACATTCTAGATATCAGAGGTGTTCTGATGATCGGGTAACTTCACGAAAGCTTATCACTTTTTCTATTAATTTCTTAGCTTAAAGTTAGTTCAGACCTGTTACCCTAGTTCAAAATTGGATACATATAAATGTTGCCACCAGATCTTGATGTGTATTTTTAGAATTTAAAAAAAGTAAATAAGTGTAATGTCGATCACGAGATGGACTACAAATTCCTGTAATTAAGTTTTGGGGTGTTTGTTTGAGGATTGTTGTGATTCTGTGAAAAAAAAAAAATTATGGAGGAAGAGGAAGAGTCTGTATGGATTAAGTATTACTAATTTTTATCTTTTTATTTTATTATTTTATAATTAATAATTTAAATATTAATAAGCACCATTTAATAATAGTCCTTGGATTGATCTAATTGCTATTAGTAAATGGTGTTAATTGTATAATAGTAAGGGAGTCCTCATATGAAGCTCATTGTATATATATGTGTGTGCGTGGGTTAATAGCAATAATATTTACTTTAAACGAAATTATATATATGTGTGTGTGGTTAATAGCAATAATATTTAGTTTAAACGAAATTTTATTACTAATATTTATTATACATTCATTCATTAGTTACGGGGGGTTATTTAGTTTAAACGAAATTGTACTCTTAGATAACTTTTTATTTTATTACTAATATTTATTATACATTCATTCATTAGTTAAGTAGTTAAGTATTTTACTTTTTTTACATTCGTAATAGGGTTTGAGTCCTGACTTTATTATAAATTCGAAAAAAAAGGTGTCACCCCCTTTTCTATAATAATAAAGGTTAGATTCGAATCTCTACCTTATAAAAGAAGTTGCTTTTCTTAAAAGTAATTTATAGTTGTAATAGCTAAATGTTCAAGTCCGCCTCATAGATCAAGAAGGCATAATTCTACTAGAATTTATCATTTGAAGAACTACAAATAATCAAATTAGAACAAAAGAAAATACGATAAATTGCATAAACAACCTGAACATTTAGTATAATTGTGTGCATATAGAATTTTTGCTTGAAATTGTACAAACGTCTTATACCGTTATTGGTGTAAATGAACAACATTAGGAGGGGGATCTTTATAAAAAAGAGTCCCCAACTTCACGCCGCGACCCATACTTTGTCTTCTAAAATGATTTTTTTTTTTAATAATTGTAATAACTTCATTTTAGTTGATTTCTCCCTTCTCTCATTATAGTTTGAAATATCAATATGAAACCAAGACGAAATGGGAAATCTAGTGAAAGTCTGTTAATGATAGTGATGGAAGTGGTAGACTCTATCTGAATATTAAGGAAGATGCAAGGAAATTAAATGGGAAAATTCTAAATCTATTTATGCATTTACAACTTTTTCACATTTTTCTGTAAATTTTATAAACGTCTTCCAACGTAAATTTAAAATCGAGAATAAAAATTTGAGAATGATAATTATAGTAATAAAAGATAAAAATAATGAGTACTATATTTTCGTGTTAAAACCCTGAATGAGACGGAAACATCTATAGATAAAGACTAAAAGATTACAATCTCTCTATAATATTTTAGGAGAGAACTACTACAACATTTCTCTCGCACAAACGTCGGGTGTTTTTTCTTCATAATAGTTGGGAATGCAAAGTGAAGAAAATCAAGTGCCTCTCACTAATCAATCAATTTTGTAGCCTATCAATTATTTATGAAGTCAAAACATATATTTCTTCCAAGTCTCACATGTCATAGTGCCACCAAAATGAAAGATCCACAAAGTCTTCACCAAACTTCATTTTTTCAACGTTTTTCGACAGGCATTGAGAGTGGTTTCAAACTCTTCAGTTACCGTAGGATCTAAGTACATGCCCATATTAAATATCTAAATTTTGAAATATATAACCAAAACACTTTTGTCACTGTATGTCATCCAATACATGAGTCGATTACAATTAACTTGTAAAAAGATTAATACACTACTCTTGACAATGAAGTGAATATTAATTTGAAATGGAAAATAAAATAACAATTTTTATAAAAAGCTAATAATTAATAATAATAATTTAAAAAAGAAATAGAAGGCCACCTCCACCATGACTCATTAAATGACATCTCCTCCCAGCGGAAGAAGACTAGATAGGAGAAAATCTCCTCCACTGTTAGTAGATGTGAAATTCAAACTAATATATAGTTGATGAAAGTGGAGGACTTTGATATTAAGGAATATGAAACACGAAGTCAAACTTACACCAAGAGGACTTTGAAAAAAAAAATAGACAATGAGAAGTAAACGAAAGTGGTGGAAGAAGAAGGATCACTTGGGGTTTCTTCTTCTTTATATATCTATATATCCTGCGTTATAGGCATGTTGATCTGCGTGCAAACACTTCAAAAACAATTTATTTATTTTTTATTAAAAAAATGGGTTCAAAAAAGTGCTTAATTGCATGTGCTATTTTCCTGATTTTTGTGCTTTTTTTAACCTCCCAAGTGACCGCCGGCAGGGCACTTCCATGTCGTCGATCTTGTAAGTTCGAATTGCATGCTTCTTTTTTCAACTCAATGATTACACCATGTAAAACTAGAAAATGAAAATGAGAAATTATATTACCATTCTTAAGATTTCAGATCTATAATTTGATTAATGTTGTTCATCATGAAAATATGGATCTCACAAACAACAAACATTTGATTGTTCATGATCATTTCAGATCTATTAATTTATTATTACATAATATTTTCTTTAGTTAAATTAAATTTAGTTGGCATATATATACACATGAAGTTTTAATACGCTCTTGATGTTTCAGATTCAGGGGTTGAGCCTAGTCATCCATGTGGAGCTCACGGGTCTTTATTTCCTGGAGGAGGAAAGTAACTATATAAATCATAAGTTATATATTGTGGTGATTAGCAAACGGTGTGGTACCTGACTGTCCAGCACGTAATAAGAGAAGAGGAAGACTCAATCAAGAATTGTTTATTTGTTAGTTGTTATGAACTTTTCTTTTCCTAGCATGCATGTCCCTTATTTTTCTTGCCCGTATGTACGTTTGTTTTCAAGTCTGCATCAGTTAAGTGTGTGGGTATATATAAGGCTTACAAATAGCCACACACACTGTGAAAGAATATGAAGACAACAATAATAATAAAAGTGATGAATTCATTCTCCTTCAACTTTTCTGAGAGGTTGATTAGCTCTTCTTGTTTCTGTGCTCTCAGCACGGGATCAAGTTTTGAACTTGTGTAATGAATATTAAAATGTTTATTTTAATGATATACTACTGTTGTTGTTTTGTTTGAGTTATATATATATATATATACTTTGGAGAGTGAAAAAGATAAATTTTACAAGATTACATAGCAAATATATTGGAAATCCCCCTGACGAGATGATTAACGTCATTTCAGTAGTTTGATATCTAGCTTTAATTAAATAAACTAAAAAAAAGTCCATAAAGGAGGCTCATTTCCTCTACATGCCTATTCTGTGGACCAACTTTGCGTTTTTATAGGCTATGGTGGTAATATAATCTTGGTAGCTTGTAGGATTTTGAGATCTGCAACTACCAAGGCAAGAGACCTTATGTAAGAGCCTTTTACTGTTAGTATAAGTTTGATTGCATTTCTTTTAAAAGATGAATATACTCTTGATGATTAAGTAAATATTTCAGATAAAAGATAAAACAATAATTATATATAAAGCTATATTAATTTGATTAAATAAATAATAACAAATGAGAGACAACCTTTACTGTTGGTAGATGAGAAATGCAAATGATCAATACGGCAAGCATTCCATCGTATCCAATCATTAATGAAAATGATCCAAGTTCTATCATTTAATTTTGACATAAACCTCATATTTATATAACATGTAGAATTATTAATTGTTTCAGAAAAAAAAAAAAAAAAAAAAGAATTGCAATTAACCCTCGGCCTTTTGATGAAATGCTTGTGAAGATTCAACAAGAAACACAAAAATGAATACAAACAGAACTTGAGAGAATTCTGTTATTTTGGAATTTGATAACTAGATAATTACACATATACAACAATTCAGTATATATATGAAGTATTCTCATACCTTAGCAAACTCTTCTACCTAAACCAATAAAATGTACACATCAGTATTCACATGGATTGCATGTTGTGACTAATTTATACAAATACTAAGATGCACAGTAGTGACACACAATCCTCAGCTGTGACCTTCATGCCACCAGCTGTAACCTGCATGCCATGATCTTGGTTTGCTTGTTAAGGAGGCTACAAGCGTACAAGGAACTGATTTGCTGATGCACAAAGAGCTCTGATCAGTATTGCTTTTGTAATCAGTTTGAAGACCTTGCCTCACATGCCCCATCAAAACTTGGGAGACAATAACAAGTTGAGTTTGCCACGAAGCTCCTCATATTGTGCCATAGGTAGAGTTTTAGTCAGTATATCAGCTTTTTGATGATTAGAGGGAACATATTGAACAACAAGTTGCCCTGCCTCTATCTTCTCATAAACAAAATGCACATCCACCTCGATGTGTTTCGTGCGAGCATGGAAGACCGGGGTTATGTGCCAAGGATCCAGTGTCGATATTGTCACACCATAAAGTGGGGACAACAGCAATAAGAGAAACTCCAATTTCCTTCAATAAAGAGCAGAGCTAAATAATTTTAGTTGAAGCTTGAGAGAGAGCACGATATTCAGCTTCGGTACTAGATCAAGTGTTGGCTCAATTTCTTGATTAAAAATGGATCTTCATCTTTATCTATCTTTACTTACTTTTGTTCCGTTCCCGGATAATTATCGGTTATTTTTAATGTTTTACTTTAGTATGCAGATAATAAGAATCCAAGTAAAGATTTCATAGATTTATGGAGTAAAAGTGTAATTTCCGTAACTTGGTAATAATGGCCTAAGTGAAAACTTTTCAGAATACAGGGTAAAAAGTGCACATTCAAAAAGTTGCACACAAACGGTGTGTTTTGCTCCAAGATAAAGTGAGCAGCTTGAAACGACATCGTTTTGGCACCAAAAAGCTGGAGCAAAACGACACCGTTTTGTGCCAGGAAAAGAAAAAAAAAATATTAGGCCGCGACTTGCAGGTGTGACCTGGCACAAGTCGTGGCCATGCAAATAGCTAGGGCGAGCTGTTCAATTTAAAAGGGAAGCACAACAAAATAAAAAAAGCTAGCAGCTGCAGGACTAAGAAAAAAACGCACCAAAGCTGGAGGCTGGTAGTTGCGGACCAACGGAAAAAACACACTAGAAGAGCTGGATTTGCGGGAACAGAAAAGAGACCACAACTGTGTGAGCAGACCAGAACCGTGAGCAAAAAAAGAGCTGGGGGGCAGTAAGTAGCTGTTAGAAGGAGAAAAACATCACATCAAACTTGACTTTGGAGGCAGCAAAAAAGAGCATGAGGAGAGAGAGAAAGAAGAAGAAGATGGCGGCTGAGAGACTAGAGCTTGACTCTTGACTGCTCCATCCACTCCTCTTCATCATTCGGGAATTTCGCAAGAAGACAAAGGATGAGATTTTCATCAAATGGAGACAGATGAGAGTCACTCCGTTTTAGAGTTTCTTTTCCCTCATTCTTGTTTTCATTATACTAGTTTTCATGTCTTCAAAGTTAACTATAAGAAAAACTAATATGCATCACAGGTTATCCACTACGGGCATCAAGGACCCGATTTTGTTGTATATATCCACTACAGACTTTTAAAGGCCCGTAGTGGATAAGAGATTACTTATAGCGAGCTTTTAGGGCTCGTATTAGATGACGAAATCCACTATAAGCCTTTAACTTGCCCGTAGTGAATATAAAATTACTTATAGCACTTTTGGGGCCCGTATTAAATGATTAAATCTACTAATGGTAGTGATAGTAGTGGATATGAAATCACTAAAACTAAAAATCCCCAAAATCACTTTTCTTCCTAACACTCTCACAAATCCTTAACAATGTGAAATCACTTTTCTTCCGTTGCCAAGAACTGCCATCAAGGACGACGGCAAGAACGGCGGCATCCACCTTCAACTCTCTCTCTCTCTCTCTCTCTCTCTCTCTCTCACACACACACACACACACATTTTCACTCAATTTCTTCAAGGTACGCTTTTTTTTTTTTCCTAGTATAGTTCCATTAATTTTCTAATAAAATGTCTCTCTGTTGTTTTGCCTTACAGAAAAGTACTCTTTCTTGATCTTCGTCTATTTTCATTGCATCACAGAGTTTCATTTTTCTGGAAAATCGCTTACATCTAAAAGTTGAGGTACCAAGGTCATTTTCAATCAGTTTGTTATATATGCTTTTGTGTTATTGTTTACAGTGTTTTCAATGTTTAAGTTTTGACAAACAAGCAATTTCAGATATAGGTTTTCCTAAGAAGAAAGCAATTTCAGATGTGGGTTTTAAGTGGAGAAATTATACACTCTCTCCTCTTTGGGTGTTTGTGTTTCTTCACTAATTTTTTGGGGCCACTTAATTAATTAATTAAATTTATTTTACATTTAATGAAATTAGAGATATATTCAATAAACTTACATTACGATTTATATAAGATTTCATTTTATATTAGATATTTCAAATATTTTTAATATAATATAAATGATTTGTAAAATATAGTATCATGTCTCAAAGTCACTTGTGAAATTGATTCTACAACAAAAACAGAAGACTATATGCATTGGTTCTTATGTTCTTTTTAATATATATATATATATATATATATATATATATATATATATCTCTCTCTTCAAATTAAGAGAAAATGAATAATATTAAATACCTTTATTTTTTTCTTTTTCTTTTTAGTTTCTTTTATATGCAGGTAAATTTAATAACAAAAACAGTGGTGGTACCAACATCATTGTTGTTGCACAGTTTGACATAAATATATAACTTTTATGTTTAATTAATTGTGATTTCTATAATATATAGTGATGCCTACACCACTATATTTTTCAGTTATATATTTATGTAAACAGTCATGATGATATATAATACTTTAAAATTGGAGTTTAGCTTAGTATTGCTTTCGGTATAGGTTATGGGGTGTGCACAACAAATTGCAGCCTGCTTTCTGCTCAGATTCAGGAAACAATTTGCATAACAAATGACAAACAACTAGTTAAAAATCTAAATCATTTTTTACAAGTTATAACTCTGATTAATTCTGTCGCTTCCATTAAACATTGTTTTTTTTTTTTAAATTTTTTGACAAATCAATTAAACAATCACCACTTGGGCAAGTGGACCCTGCATCAAACCTTATTAACTTTCATCAACCCCTCTTAATTTTAATTATTGTGTTAAGATATAAATAATATTTTATAGTGCTGCTAGAATTGTTGTTGTGATATGGCTCATATTTTAGGAATATTTTATCAATAATATAAAACACATTACTTAAACGGTGAAATTGATATGTTTTAGTTCTACAAATTTATTTACGCTATAGTTATAGATAGAACTATGCAAGGTTTATTTTATTTCTCTTTATAATAAACAACAAGTAGTGTGTAGCCCTGATAAAGAACAAGTAGGATTGCTCCAAAAATCCCGTAGTAATTGGCTAAGAGAAGGAGACAAAAATACTAAATTTTTTCACATCTCTACCCGAGTGCGAAGGTGGTCCAATAAATTGGAAGGCATAAAAAGACAACAATGGAATTTAGGTGACTGCTATTTCTCTTATGAAAAGGATTATTATAGAGTATTTCAATCAGCTCTTCCTTGAGAAACCTGTTCCTCTATCTACTGACCACATCCCCAAGTATTTTCCTTCACTCCTAGAGGACTATGTCAGAAGACTCAATAGGCCTATCATAGACATTGAGGTGAAAGATAGTCTATATAGTATTGGTAGATCGAAGGCTCTTGGCTTTGATGGTATTCCTGCGATTTTCTAATCAGACTCATCTAAGCGTGCTTTGACAGGGGTGAAGTTACTTCGGCCATGAACCAAACCTACATTGTGCTGATCTCGAAAGTTTCTAATCCCCTAGGGATGACCCACTTGAGACCTATTAGCCTTTGTAATACCATCTACAAGGTCATCAGTAAGGTTCTAGTCTCTTAACTAAGGCACCACCTCCCTGATCTTATTAGTCCCAATCAGGTTGCCTTTGTCCCCAGTAGACAAATCCAAGACAACTTTGTCATTGCTTAAGAAGTTCTCGACAAATTCAGAACTATAAAGGGCAAAAATGGTTTCTTTGCTTGGAAGATAGATTTTGCCAAGGCCTATGACAAGTTACAATAGGGCTTTATCATAAGTGTTTTGAATGAAATCGGCATCAACGAAAAGATGAGAGACCTTATTATGAGTTGTATTACAAATTTCAAGTACAAAGTGATTATGAATTGTGAAGTTTCTAAGAGCATCAGTCCTGGTTGTGGGATTAGGTAAGAGGACCCTCTTACCTTTTTGTCATGTGCATGCAGAAACTCTCTCACATAATCACTCACAAACTCAAGGAGAAAACTTGGAAGCCGATTAAAATCTCTAGGGGTGCGTTTGATGCGCGAGATTGAATTGAACTATTTTTATGGGATATGATAGTATTGGATTGGACTAATTAGTACTGTGATGTGTTTGGCGTAGTATGGATTAGACTAAAAATAGTGCCGTCTCTTGTTTGTGTAGAATGAGATTGGATAAAATCAAATTTGATTAAATTAATTTTATATAAAATAAAATTATTTTAAAATATTATATAATTAAATTAAAATTATTTAAAATAAATCTAAATAAAATATAATTTTTTAAAAAATTAAATATATATTTTTTTAATTTTTAATAAAATATTTTAAATTAAATTAAATATTTAATTAAAAAAAAAAGCTTGGGACTATTAGTCCCAAGCTTTGTGGCGGGACTCTAGGACTATTGCCCACACAGGATTGGAAATCCAATCCTGTGTAGGCAGCAAACAAAAGATTAGGATTGGAGAAATCCAATCCTGTCCTGACCAGCAAACAAACACACTTACCTTTTCTTTGTTGATGATCTTATTCTTTTTAGACAGGCTTCTATTCACCAAGCAGAAACCATGAGGGCTTGTTTGGATGCTTCCTGTGAGATTTTGGGCTAACAAGTTAGCTACCAAAAATCTAGAGTCTTCTGCTTAAGCAATATTGAGGACACCCTAGCTAAAGAGATAGTTGGATTATGTGGGTCCCCCCTCACAAATAATCTTGAAAACTATCTTGGGATGCCTCTTTTACATAAAAGAATCAATAACGAGACATAGATAGACCTTACGAATCAGGTTCATAACAGAAGTGGCCGCATGAAAGAGTGCAACACTCTCTTTTGCTGGCAGAATCACTCTTGTCAAATCGGTAGCTGCTAGCATCCCTATTTACACCATACAAACTGTTAAATTCCCTTCTGAGGTTTGCTGCAAGCTTGACAGAATTATGTGACTTTCTTATGGGGGTACTCTAGGGACAAGCATCTGGTCCATCTCATCAAAGACACAATCTACCTCTCAAAAGACAAAGAGGGTCTAGGGGTGAAGAACTCTAAAAGTATGAATCAAGCCCTCCTTGCAAAAACGGGATGGAGGCTCACCCATGATGATGAAGGGTTATAAAGTCATATGTTGAAAAGTAAATATTGCAATGAGAACTCTATTACTAAAAGCAGTACAACCTGCTCTAGCATTTGGAGAGGCATCACCCACTGCTCCAAGATCATTTCTCAAGGTATGAAGTGGAGAATAGGTAGTAGTGACAAAGTCCTTTTTTAGTCTAATGTTTGGATCCTTGATATAGGAACCTTAGAGCCTCACGCGCTGATCAACCTTAATGCCTACAACCTCCAAGAGAGAGTTAGCTGCTACCTTGTTAATGAAGATTGGAATTATGACAAACTTGGATTTGTCCTGGCATGGCCGATTATACAACATATTGCTAGCATTCACGCTGGTAAGAGATTTAGTGCCCGGATAGAGCTGTGTGGGGCTGCACCAACAATGGAGACTTCTCGGTTAAGTCTGCTTAAGATCTCAACCTTGATTCTGGTCATTTGTCGGCTTAGAGGTGAAAGTTTATATAGAAGATGAAGGTCCCTCCAAAATCCAATGCTTCTTATGGGTGCTAGCCCATGGAAAAATTCTGACCAACAAACAGAGGGGTGCTAGCGGTCTTGCCTTTAATACCATGAGCCCTAGATGTAAGGGAGGTAAGGAAAGTATCGATCATTTGTTTCGTGGTTGCAGGACTCCAAGCGTGACAGGAAGACTGCTAGCATGGATTCACCTTCTCTCAACTTTATAGAGTTAATTGGGATGAATGGCTCTATTGCAATCTAAACAATAAAAATCATTTGACAGGGAATGTTCCCTACTATATCTACTTTGTTTTTTTGTGTTTGGCAGGTTCGGAAGTGGAGGTGTAGGTTCATTTTTCGATAATGAATTTTCCATCCCCTCTTCTCCTCATGCCATCATCTTTAAAAATGCTAGATACTGGTGGCAAGCCATCAATACTTTGTCTCCACAACTGCTTGTGTGAGCAAGATCATCTCCTGGATTCCTCCTGATCAGGGGTGGACTAAGCTCAACATTGATGGCAGCCGAGACAACTTTGAAGGTAATATTGCAGTTGGAGGTGTGCTTAGAGATGATGCTAAGCAGTGGATTGTTGGTTTTGCTTTGAATCGAGGAAAAGGTTCAGCTTTGAATGCAGAGCTTTGGGGATCTATGAAGGGCTTCAATTGTGCTGGAGAGCTGGTTACAGGAAGATCATTGTTGAAACTGATTGCAAAGCTGCTGTGGACCTCATCAACTCATATCATCAGCCCTTTCTTCATGTTGGAAATTGGTAAAATAAAGAAAGCAAAAGAGAAGACAATGAAAGGGATATGAATCCCACATTGGAAAAATAACAATATGTCAAGGCTTCTCAAGGCTATATAAGGAGACCAAGTCCTTAGTTTCTAATTGCACCAATTAAATACACTTAAAGCATTGTATTTAATTCTAATTAAATTCCTTTCTTGTTTCTCTTATTTTAGAGTGTAGAAATGTGTGAATTATTTTATGCTTGGAGAGAGTGTGAGTGTATTGGTGTAGTAGTTTTGAGATAATAGTATTGTGTGATTGTAATAATTTATCACATAGTGAATTTCTTTCTGAAGGTCGTGGTTTTTCTCCTGATTTTGGAGTTTTCCACGTAAATTGTTGTGTTGTGGTGATTGTTATTATTTTCTATTTTATTTCTCTGTTATTTCTGATATTTAGCATATTTCTAGGGAGGTTTTGGGGAGGTAATTTTCCCAACAAGTGGTATCAGAGCCTAGGTTAGTTGCTAAGGTGTCAGAAGTTTTAGAATATTCTTAGTATGCTCTGTGGTTGCAGCATTGTCTGATCTTCCACATCAGAAAAGAATTGTTATTGGTCTAAATTGAGAAAATTCTTAGTATGCTCTGTGGTTGCAGCATTGTCTGATCTTCCACATTAGAAAAGAATTGTTCTTGGTCTAAATTGTTCTTGGTTGCTGGAGTTAAGTGTGGTAGTATTGTGGAAGTGCTTGTCTAAGGAAGGTTCTGGCTAGGAAAGACTTAGTATTTAAGTGTGTCCATTGTGACCCACCTCTATTTCCTGGACACTTACCTGGAGTGCTGTTCACGGACTACGGGCACTATTACAGTATACTGTTAGAATGTCTAAATTTTCAAGTTCTTTAAAGTTTGGTGTAGAGAAATTTGATGGAAAGATTAATTTTGGCTTGTGGCAAGTGCAAGTCAAGAATGTGTTAATACAATCTGGGTTATACAAGGTATTAAAGGAGAAATCAGGCTCTGTTTTAAAAGATTCCGGCAAAGGTGAATCCAGTAAAGATGATTCCAACAAATGTGAGTCTAGTATGAGCAATGAAGATTGTGAAGAAATGGATTTGAAAGCTGTAAGTGTGATTCGTCTGTGTTTGGCCAAGAATGCTCTTGCAAATGTGCATGGAATATTAATAGCCAAGGAACTCTGGGAAAAACTTGAAGGGTTGTATCAGGCAAAAGGCATCTCAAATCGGTTGTACCTGAAGGAACAGTTTCATACTCTGCGTATGGAGGAAGGTGCGAAAATCTCAGATCATCTGAGTGTTCTCAATGGTATTGTTTCTGAATTGGAGTTGAAATTGAAGATGAAGATAAAACATTAAGGCTTATATTGTCTCTTCCATCTTCCTATGAACATATGAAACCTATTTTAGTATATGAGAAGGAGACTCTGAATTTTGCAGAAGTTACCGCTAAATTCCTTTCTGAGGAGAGAAGGTTGAAGGGTGGATGTCGTACTTCATCAGAAGACACAGTATTGGTAACTAGCAATTGGAAGAAGAATAACTCCAGGAAGAAAATAATTTGCTGGGCGTGTGGACAATCTGGGCACATTAAGAAAAATTGTCAAAACAGTGGAGCAGGTTCGACAGGTAGCTCCAACACTCAAGCTAATTGTGTCTTGTGAAGACACTGAATTTATCTTTTGAGAAGGATATGTACATCCTTATAGCATATCACTAGGTGCTATGAAAAAGGATGTGTCACTACTAGTGGGTCCATAAGTTTGCACACGGGCATTGGTTGGCGGCATTGATGCAAGGTGTATGGTAGAATTATGTCGATGGCTGAAGAACTTCCAGGAAAGCCAACATGGGAGTTGCACCATAAATTTCAGTAAGTTTGTTCGACATGTGCCGAGGTGGAAATCTTAGAGTTGGTGATTAATTCTAAGTGGCATACTTTTATGATTGAGTATGATAGTTCTCTGGGTTGAGAATTCTGATTGTCGGTATAGACAATGGTTGCATGAAAGTTGCGGCGAAAGGGCGGATGTAACACCCTCCGACCCGACCAGGCTGGACCGACCCGGGGAGCGCTACTCGGTTTTCAAAACTTTCTAAATTCATTTTATACTTTTCAAAATCGTTGTGAGCCCATAAAACAAATTTTTGACTCTTTGGAAACCATAGAGTTTATTATTTTAAAAATCATTTTCGAGTGAGCCCGATCAATAAAACTTTTTATAAAATTTCGGTAGAGTTTCGTTTGTTTTTCGGACTTTCCAAAACCTGTTTTTACACAAATCAATTCAAATTCAATTCTCAACAACACTTCTATAACTTTTTCAAACAGTTGCGCACTCTGCCGTTTAGTGCGACTTACCATCACAATTTATAAAATATAACAAATCAAACTTTAATATTTACAAACATAATAACAATATAAGACAGAAATCATAAATAATTGATTACAAAACATATTTACAGACTCACTGTATATACATGTTTACAAAATACATATATAACAATAGAACTACCCAACTGTAGTAATTCTGTGACTCGGTCTGCAACTCTTTCTTCCTCAGTCTTTAACTTCGTCCGGATCCCTGGTACCTACGCGTTAGAAACAAAACTAACGCGCTAAGCATAAAACTTAGTGGGTGTACTATAAACTCAATATAATATAAAAAAAAAATCATAGATAACTTTTAAATGAAAATCATATCACAATATATATATTTCAACTCTATAATTTATGAATCCATTTAACTTTAAAATCAAATCGTAAAACAGTTTCCAAGCACTTTAAATTCCACAATATGAGTAACATATAAAATCGATTCATAAATTCATTCAGTTCACTTTCCAATTCACTTCAAATCTGGCCCACTAGAATACTAAACATAACAGGACTGGAATATGGGTCAAACTCCCACCGAGGACGAATCCTACGAGTGGTACGTGTCTCCCAACTCTAGGACCGTGGGTACGGAACCTAGAGAGGTACATAACTCCCTATCCCAGAAACGAATCCTTGGGAAGGTACATGGCTCCCAACCCCCAGGACGAATCCTGAGGAGGTACGTGTCTCCCAGCCTCTGGACGAATCCAAGAGGAGGTACATAATAATCATCAGTATCAATCAATAGCGGCGCAGTACTGCTCAGTAAAACCCAGCTGGTATACCAACCTCCTATATCCATTTCTATGTCTAAGTATCCTAGGGCCGTTTCCGATAAACTAAATTCACAATCAATTTCGTAATAGTTAATCAATAACCGATAATTACTCAATAAACATATAAGTCACGTAGTATTCTTCAAGAATCATACTCAAAAATTTTACGAAAATCTAAATCAATTATTTTTAACGAAATCGAAATATTCGAAAACGAAATCGAAATACGATCTATCACAAAATCAGTCCAAAATCAACAATAAAGACATCAAACATCGATTTTTCATATACAATAAACAATTTTCATACTAATAATCGAAAACGAAATCTTCCAACGAAATCAAAAACGAAAACGGAAACGAAAACGAAAACGAAAACAAAACAATAACGAAAGACTTTTCGTAATGATTCCGAAAACAAACGTACACCAACCTGGGAACCGTTTTTTCGTTCGAAAAGTCGCGGTTCTACGATTTCGTTTTCCTTCCCTTTCCCTTTTCTCTTTCACCCACACTTTCTTTCTCTCTCTTTCCTTCCTCTTCTTCTTCTTTCTCTCTTCTTCTTTTTCTTCTTCTTCTTCTTCTTTTTCTTTTCTTTTCTCAGTCTCTTCTCTCTCTTCTTCTTGCTGTTCTGTTTTCTGGCTTCTGCGAGAAGCTTCTCTTTTTTTATATTTTTTTCGCTACCGCGACCGCCGTCGCGACCTGTGGTCGCGCCACCAGGTCGCGGTGCTCACTGGAGCATTCGCACCGCCTTCGTCGCGAGCGCACCTTGGTCGCGCTGGAGATCGCGTTGCTCGCTGCCCGATTTCGACGTTTTCATCACGAGCAGTTCATCGCGACCTGTGGTCGGGGTGACTGGTCGCGATGCTCACTGCCAGAAATCGCGTTTTTCACCGCGAGCAAGCCATCGCGACCTGTGGTCGCGGTGACCAGGTCGCGATGCTCTCTGTCTCCATTTTCGATTTTTCATACATCAATTTTCAACCATTCAATTTGGTCCGCTGGATATCATAAAAATAAACATTTAATTACATTTTCACCCCCTCAAATAGTAAAATTTATTTTCGCATATATAACATTAATTACCCGAAATCCGGGATGTTACAGCGGAGGTTTCCTGTATTTTGCTAAGATGGAGATTTGTTGGAAATTGGCAAAATAAAGAAAGCAAAAGAGAAGACAATGAAAGAGATATGAATCCCACATTGGAAAAATAACAATATGGCAAGGCTTCTCAAGGCTATATAAGGAGACCAAGTCCTTAATTTCTAATTTCACCAATTAAATACACTTAAAGCATTGTATTTAATTCTAATTAAATTCCTTTCTTGTTTCTCTTATTTTAGAGTATAGAAAGGTGTGAATTATTTTATGCTTTGAGAGAGTGTGAGTGTATTAGTGTGGTAGTTTTGAGAGAATAGTATTGTGTGATTGTAACAATTTATCACACAGTGAATTTCTTTCTGAGGGCCGTGGTTTTTCTCCCGGTTTTGGAGTTTTCCACGTAAATTATTGTATTGTAGTGATTGTTATTATTTTCTATTTTATTTCTCAGTTATTTCTAATATTTAGCATATTTCTAGGGAGGTTTTGGGGAGGTAATTTTCCCAACACTTCAGTATTGTTCAGTATTATAAGGAGCTAATTGCTGGTAGTTGGGATTGCACCATTATTCATATTAACAGAGAAGCCAACAGGATGGCTGACTGTCTTGCCATGCTAGGCCATTCTCTTGATCTGGGAATCTCCATTTTATCGAAATCCCCCTTCTTGTATCTCAACTGTCTTGGAGAATGATTTGAGGGGTTCTAGTCTTTAATTTAAGACCCAACTATTTAGTTTAGTTTTTGTTTCTGGGACTTTGCCCCCCAGTTTACCAAAAAGAAAATGATTGAAGTTAGATGATTTTCATAAATGATTAGACGCGAAGGAATGTCTTGCCCTACTGATAATTTGCATTTCTCAATTCTCATATACCAACAGTAGAGGTTGCCACTCATTTGTTTTTATTTATTTATAAGTTAATTACATCGATCTCCCCTGAAATTTTACTAACTACAAGCGGAGTCAACTTTATCATTTATTGACAAACACCTCCTCTGCTATTAGTTGACTTCCGTTAGACTTAACGGTTGACCATCTTCAACCGTTAAAAATACCAAAATGCCTCTAAAAATATATTTAATTAAATAAAAAAATAATGTTAGATCCCAACCCTCCATCTTTGAGATGATGGATGGTTAGAATTTATTTAAAAAAATTTAATTTTTGTTTTAAAAAAAATTGAGTTTGAAATGTGGAGATCCAATCTCCAGATTTGATCTCCACCAAGATAAAAATAAATAAATATAAAAATAAATTAAATTTGCTAGAGATCCAGCTATGATTGGATCTCCAAGACGAACCCAGAAGGGTTTGTCAACGAAGACGAACCCAGATGGGATCTCCACCGTCCATCTGGAGATCCAATCTGAAAAATAGATTTCTATTAACTAAGATTTATTTTTTATTTTTATTAATTTTTTAATTTTTTTTAAATAAATCCTAACCGTCTATTATTTTAAAGATGAAGGAATGAGATTTTTTTTTTAATTTTTTAATTTTTATTTAATAAAATAAAAGTTTAAAAAGACGACAATGTCTCTAAACCTGTTAAGTTTGACTAAAGTCAACTAACAGCAGAGGAAGTCGTTATCAATAAATAAATAAATAACCCTTAATTAAATTAAATAACCTGTAATGATATGCCCTATTTGAGATGAAGATGATTTTTTCCGACACTGATTCAATTCATTTTCATCTCTATACGTAAGTGTATGAGAAAGACGAGCCGCCTCCACAAAACAGACGTGCAGGAAATGAGCGTCCTTTATGGATTTTTTTAAATGTTAAATTATAGGATTGTTTTAAGTGACGTTAACCTCTTGAGGTTTTTGCAAAAGATTTAAAAAAAAAAAAAAAAAAAGTTTTCAGGAAAGGATCCTAATCGTCAGGGGGATTTCTAATATATTTGCTATGTAATCTTGTAAAATTTATATTTTTCACTCTCCATTATATATATAACTCATTAAAATAAATATTTTAATATTCATTACACAAGTTCAAAGCTTGATCCAGAGCACAGAAACAAAAAGAGCTAATCAACCTCTCAGAAAAGTTGAAGGAGAATGAATTCATCACTTTTATTATTATTGTTGTCTCATTATTCTTTTACAGTGTGTGGCTATTTATAAGCCTTACGTACTAACTGATGCATATTTGAAAAGAAACGTGTATACAGATAAGAAAAATAAGGGACATGCATACTAAGAAAAGAAATGTGCATATAACAAATAAACAATTCTTGGCCGAGTCATCCTCTTCTCTTGTTACGTACTGGAAAATCAGGTACCACGTATCATATCATGGTGCTTATTATTATTTATAAGCACAATATTTGACTCTATAGTTACTTTCCATGTCCATGATTTGCAGGAGGTGAATCACTAGGGTCAACCCCTGCATCTGAAACATCAAGAGCGTATTAAAACTTCATGTGTATAATATTATGTAATAATAAATTAATAGATCTGAAATGATGAACAATCAAATGTTTGTTGTTTGTGAGATCCACATTTTCATGACGAACAACATTCAAATTATAGATATGAGATCTTAAGAATGGTATATAATTTCTCATTTTCATTTTCTACTTTTACTATATACTACTTGTAAATGGTGTTATCATTGTATTTAGTTATATGGAAAAATAGATAAGTTAAAAAAAAAAAAGCATGCAATTCAAACTATTATGAAGAAAAAACACCCGACGTTGTTGTTTTTTTTTTTTTGAAATTAAACACCCGACGTTTGTGTGAGAGAAATGTTGAAGTAGTTCTCTCTTAAAACATTAGAGAGAGTTTGTAATCTTTTAGTCCTTGTCTATGGAGTTTCCGTCTCATTCAGAATTTTACCACGAAAATATAATATTCATTATTTTTATCTTTTGTTATTACAATTATTATTTTCAAACTTTTATTATTAATTTTAAATTTACTTTTGAGCGTCGTTTGATTTATAGAAAAATGCAAAAAGTTATAAATGCATAAATAAATTTAGAATTTTTCCCATTTAATTTCCTTGCCTCTTCTTTAAAATTCAAAGTCTGCCACTTCCATCACTGTCATTAACAGATATACACTAGATTCCCCAATTTGCCTTGGTTTCATATTGATATTTCAAATTATGATGAGAGAAGGGACAAGTCAACTAAAATGAAGTTATTACAATTATATAAAAAAAAAAAAATCATTTTTAGAAGACAAAGTATGGGTCACAGCGTGAAGTTGGGGACTCTTTTTTGCAATGATCGCCCTCCTAATGTTGTTCATATTCTTTAAGATGCTACACATCTTTATACAGACTTTTATTATGTTTCTTTTGGGGTTTTGGCCCCTCTTAACCCAAAAATTTTATATATATATATATATATACACACACACTCACACGCACATGAAGGATCGGAAAATACAAATTTTGACATAATATTTTATACGATTTATAGCCATTGGATCTCTAAAATTTGAATGGTTAGGATTTAATAAATTTATTTCTTATTTTCTTTCTCTCTCCTATCTCTTTCATTAATTTATTGAGTAAATAACGTCTACCTCCTCTGAGATTTATTCAATTACAGGTGGAGTCAACTTTTGGGTTTATTGACAAAGACCTTCTCTCTTTTGGGTTTAATTAATTACAGACGGAGTAAACTTTTAACCAACTTTTTAGTTTTATGATAAAGACCTTCACTGGTCAACTATTACATTTAACCAAATTTTACTAAGGATAAGGGAGGTGTTTGTTAATAAATGATAAAATTAACTACGCTTGTAGTTGGCAAAACTTCAAGGGAGATCCATGCAATTAGCTCTAATTTATTTTATTTCATCTCTCATATCATAAAGATTTTCTTTCCTAAATTTGATATATTAATTTTCCTTTATTATATTTTTCTCTTCTCTCTACAAGACTACAACAATTTATTCATTCCTAAATATATTGTTTTATGTTCACCATTATCATATACCCACATCTTTCTTCTCTAAGTATCAATTTTTATAATAACAGTGAAATAAAATATTAATATATCAAATTTGAAAAAGAAAATTATTACGACAAGAGAAGCGAAATAAATAAATTAAGATATGTTACCTTTGTAAGGATACTTTTAAAATGAGTAATATGTCATAAATTAAGAAATGAAATGAAATAAAATAAAATATTAATATATCATAAGTAATATATTAAAAGAAAGAAAATTGTACTATATAACATTAAGATAAAATACGAAATATGTTGCCTTTGTAAGGATACTTTTAAAATAAAATAATTTAAATTTAATTCAATATTTTTTAATTTTTA
This sequence comes from Xanthoceras sorbifolium, assembly GCA_003430845.1. NCBI lineage: Eukaryota > Viridiplantae > Streptophyta > Magnoliopsida > Sapindales > Sapindaceae > Xanthoceras > Xanthoceras sorbifolium. The sequence goes on along the minus strand of CM010610.1, from coordinate 26,632,197 downwards.
TTTTCAGTTATTTTAAGATAATTTTAATTTATTTCACCACTAAAAGAGATAAACAAAAACAACCTGAAATTTTGTAACTTAATAAAAATTTGAAATAAAAAAGGATGACTAATGCTGCTGTCCTTTCGAGTTAAGGGCTGCACTACAGGCAAGATTCAAACCTTCGTATAAACTCCAAAGCTAAGCATCCACAATACTGTCAACACCCTCTTATATTTCACTCTTTTATAAATATTTCTCAAAAGTTGGTGCTTTATCGCTTACATTAATTTAGAAAACAAAAAATCAAACAAATGTATATAACATTACACATTAGTACCCTACCATTAGTTGACTCAGTTAAAAGTAATTGTTTGACCAAAAATTATATCTAAAATAATAAAAATACCCTTAGTTAAAAATAAAAAATAATATTAATTATTAAAATTAAAAAATTAAAAAATTAATTTTTTTTTAAATGAATGGATCCATTTAAATTAATTTTTTTAATTTTAGCAATTAATATTGTTTTTTATTTTTTAATCAGGTGTATTTTTATCATTTTTGGTTAAACCGTATCTTTTGACTGAGTCAACTAACGGTAGGGTATTAATGTATTGTTAAGGCTAAACTCACGATTTCATTACAATATAGTCAAACATGAGGGAACCCCATTGCAATTCACCCTATTTTTTTATTGATAACAAATTATTATTTAAACAAGAATTTTAAGGATAACAAACTAATTTAATAATTCGAATAAGACCTTAAATAGAATAAAAATTCTGTTTAATCTTATTTTAAATTAAAATCTATTAACTCAGTTTAAATTTAAAATTAAAATTAACTTTATCTTCTTTTTTTAAAATTAAAATAAAAGCATAGTCGTAACATGAGATTAATTAGGAGGTAAACATGGCCCATGTTTAAATTAAAGGTTCCCAACCGGAACCGGCTGACTCGGTTTCAGTTCCTCATTTTTTGGAACCGAAATCGGTTCCAATTCCAATTTTTTAAAAAAATAAAAAAATATAACTGTTGGGGCCTGTCAATTTTTTTAAAAAAAAAAAAGTAAAAAAAAAATTAGAACCAGTTTCGGAACTGAAACTGGAATCGACAGGAAACCGTTAGTTTTGGTTCCGATTCCCCCACCTAGGGGAACTGGAATTGCCGGTTCCAAAATCAGAACCAAAGTTTTCAAAACTGTGACCATATCTATTAGGAGGGAATCTTAAGTGCTACCGCGGCTTTGAGTTAGGTACATGATAAAAGATTTTTCATGTTTCGAGTGAAATTACCATAATGCATATATATTTATACATTGTGCAACTCTACTCTTTAATTGTTAAAGAATGAGCAAAAAGAAATTAACCAGACATTAATAGAGAAACTTGACAACAATTTTAGAATTATATTTTGATAGTCTTTATTATACGAAATGTGTGATTTTGCATTTCTATTTTGTATGCGGTTTGTATTTCTAGGATTTTAGGAAATTGGTACTTAGTGGAGACCCTTTTAATTCAACTAAATAAAGACATGTAAAAGTAAGTTACTTTTAAAATAAATATAATTTGTCTTCTAAAAATGATTTTTTTTAAAGATGTCTGTATAAAGATGTCTAGCATCTTTAAAGATTATGAACAACATTAGGAGAGGCATCATTTTAAAAAAAAGTCTCCAACTTCACGCTGTGATCTATATTTTGTCTTCTAAAATATATATATATATATTATAATTGTAATAACTTTATTTTAGTTGACTTGTCCTTTCTCTCGTTATGGTTTGAAATATCAATATGAAAACAAGACTAATTGGGGAATATAGTGAATGTCTATTAATGACAGTGATGAAAGTGGCAGACTTTGAATTTTAAGGAAGATGCGAGGAAATTAAATGGGAAAAATTCTAAATCTATTGATGCATTTACAGCTTTGCACCTTTTTCTATAAATTTAGCAAAACTTGTTCCGACTTTCAAAGGTAAACTTAAAATTAAGAATAAAATTTGAGAATGATAATTGAAGTAATAAAAGATAAAAATAATGGACACAGGATTTAAAAAAGCTATAATAAATAGTAATAAAAAAAATTAAAAAAGAAATAGAATGAAGGCCACCTCCACCATGACTCAGTAAAGGAGATCTCCTCCCCGCGGAAGAATACTAGAGAGGAGTATGTGAATATGAAACACGAAGTCAAACTTACACCAAGAGGACTTGGGGTTTCTTCTTCTTTATATATATATATACCCTGCGTTATAGGCATGTTGATCTCCGTGCAAACACTTCAAAACAATTTCTTTATTTTTTTATTAAAAAAATGGCTTCAAAAAAGTGCTTAATTGCATGGGCTATTTTCCTGGTTTTTGTGCTTTTCTTAACCTCCCAAGCGACCGCAACGGCACCTCGATGTCGACGATCTGGTAAGTTTGAATTGCATGCTTCTTTTATTAACTTATCTATTTTTCCATATAACTAAATAAAATGATTACACCATTTACAAGTAGTATATAGTAAAAGTAGAAAATGAAAATGAGAAATTATATACCATTCTTAAGATTTCAGATTTCAGATCTATAATTTGAATGTTGATCATGATCATGATGAAAATGGATCTCACAAACAACAAACATTTGATTGTTGATCATTTCAGATCTATTAATTTATTACATAATATTTCTTTAATTAAATTAAATTTAGTTGGCAAATATATATACGCATGAAGTTTTAATACGCCGTTGATATTCCTGGTTTAGTTGTTGACCCTAGTTGTCTAAAAAAAGGTCCCGGGTCATGAGGTTGAGCCTAGTCATCCATGTGGAGCTGACGGGGAATTTCGTTCCTGCTGGAGGAGAGTAACTATATAAATCATAAGTGATGTATTGTGCTGATCAATAAATAAGTTACCATCAATCATGTTAATTTTCTTATATATATATATAATAGTTATAGTATGAAAAGCTTGTAATAATAAAAATGATGTGAATTTCTCCTTCAATTTTTCTGAGAGGTTGATTAGCTCTACTTGTTACTGTGCTCTGGATTATAATGAGGATTTAGAATATAATGGGATTAGTGAATTCAAGCTTTGAACTTGTCTAATGAATATTAAAAGATTTATTTTAATAATCTATTACTGTTGTTAGTTTTTTATAAAAGAAAAAAAATAGTAGTTGAGTTAGAAAATCTCATGTCATCTTTAAAAGTTTTGATTGAGTTATATATATATATATATATATTTATCGAACCCCAGTCGGATGCGAAATACAAATGGACTTAGAATTTAAGGTCGGAGCAGCCTAATTTGACCCGTTTCACATCTCTACTCGGGGCAGCTATGAAGGATCTCCATATTCACAGTGGAGATCCAAGATCCATATTACTATTTTTTTTTTCAAAATTTCTGTTTTTAAAAATCTTTACGATTCCTCTCTAAATAGACGGTAAAGATATATTTTTTTAAAATAAGTTATTTTATTAGTTTGTGTCCTTTAAAAATCACTTAACTTTAATACGAGTATTTTAGTCTTTTTAGATATCTATTTAGATGGATACTGTCTAGCTTAGATAAATGCTGAAGATCTTTTTTTTTTTTTTTAAAAAAAGTATTTTTAAGAGATATAAATTAAGGATCTCTATTGTCCATATTTTAAAATTAAAAGATCGACAATGAAGATTATTTTTTTAAAAAAAATAGAAATTTTAAAAAGATAATACTAAAAAAGTAAATGATAATTTTTTATTAATATAAGAAAAAAGAAAAAAAATGGAGGGAGATCCATCTCCATGGCCGCCGCGAGCAAGGGGAGGCCTGTTCACGGTAACCATGGCCGATGGATCTCGACATCGAGATTCATCTCCTCCGACCTCCGTTGCCGCCGTGAACATGAAAGTAAAAATATAAATTTTAAAAAGATAATGGATAAATAGCAATGAAATACCCTAACATTTGATCATATTATAATGAACCATATTTTTACTTAGACTACAGTTAAGTACCTCAGATATTATCAATTTGATCTCTAATATATTTAGAAATATCACTTTTTGATATGTTTTTACTTTTTTAACTCACATGGTCCCTAATTTTATTAAAATACATTAATTTAATCATTCTGACCAAAATTTTAACGGTTAAACCTAACATAAAATACAAATTGTTCATTTTATCTTTTTTTATTAAATTATTAAATTAGAATGACATTGTTACCTTTTAACTTTTTAACAACTTCATCTATTTGGATAGTTCAATAAAAAATTGACATATATGTTATAAAAATTTAATTTTTTTAAAAACACTTAAAAAAGATTAAATAATAAAATAAATATGATAAAATTCATTAAAAATTAAAAATATTAAAAAAAATTAAAAAAATCTTAAAAGTAATATCATTTATTAAAAATAAAATAAAATTCAAGATTAAATACTTATAAAAATCAAAATATAATAATTAAATTACAATATATATAAAATTATTTATATTGCAGTTTTATTATTATATTTTTATTTTTATAATATAATAGTAATAAATGTATCTATATTTAACTTTTATTATTATATTTAATTTTTATAATGTATATATACTATATAATATACTCTAAAACATGTATATATGTAATATTTTAATATTTTAGTTCTTTTAACTAAATTTTGAGTTTTACAAGCATTTACTCTTTGATTTTATTTTTATTTTTAATAAATGATGTTATTTTTAAGTTTTTTATATTTTTAATAAATTTTATCATATTTATTTTTTATTTAATCCTTTTTAAGTATTTTTTTAAAAAAATTAAGTTTTTATAATACATTATTGTTTTATTGGACTATCCAAATAATTAAAATTTTTAAAATGTAAACAGTTATAGGCTAAAATCGTCTTTATAATTTAATAATCTAATAAAAAAAATGGTAAAATGGTCAATTTATACTTTATATCATGATTAACATTTAAAATTTTGGTATAAAGACTAAATTGATATATTATAGAAAAGGTAGGGACCATTTAAATTAAAAAAGTAAAAATATATTAAAAAATAATATTTCTAAATAAGTTTGAGACCAAATTAATAATCGCGAGGTACTAAGTTATAATTTAAGTAAAAGTACATTTTAATTGTAATAAGTTCAAATGTCAAGATATTTTATTGTAATTTGTCCAAAAATAATACTCAAAAAGTATATGAGAATTTTTTTAAGAAAAAAGAAAAAAATTGGAGGGAGAATACTGGAGATCTAATTTTTTTTTTTTTTTAAAAATAATTATACCGTCAATCTTAGGATATGAAAAATAGAAATCATTAATTTTTTATTTTTTATTTCTTTCTACATTAATTGCAGTTAATAGTATTTTAGTAATTTGATAGATTAAATGACTTTTTCTTAGCCAACCACCATCAACTGTTAAAACTAATAAAATTTACTAATGGCATAAAAGAGAAGGTTAGTATCAGTTTTTTAAAAAGTTATTTTCTTGTGTCAGCCAAACCTTTAGTAGGTTTCGTGTAATTTATTCCTTTTTTTAAAAGGTTGGTTTATTACTTAACTCTTAAATTGATAATAATTACAAAAACAAAACTTAAAAAAAAGGAGAAGTTTATGACAGTTGAACGCGAGTACAGATTTAAAGAGTAATGCTAAATTGTTCTAATGAGAAATATGTCCAAATGATATAGCATGTGAGTTATCAATACCTCATCATTTAATAATTTACATGATATTGAGAACACACACCACATCATTTATGTACGGATTTAGATAAATTTTTTGAATAACCTAACGTTACTCATATTTAAATCAAGCACGTTAAGAGGGCAGTAATTTTATATATATATATATGACTTATGTACATTATTATTAACTATGAGATAGATCAATTTTTTTCTTTTTCAACCTTTGTTTTTGAATATTTAAATATCCTATAATTAGAGAAGAAAAGTGTGTCCCTCACACTTTGACGTACAAAATTATATCTCGGAAGTACACAAGCTCATATCATCATGTGATAGTATAGTTTCGGCAAGTTCGACACTAGATTCTATAGATATTGGTAATTTAATTTACTACAACTAATTTTAAGTTAATTAGTACAAAAATAAAAGGCATAAAAGTAAAAAAGAATTTGAGTGATTCAAAATAACTAAATCAGAAAATGAAATCAAAACACAAACAAAGTTCTTTGGTGAAAAGTATAAATGGAAGATACTAGGTAAACAATGCATCAAAACACATTACTCAATGTGATAATTAACACTACAAAAACATTTTTATTTAAGTCTAGGGTTCGTTCTTATATTTACTATGATGACTACCACTTAGGGTACGAGCTTAACCAAGTATTCTTAACTGCTAATACTATTACTGTTTGGGGCTAATTAACACTTTAAAACCCATTAAGTAACAAGTGCTAATTGACACCTATTCACTAAGCTGTGCTTCAAAAGCTATTTGGTAAACCTCTAAAAGCGGCTTATTGAAGAATCTAACCAAAAGGTATAGCTAAAAGTCAAACCAGTCCCATCCAACTTTATATTCTAGTTTAAAGCGGGCAATTGGTAATAACTTTTAATAAAAAAATTTTGAACCCAATTATCTCTAAAATTACCAACAAAAAAAAAACCCTAAACCTAAATATTAAAAAATTAGAAAACAATAATTAATAATTAATTAAAAAATAATTAATATTTTTTATCTTTAATATTTTCATACCAAAAAAAATAAAAAAATAAAAAATTAAACTAGACCAATTTTTTCATTATCTTCAATATTTGAAAAAAAAATTAAAATCATGAAATATTTATTTTGTTATTTAAAAACTAGTTTTTATAATTAATGGTATAAAATAATTAATAAATTTAATTAAATTTATTTTTTATATTAAATTTAAAGTAAAAATATTTTGTCTTCTAAAATATATATATATATATATATATATTATAATTATAATAACTTCATTTTAGTTGACTTGTCCCTTCTCTCGTTATAGTTTGAAATATCAATATGAAAACAAGACTAATTGGGAAATATAGTGAATGTCTATTGATGACAGTGAAATATGATGGAAGAAGAAGGACTTGGGGTTTCTTCTTCTTTATATATATACCCTGCGTTATAGGCATGTTGATCTCCGTGCGAACACTTCAAAACACTTTATTTATTTTTTCATTAAAAGAAGAGAATTGTACTATATAACATTAAGATAAAATGAGAAATATGTTACCTTTGAGATGATACTTTTAGAATAAAATAATTTAAATTTAATTCAGTATTTTTTTTTAATTTTTTTTTCAGTTATTTTAAAATATTTTTAATTTATTTAACCACTAAAAGAAATAAACAAAAACAAAGCTGAAATTTTGTAACTTAATGAAAATTTAAATAAATAAGGATGATTAATGCTGCTGTGCTTTTGAATAAGGGCTGCACTACAGGCAAGCTTCAAACTTTTTTTTTATTTTTAAGGGGTTACAATTACAATATCAACAACTGTCGGGACCTACCGAGATTAACCACTAAACGCGCGGCCCAGATATCTACTCTCATAGCGGGAGAATACTACTCACACAATAAGTGGAGAAAACTACCTACACATGCATATGGTGGGAATCGAACCCCTCACCACTAAGGTGGAAGGGAGGTACACTTAACCACTTTACTACAAGTGGATGTGCACAAGCTTCAAACCTTTATATAAACTCCAAAGCTCAGATTCCACAATACTACCAACGCCCTGTTATATTTCACTCTTTTATAAATATTTCTTTAAAGTTGGTGCTTTGTCGCTTAGATCAATTTAGAAAAAAAAAATCAAACAAATGTATATAAATTTTTTTATTGATAACAAATTATTATTTATACAAGAATTTCAAGGATAACAAACTAATTTAATAATTCAAATAAGACGTTAAATAGAATAAAAATTCTATTTAATCTTATTTTAAATTAAAATCTATTAACTCAGTTTAAATTTAAAACTAAAATTAACTTTATCTTCTTTTTTTAAAATTAAAATAAAAGCATAGTCATAACATGAGATTAATTAGGAGGTAGACATGCCCCGGTTTAAACTAGCAGTTTTGAATCGGAATAAACTGACTCGGTTCCGGTTTCCTCATTTTTTGGAACCGGAACATGTAACAGTTGGCTTCAAAACCGGCGGAAACCAGAGCTGTCGGTTCCAGAATCGTGACCATGTCTATTGGGAGGGAATCTTAAGTGCTAACGCGGCTTTGAGTTAGTTACATGGTTTGGATAAAAGATTTTTCATGTTTCGAGTGAAATTGCCATAATGCATATATATATATATATATATATATATATATATATATATATATATATATATATATATATATATATATATACACACACACATTGTGCAACTCTACTCTTTAATTGTTAAAGAACGAGCAAAAAGAAATTAACCGGACTTTAATAGAGAAACTTGACAACAATTTTAGAATTATATTTTGATTGCCTTCCTTATACGAAATATATGATTTTGCATTTCTTTTTAGTATGCGGTTTGTATTTCTAGGATTTTAGGAAATTGGTACTGAATGGAGACCCTTTTAATTCAACTAAATAAAGACATGTAAAAGTAAATTACTTTTAAAATAAATCTAATTTGTCTTCTACTTTTTATAAAAAAAAAATTGTAATAACTCCATTTTAGTTAACTTGTCCCTTTTCTGATTCTCTCATTATAGTCTAAAATATCAATTAGAAACCAAGACAAATTGGGAAATCTAGTGAATGTCTTCTGTTAATGATAGTGATGGAAGTGGAAGACTTTGAAAGTGAAGGGATTTTAGAGTAAGGAATACGCAAGACGAAGTCATGAAACTTACAGCATGAAGACTTGGAAAAAAATAAATAGACAATGAAAAAGCAGAAAATGCAACTTGATCTATTTTTCCATACAACTAAATAAAATGATTACACCATGTAAAAGCAGAAAATGAAAATGAGAAATTATATTATCATTCTTAAGATTTCAGATCTATAAGTTGAATGTTGTTCATCATGAAAATATGAATCTCACAAACAACAAACATTTGATTGTTCATCATTTCAGATCTATTAATTTATTATTACATAATATTTTGTTTAATTAAATTAAAAATTTACTTGGCATATATATACACATGACATGAAGTTTTAATATGCTGTTGATATATGTCATCCATGTGGAGCTCATTCGGCTTTGGTTCCTGTCGTTCCCAGTGGAGGACATTGAATTTGATGGAAGTTGCAAGGAAGTTAAAGGGGAAAGATTCTACAATTAAAGCTCTTTATGCTTTTGTAAACTTTCCACTTCTTTAATTTAAGTTTACAAAGGAAGAATTGCAATTAACCCTCTGCCTTTTGATGACATGCCAAATCAAACCTCTAGTTTGAAAATTCAATAAAAGAACTTCATGCCGTTAGTTGACTGTTACTAGTAGAAATGTTTTCTTTACGCATACAATTACAAGATTAGAATTAAGTACGTTGGCAGATCTGCCGAGACGAAATTGGATTTTTTTTCTCCCACAATAAAGAAAAAAAATTACTCATACATATTAGCAAATATGTATGGTGGAACTTTGAACCTTCACTATTTAAGTGGAAGAGATATGTACTAACCACTTAAACTACAAATAGATGTGTTTTGGTAGTTTTTTTTTTTTTTTACTCTCTTATATTTATCTTTTTTATAATACAGTTTTAAAAAACTATTTTAAAATTTTATTATATAAATTATAGGATGTTGTAGTAAATAATATGAGGAGGATAAATCAGTTAGTGCACACTTGGAGTTATTTTTTTGAATTGTATATCATTATTCCTTCTATAAATAAATTCCTCATGTGCTGGTGCTTTGACTATTGAAATATAAACAATTGACGCCATGAGGACTTGGAAAACCTAGACAGTTCAAATAATTAAAATAATGAATTGAAATATGAAACACTTACATGAAACATGAAAATAAACATGAAAATGTTTGTGTTTCATGGTGGTTTAGTTTTTTTATTTTCTATTTTATATTTCACATTTAGACAATTCATGTTGTTTGCAGCAGCCCGATCAACATCAAACACCAATATGGGAACCTGTTTCATACAACATGAAAGGTGAAAAACTTTATAATGTTGGTATTTTTTAACTTTCACGAAATAACTTTGATCAATATATTTATTGTAATTTTTGACAGATGACTTATATAGCTTTGAGGAATTTTTGTGGGGGACTTTTTTATACAGACAAACTACTTACTAGTTGAGGAATGCTCTGGATTGTTGGACTGATTACGGTTTGAAGTAAAATCAAGTGCCCAGTAAGAGTCAGAACATTGGGTACAACATATATGGATTTGCATGGGCATTTCACGTATAAGATTTTTAATTGCAATTATCTTTAATTTAATCATAGTAATGATCTATTTACATCAAATGCAGGGGTGAAAGGCTGAGGTGTAGGAACATAACCGCATACTTGGTTACTGCCAGAAGATGTGAAAAAATGAACATGAGGAGAACAATATTTAGGCATCCATGGTGTAGCATTAATAATACACATCGATTAACATCTATATGACAATACATTTGGGTCCGTGGAATACTTTTGGGAACATCATCACTAACAACTCTCTTCTTTTTCGATAACATCCACGTAAATCTGCTTAACAAGTCTCTCATCCATCATCACGAAACAAATATATTTGTCACAGTAGATAATAAATTTAGTGGTGATTGAATTCATGATGATATCATGTCTATTTTTGTAAACCTTGGTTACTACATAATATGTCCATCAACTTACTGTATGATATGTCGTCTTCAACCACCTCAACAAATAGATTATCATTAACGTATTCTTCGCCAACCTAGGATTCGAACTAGCTAGAGTCATTTTTACTGAAATGAATTGATAAATTTTCACAACTAAAGAAAATAAAATTATAATTTAAATGTTTAATGTTGGACAATCCAACACGAAACACATGTTTCCTGTTGGACCAGCCAACATGAAATGCAACATTTTCACACTCAATTTTTTTATAAAAATTTTCAATTTTTACAAATTTCTTACAACATTTTTAAGATTTTATGTTCATAAGTAAGACCCATTACTTTATTGACTAAAAAAATAAAAAATTACAAACATATAACAAGTTTTATATACAATAAAAAAAACTTTTCTAAATTTTTTCACAAATAATTTCGATTTTCACAAATTTTGTTGCAAGGTTTTCAAGATTTCATGTTCATAAATAAGACCTATTATTTTATTGACTAAAAGAATAAAAAATTACAAATATATAACAAATTTTACATACCTTAAATTATTTTTTCTCAATTTTTTCATAAATTTCTTGCAATATTTTCAAGATTTCATGTTTATAAGTAAGATCCATTACTTTATTGACTAAAAAAATAAAAAAAAATTACAAACATATAACAAATTTTACATACCTTCAATTATTTTTTCAAGTTTCTTTTTATCTCATCCAAATATCAACTTGAAATACTCCAACCTTTTCTATTACCTCACAAATTAATCAATACTATTGACTAATGGGAAACATTTAAGAGTAAATCTTGATTTTGCAGTGTAAAAATGGAAGAGAGAAATAAATTAAAAAGAGAGTATGAAAGTGAAGAGAGAAAGAAAGAGAAAAGTGAAAAGAGAAGAGTGATGTACGTAGGGCAAAATATTTTCAATTATATATTTTTGGTCTTTTTTTTTAATTTCTAATAATCGAGGGTGTTATGTAATTGGTATTATTATTTTTGACCCCAACCATGTTTGTTATGGGTTGTAAAAAAATAAAAAGTTGACTATCAATAGTTAAAATATTGAAAGTGGACAAAAACAATTTCTATTATTGATGGATTGTTATTTTTAGCAATTTCCACTTAATTATTTTGTTTAAATTAAATTTATTTGGCAATATTAATGCACATGAGGTTTTAAAAATGTGTTTGTTTTAACATATTAGAGATAAAGATATTTTTTTTAACACTAAAATAATATAAAATTTGATGTCACATTAGAGATACCCTAAAGTAGCTTTGAGTTATATACCAAATATTATGTCAAAATTTGTGTTCCCAATCCTTCATGTGTGTGTGCATATATATATATATATATATATATATATATATATATATAAAATTTGGGTTAAGAGGAGCTAAAACCCCAAAAGAAACAGACTAAAAGTCTGTATAAAGATATGTAGCATCTTAAAGAATATGAACAATATTAGGAGGGGGAAAAAGAGTCCCCAACTTCACGCCGTGATCCATACTTTGTCTTCTAAAAATGATTTTTTTTTTTAATATATTTGTAATAAATTCATTATAGTTGACTTGTCCATTCCCTCATTATAGTTGACTTGTCCCTTCTCAATGAGACAAAAATAAATACTATATTTTTGTGATAAAACCCTCAATGAGACAGAAATATCAATATTAAACAAAGATTAAAAGAATAAAATCTCTATTTAATATTTTAGGAGAGAACTACTACAATATTTGAATGAACATTTAACCTAGAAGAAATAGCTCTAAGTTAAACTTACACCAAGAGGACTTGGAAAAAAAAATAGACAATGAAAAGTAAACGAAAGTGATGGAAGAAGAAGGACTTGGGGTTTCTTCTTCTTGATATATATATATACCCTGCCGTTATAGGCATGTTGATCTCCGTGCAAACACTTCAAAACACTTTATTTATTTTTTCATTAAAAAAATGACTTCAAAAAAGTGCTCAATTGCATGGGCTATTTTCCTGGTTTTTGTGCTTTTTTTAACCTCCCAAGTGATCGCAAGCGGAAGGGCATTTCGAAGTCTTAGTTCTCAAACTTGTAAGTTTGAATTGCATGCTTCTTTTTCTAGCTTATCTATTTTTCCATACAACTAAATACAATGATTATACCATTTACAAGTAGTATAGAGTAAAAGTAGAAAATGAAAATGAGAAATTATATACCATTCTTAAGATTTCAGATCTATAATTTGAATGTTGATCATGACCATGATGAAAATGGATCTCACAAACAACAAACATTTGATTGTTGATCATTTCAGATCTATTAATTTATTACATAATATTTCTTTAATTAAATTAAATTTAGTTGGCATATATACATATACGCATGAAGTTTTAATACGCTGTTGATATTTCTGGTTCAGATGTTGCCCCTAGTTACGCAATTAAAGGTCCCGGGCCATGAGGTTGAGCCTAGTCATCCATGTGGAGCTGACGAGGGTTTCTTTCCTGTTGGAGGAGAGTAACTACATAAATCATAAGTGATATATTGTGCTGATCAATAAATAAGACTATCAATCATGTTATTTTCTTATATATATATATATATATATATATATATATATAATAGTTATTGTATGAAAAGCTAGTAATAATAAAAATGATGTGAATTTCTCCTTCAATTTTTCTGAGAGGTTGATTAGCTCTACTTGTTACTGTGCTCTGGATTATAATGAGGATTTAGAATATAATGGGATTAGTGAATTCAAGCTTTGAACTTGTCTAACGAATATTAAAAGATTTATTTTAATGATCTACTACTGTTGTTAGTTTTTATCTAGATTATAATGAGGACTTAGAATTTAAGGTCGGAGCAGCCTAATTTGACCTGTTCCACACTTCTGCTCGGGGCAGCTATGGAGGATCTCCATATTCACGGTGGAGATCCAAGATCCATTTTTCTATTTTTTTTTCTTTTTTTCAAAATTTCTGTTTTTAAAAATTTTTACGATTCCTCTCCAAATAGATGGTAAAGATATACTTTTTTTAAAATAAAGTATTTTATTAGTTTGTGTCCTCTTTTATTATTAAAAATCACTTAACTTTAATAATATGGCTATTTTAGTCTTTTTAGATCTCTATTTAGATGGATGCTGTCTAGCTTAGATAAACGCTGAAGATTCTTTGTATTTTTAAGAGATATAAATTAAGAAAAAATTAAGGATCTCTATTGTCCATATTTTAAAATTAAAAAATGGACGATGAAGATTATTTTTTTTAAAAAAAAAATATAAATTTTAAAAAGGTAATACTAAAAAAGTAGATGATAATTTTTTATTAAAATAAGAAAAAAGAAAAAAATGGAGGGACATCCATCTCCATGGCTGCCGCGAGCAAGGGGAGGTCTGTTCACGGTAACCATGGCCGATAGATCTCGATCTCGAGATTCATCTCCTCCGACCTCCGTTGCTGCCGTGAACATGAAAGTAAAAATAGAAATTTTAAAAAGATAATGGACAAATAGCAATTAAATACCCTAAGATTTAATCATATTACAATGAAACCATACTTTTACTTAGACTACAGTTAAGTACCTCAGATATTATCAATTTAATCCCTAATATATTTAGAAATATCACTTTTTGATATGTTTTACTTTTTTAACTCACATGGTCCCTATCACTGTCAAAATTATTTGTTCGAAATGCCATAAATTAATCATATCTCTTTTCCACTCGTTTTTTCTCTGAAAAAACAGTGAAGTAAAAGTAGCTTCTTCCTTCCTTGTGGAGGTAGATCTTGACCCGATCCTCCCTTGGCTCTCCATATCTTCCTTCTGTTCACATCTGTAAGAAGGAATCTGGGCAGCCTAGGAGAATTGGATTTCCTTCCCAGCAGCTCCGTTCCATCCCTCTTTCTTGGTGGGCTGAGATCGGTTCTGGTCTGGGCTGTCTTTGTGTTGCTGGTTTTGGCTCCGATCGGTTCTTCTCCGAGGCATCTTCATGGTGATAGGTGGGATCGTGTCTTTCCTAGCAGATTCTCCTTCGATCCATTGTCTGTGCGCGTCGGTGGTGGTGGTGTGATCGGTTTTGCTGTGGCGTTTTACCTCTGCTCGGGGTCAGGGGTCTTCGATCTTTAGCTCCTAGGTGAAGCTGGGTTGGTGGGGTTTGAGGTTTCTGTAGGGGGGCTGCTGCTAGGATCTGTTTTGTGCAGTGTGTGTGTGGTCGACGATGTGTTCGACCTGTGTGGCTCCTGGTTGAAGTAGGTTTGTAAAGGGGAGTGCGCTGTCTTGGGATGCTGCAAGCAGGTTTGTGAAGGGGAGCGCGCTATCCTGGGATGCTGCTGTGAAGTAGATCCGAGATAGGTGTTGGTTTGTATTCGAGTTAGTGAAGGTTCTGAGTTGTGTGGCTTGTTTGAGCCTTGGGTCTTGGAATTTATTCTTGACAGTGGGTGGCCTTTGCGGGCAGTCCGTGGGTTTTTAACTGGGTTTTTGTGTGGCCTTGAGATGGTTTTTGTGTTGTAGGGATCGGGTTTGTGTGAAGCTGGGTGGTTCGGTCTTCCAGTGATTTATTGGAGCCGTTTTGGTTGTAGGGATCGGATTTGACTGCTAACTTCCCCGATCCTCAATCTTGGTGTGCCTGTGTTTTGGGTGCTTCTGCTGAGTTTAAAGTTTTTGGTGTGGATCTAGGTGTGGTGGCCAGTTTGTTGTAGTTTTGGTGTATTTCTTATGGCTACAGATGAAATTTTGAGGCTTTGTGAGGCTCTGTCCTTATCAGAGGAAGATGGCCCAGTTCTAGACATAGCAGAAGATGTTCAAGCTGATGGTATTAGAAGCGTTGAACAATGTTTGGTAGGGAAGATCCTTTCTCGTAGAAAGGTGAACCGGGAGGCCTTCCGTGGAACTATTGAACAAATCTGGGGTACTGTGGGCCGATTGGATATTGAAATGGTAGGCGATAATGTGTTTGTCTTCCATTTCCAATCCCTTGAGGATAAAGCGATGGTCTGGTCCAGGGGTCCTTGGCACTTCGATAAAAATCTCATTGTTCTTGAGAAACCAGTGGGGCCTGGTGCCATTTCTGAACTAGAATTCAAATACTCTGAGTTCTGGATTCATATCTACAATATCCCCCTGGCGTGTATGAACTGCAAAGTGGCGAGATTATTAGCAGAGGAAGTTGGTACCATTGTTGATTTTCCGATTGATTCGAAAGATTTGTGGGGCAAATTTCTGAGAATCAAAGTTAGAATTGATATTACCAAACCTCTGAAAAGGGGTATCAGGTTGAGGTTGGCGAATTTTGATACTATGCTTACGGCCCTCATTAAATATGAGAGGCTTCCAGATTTTTGCTATGGGTGCGGGTTTATCGGACATTCTTTCAGGGAATGTTATAACAACGAGGTGAGGAAAAATATTATGGAAGGGGTCGAACCAAAATTTGGGGGGTGGCTTAGAGCATCACCTTTGGATCGGTCAAAGTTTCGGCATAAAGGGGATGACATTTCAGAAGCTTCTCCGAAAGCCCAGGCAGACATTGAGCATGTGGCCGGAGTAGGGGCAGAGGGTGCCAGCAGATCATTGTCCACTATCCCAACATCTTTTGACAAGCGAGGTGGAAAGTCTAGTAGGGATTTGGGGTTTTCTGAACCCAATAGAGCATTGATTGATGTGGATGGTACCTCGACTCAGATAATCCAGCCAGTGAATCCCCCATCTAGGGAGGTTTTTATAGTAGCATCGACGGAAGATGGTCACTCAGAGGCGTTGGCTCGGATGGATGAGGAAATAGTGGGGTCAAATCTATGTGATGAAGGTGATGTTGTTATGGTAGGGTCTTCTGGTGGTAAGCCTAACTCCAAGAAGTGGAAAAGATTAATCAGGGGAAGCCCCTTACAGAGGCTTATCCCAGGCTGTCCAAGCCCAATCCAGAAAATGCTGCTAGCTAGGCATTATGCCAGGAGGGATCGAAAACCAGTTAAGAGATCTCTGAGTCACAAGTTTTCAGGTACTAAATCTGGAACATCTTTTTCTGAAGTGTTTGCTATAGATCCGGGTGGGAAACGAAAAGTTGTGGAAACTGTAGGGGATCATCTGCCTGGGAAGAAACAGAAGTTCCTGGAATTTGATTTGTCGGCGGAGTCTGCTGAGCAGGCCCGCCGGGAGCCATGAGTATATTATGTTGGAATGTTCGAGGATTGGGGAGTCCCCGAGCATTCTTAGCTCTCCGGAAGGTTATCCGGAAACAATCCCCTAATCTAGTTTTTCTTTCTGAAACTAGATTAAAAGGCGAATGGGCGGCGAGAGTTAAGGAGCAGTTGGGTTTTTCGGGGGGTCTGCATGTGGATTGTGTGGGAAAAAGTGGAGGTTTGATATTATTGTGGAATGATGTGTGGGATATCTCAGTATTGTCCTTCTCCAGGGGCCATATTGATGTGGTGATTAAAATGGAAAACAACCTCAAATGGAGGTTCACAGGGTTCTATGGTTGTCCTGTCCCTAACCATAGAACCGATTCGTGGGAGCTTCTTCGACGGCTGAAGGCAGTCAACCGACTTCCTTGGTTGTGTGGCGGAGACTTCAACGAACTTCTTCATATAGAGGAGAAGCTGGGCGGGAATGAACGAATTGGTCCGGGTATGTTTAATTTTCGTAGTATTGTTGAGTTGTGTGATTTTGTTGATTTGGGTTTTTCAGGGCCTTTGTTTACCTGGAACAATAAGAGGGGGGGTTCTAGAAATGTTCAAGAAAGATTAGATCTTTTTTTGCTACCAGTCAATGGGTTAACTTGTTTTCGGGGATTAAAGTTGAGCATTTAGGGTTTATGTTTTCTGATCATAGACCGATTTCGGCCAAGTTTGTGCGTGGTGGCCCTAGTGGTAGTGGTGGTGGAGATCGGAAGTTCAGATTTGAGCCGTTTTGGCTTAAAGACGAAGAGTGCTATTCTGTGATATGCACGGCCTGGGGAGGGTTTGACAGTGAAACTTCTGGTAGAGGTCTAAGAGATAAGCTGGGTTTGTGTGCTGATCGGCTGGAGAATTGGAGTAAAGTTAAGTTTGGATCGCTGAAAAAAGCCATTGATAGAAAAAGATGTGAGATCAATCTTCTCTACGATCGGAAGCAATCTGAACAGGTGCTTGATGCTATTAAGTCTAGGGAGCGAGAGTTAGAAAGCCTCCTCTCGAAGGAGGAATTATACTGGAAACAGTGGTCGAGGGTCGATTGGCTACTCGCAGGGGATAAGAATTCTAAATTTTTTCACAGAAGAGCGACGGCCAGAAAGAAGAAGAATCAGATTAGCTCTTTGCTGGATAGTAGAGGGGTTCGTAGGGAGTCAGAGCAGGGCATGTCCAGTGTGGTTTTGGATTATTTCTCAGACTTGTTTAGGTCTATCCAGCCATCATTCTCCGATCTCTCTGCTGCCTCCTCTTTTCTTGAAAGTAAAGTTAATGCCCAAATGGCAGGCAGACTTGGAGAGGCCTTCACTCGAGCTGAGGTTCGTTCTGCAGTTTTCGAAATGGGTCCAAACAAGGCCCCTGGTCCCGATGGCTTCCATGCTCTCTTTTTTCAGAAATTTTGGAATGTGGTTGGCGAGGATGTCTCTAGCGTGTGCCTTAAAGTTCTTAATGGTGGATGCTCAATTGAGGAGTTCAATACCACTAATGTTGTCCTGATTCCAAAGGTTAAAAACCCGGAGCTTATGACTGATTTCAGACCCATTAGTCTTTGCAGTGTTATTTATAAGACTGTCTCAAAGGTTATGGCAAATAGGTTGAAAGAAATTCTGCCCTTCATTATATCTTCGGAGCAGAGTGCTTTTGTACCAGGGCGGTTAATTTTTGACAATATTATGGTTGCTTTTGAGCTTCTCCATTCTATCAAGAAACAGAAAAAAGGTAAAAGAGGGTACGCAGCAATTAAACTGGATATGAGTAAGGCTTACGACCGAGTCGAGTGGGGTTTCCTGGAGTTCATTATGCAGAAGGTAGGGTTCCCTAATCATTTTAGAGCCCTTGTTATGGACTGTGTGTCGACCTCCAAGCTTTCCTTCCTGGTAAATGGGAAGTCTGTGGGGGAAGTTTCTCCGCAAAGAGGGTTAAGGCAGGGGTGCCCTTTGTCTCCTTATCTCTTCCTTCTATGTGCAGAAGCTTTGTCTACTCTTATCAAAGGCAACGAATCTAATGGACAATCTTTGGGTATGAGATGTTGTCGCGGGAGCCCTCTAGTGAGTCATTTGTTTTTTGCAGATGATAGTATCGTTTTTTGCAGGGCTTCAGTTCAGAATTGTGAGAAGTTGAAACAGATCCTTAATGTCTATGAGAAAGCCTCTGGCCAGCGGATTAATCTGCAAAAGTCTAACATCACTTTTAGCCCTAATGTGGAAGATGACCGCTGCGCTAGTATCTTGAATTGCCTGGGCCTAGCTAATGCCCAAGCCCATGATATATATCTTGGCCTTCCAACCATGGTGGGGAAAAATAAACGGAAAACCTTTAGTGATATTAAGGAGAGAGTCTGGCGTAAGATCAGAGGGTGGAAAGGCAATCTCTTCTCGATGGGCGGGAAAGAAGTTCTTATCAAAGCAGTGGCGCAAGCTATTCCTACCTTCACTATGAGTATCTTCCAGTTGCCTTCTGTTCTGTGTAATGAGTTGTGCTCCATGATTATGGGCTTTTGGTGGGGGGCCTCTGATGGTCATAAGAAAATTTCCTGGGTTGCTAGGGACAAGTTGTGCTCTCCAAAAATCCATGGGGGGCTTGGTTTCAAAGATTTATCTCTTTTTAACCAAGCTCTTCTTGGCAAGCAGGCTTGGAGAATTGTTATGAATAAAGACTCGTTGGTATCTAGAGTTCTTAAGGCAAAGTACTTCAGGCAGGAGGATTTCTTATCTGTCACTCTGAAGCAGGGAAGCTCTCATCTCTGGAGGAGTTTGGTTTGGGGTAGGAGTCTTCTTTTTAAGGGTCTTCGCTGGAGGGTTGGTAATGGGAAGGATATCAGGGCTTTTCAGGGCCCTTGGATACCTAGGGCGTCCACTTTCAGACCTTTCTCGATTGCTCCTGTGGAGGATTTTAAGGTCGCATCTCTTATTTCCCCTTCTTCCCATTCTTGGGATTTGGCTAAGCTTGATCAGGTGTTTGTGGCAGCGGATAGGGATTCTATTCTGGAAATTCCTCTGAGTTTAGGTGATTGTGCTGATTCCTTAATCTGGCATTTTGATAAGACTGGGGAGTATTATGTGAAGAGCGGTTATAGAGTTGCAGCGCAGGAAAAACTCTCCCTTTCTGGTTCCTCCTCGAGTCCGGATTCGAAATGGTGGCTTGCACTTTGGAATCTCAACATTCCCCCTAAAATCAAAATCTTCATTTGGAGAGTTTGTCACAATGCCATCCCGTCCCTTTGTAATCTTTGTTCTAGGAAGATTGTGGTTGACCCGTGTTGTTCTAGATGTGGCGATGCTCCCGAGAGCTCAGCCCATGCCCTTTTTTGGTGCAGCTCCGTGCGCCCTATTTGGGAGTCCACTGTTTTCTGGGATGTCCTCAATCTGCAGCGCCATATCTCTTGTTTTGATTTGATTTTGTGGGTTTTTGTTAGGGCCAAGAGAGCAGAGTTCGAGGAGTTCTGTATGATTCTGTGGGGGGTTTGGTCTGATCGGAATGCCGTGCTTCATTCTAAATCCCCCAGGGTTAATGCTGATTTGGTTTCTTGGTCTCTTTCTTTACTTCGTGAATTTCAGGGCACCCAGAAGGTCTTTGGCTCTCCCTCTCAGCCTCCCAGGCAGCCTTGTTCTGATTCGTGGTTGCCTCCTCCTGCAGGCTCCCTGAAGTTGAACATCGATGCAGCAGTGAAGTCTGGTTTTTCTGTGATGGGGTCGGGTGCTGTGGTACGTGATTCTCAGGGCAAGGTTGTTGCAGCTTCTGCTAAGCCCCTATTGGGGTTCTTTCCTGCTGAGCTTGGCGAGCTGCTGGCGTTGCGAGAGGGGTTGCTGGTGGCTAAGGAGTTGAGCCTTATTATTGAGTGGGTTGAGTTAGATGCTGCTAATGCTGTGGCTAGGATTTCTAACTCGTGTCCTAGTTCTTTTATGGACCCTATTGTTTCTGATATCAAGGCGCTGTTTAGGGTTGTGGGAGTTTCCAACTGTCATGCCATTCCTCGTTCAAGGAATGGAATGGCACATTCTCTTGCTTCCCTTGCCTTTTCCTCTAAGGAGGATTTTTGTTGGTTCAATCCTGAACCTAGCTTTCTTGTTGGTCTTCTGTAATAGAAGTGTTGTTGAAATCAAAAAAAAAAAAAAACTCACATGGTCCCTAATTTTACTAAAATACATCAATTTAATCCTTATGATTAAAATTTTAACGGTTAAACCTGACATAAAATATAAATTGTTCATTTTATCTTTTTTTTTAAATTATTAAATTAGAATAACATTGTTACCTTTTAACTTTTTAACAACTTCATCTATTTGGATAGTCCAATAAGAAATTGACATATATGTTATAAAAATTTTAATTTTTTAAAAAACACTTAAAAAAGATTAAATAATAAAATAAATATGATAAAATTCATTAAAAATTAAAAATATTTAAAAAAATTAAAAAAATCTTAAAAGTAATATCATTTATTAAAAATAAAATAAAATTCAAGATTAAATACTTATAAAAATCAAAATATAATTATTAAATTACAATATATATAAAATTATTTATATTGTAGTTTTATTATTATATTTTTATTTTTATAATATAATAGTAATAAATGTATATATATTTGACTTTTATTATTATATTTAATTTTTATAATGTATATATACTATGTAATATACTCTAAAATATGTATATATGTAATATTTTAATATTTTAGTGCTTTTATCTAAATTTTGAGTTTTACAAGTATTTACTCTTGAATTTTATTTTTATTTTTAATAAATGATATTATTTTTAAGTTTTTTAAATTTTTAATGAATTTTACCATATTTTTTTTATTTAATCCTTTTTAACTATTTAAAAAAAATAAAATTTTTATAACACATCATTGTCTTATTGGACTATCCAAATAAGTAAAATTTTTAAAATGTAAACAGTTATAGGCTAAAATCATCTTTATAATTTAATAATCTAATAAAAAAAAGGGTAAAATGGTAATTTATATTTTATGTCAGGATTAACCTTCAAAATTTTGGTATAGAAACTAAATTGATATATTATAGAAAAGATAGGGATCATCTGAATTAAAAAATAAAAACATATTAAAAAATGATATTTCTAAATAAGTTTGGAACCAAAATAATAATCGTGAGGTACTAAGTTGTAATTTAAGTCAAAGTACATTTTCATGGTAATAAGTTCAAATGTCAGGATATTTTATTGCAATTTGTCCAAAAATAATACTCAAAAAGTATATGAGAATTTTTTTTAAGAAAAAAGAAAAAAATTGGAGGGAGAATACTGGAGATCTAAATTTTTAATTTTAAAAAAATAATTATACTGCCAATCTTAAGATATGGAAAGTAGAAATCATTAATTTTTTATTTTCTATTTTTTTTTACATTAATTGCAGTTAATAGCATTTTAGTAATTTCATAGATTAAATGATTTTTTCTTGGCCAACTGCTGTCAACGGTTAAAACTAATAAAATTTACTAATAGCATAGAAGAGAAGGTAAGTATCAATTTTTTAAAACGTTATTTTCTTGTGTAAGAGGCCAAACCGTTAGTAGGCTTTGTGTAATTTATTCTTTTTTTAAAAGGTTGGTTCGTAAATTGATAATAATTAAAAAATAAAAAACGAGTAACTTATAAAAAAGGAGAAGTTTATGATAGTTGAATGTGAGCACATATTTAAAGGGTAATGTTAGATTGTTCAAATGAGAAATATGCCCAAATGATAAAATACGTGAGTTATCAACACCTCATCATTTACCACATCATTTAATAATTTACATGGTGTTGAGAATACACATACCACATTATTTAGGTACAGATTTAGATAAATTTTTTGAGTAACATAAGTTACTCATATTTAAATCAAGCAAGTTAAGAGGGCAATAATTATATATATATATATATATATATATATATATATAATTTATGTACATTATTATTAACTATGAGATAGATCAATTTTTTTCTTTTTTGACCTTTGTTTTTGAATATTTAAATATCCTATAATTAGAGAAGGAGAGTATGTCCCTCACACTTTGATGTGCAAAATTATATCTCGTAAGGATACAAGTCCATATGAAAATATAGCTTCGATAAATTTGACAGTCGGTCCTATAGATATTGGTAATTTAATTTAGTACAACTAATTTTAAGTTAATTAGTACAAAAATAAAAAGCATAAAAGTAAAAAGAATTTGAATGATTCAAAATAATTAAATTAGGAAAACAAAATCAAAACACAAACAAAGTTCTCTAGTGAAAAGTATAGATGGAAGATACTAGATAAACAATGCATCAAAACACATTACTCAATGTGATAATTAACACTACAAAAATATTTATATTTAAGTCTAGGGTTTATTCTTATATTTATTATGATGATTACCGCTTGGGGTACGAGCTTAACCAAGTGTTCTTAACTGCTAATACTATTACTGTTTATGGTACAGGTTGAGCTAGTTAACATTTAAAAACCCATTAAGTAACAAGTGCTAATTGACACCTATTCAATAAGTTGTACTTCAAAAGCTGTTTGGTAAATCTCTTAAAACGGCTTATTGAAGAACCTGACCAAAAGATATAGCTAAAAGTCAAATTGGTCCCATCCAACTTCATGTTCTAGCGTAAACAAGCAACTAGTAATAACTTTTAATAAAAAAATTTTGAACCTAATTATGTCTCATCTTATATTAAAATTACAAAAAAAAAAAAAAAAAAAAACCTAAACCTAAACATTAAAAAATTAGAAAACAATAATTAATAATTAATTAAAAAATAATTAATATTTTTTATCTTTAATATTTTTATACCAAAAAAATAAAAAATAAATAATTAAATTAGACCAATTTTTTCTTTATCTTCAATATTTTAAAAAATAATTAAAATCATGAAATATTTATTTTGTTATTTAAAAATTAATTTTTATAATTAATGGTATAAGATAATTAATAAATTTAATTAAGTCTATTTTCATATTAAATTTAAAATAAAAATATTTAAAGGGACAAAATTAAAAGTGGCCAAAAAATTATGGAAACAATTGTTTTTAGCCTCAAATGAAAAAAAAAATCGTTTTTAGCCATTTGAAAAAAAAAACATAAATACCCTTCAACCACCCACTGACTGGATAATTACAAAAAGACCTCGAAAAATTAAAAATTATAAAAAAAAATCATTAAAAATTATTGAAAAATCCATTTTACACATTAAAACAAAAACACTTTTTTCTTCATTTCACTAACCAACATTTCACTAACTAATATTGCACTAACTAATATTTCACTAATCTATATTTCACTAATATACATTTCACTAACCTACATTTCACTAACTAACATTTCACTAACCAATATTATTATCAAATGTTTCACTAACCTACATTTCACTAACAAATCTTTCACTAACTAACATTTAACTAACTAACTTTTCACTAACATATTCCATAACCATTAAAATTTTACAAAAATAAACCCTAATATCACTCAAATTCTTTTAACCACAAATCAAATACAATATACAAATAAAATAAAAAAACTTAAAAAATCCATAAAATACATTCTAAATAAAATACAAAAAATTCTATAAAATTACCTATAACTTTTGATTTTATTGATATAATAGAGTTGATAACGACAAAATAATAGATGTCTGAAAAATAAAGGTGTGTAACTAGTTTTAATAAAAAGACAAAAAAAAAAAATTGACAAAACAAAAAGAAAAAGTTGTTGCCATAGAAGGAAAAAAATATATAAAAAAAGGATTAAAGTCGACGCAAGGAATGCAGAAAAAAATATTTTTATTTTAATGTGTAAAGTGAGTTTTTCAGTAATTTTTAATAGTTTTTTTTATAATTTTTACTATTTCGGGGTCTTTTTATAATTGTCTAGTTAGTGGGTGGTTGAAGGTATTTATGTTATTTTCTTTTCAAATTGACTATAAACAATTATTTTTTCATACGTGACTAAAAATAATTTTATCAATAATTTTTAGACAATTTTTAACAATTTTTACATATTATATTTTAAATATACTTAATATATATAAATATAATTTTTCTTAACAAAACTACAATATTTATTTTAATTATTTTATATTTTTACATAATTAAATCATATATACTACTAAACGCCTTTATACAATTTTTTAGCTCAGAAGATTCTAAAAATACAGCTTCCGAAATACTTATTATTAAACACTCACCAATTTTTTTCTCAAACATAGTTACGGATTCTTTTAAAATGCTACAACTATCTATACGTCTACCAAACTGGCCCGTAACCGATCGATCGAGCAGAGGGGAAAGTTAATGAATTTTTCATTTTAGTTTATCTAGATCAAACACAACCGTTGGATTCCTTTAAAAACGATCGGACGTGTTTTACTTGCCCGGTTTACTTACCGCGCGAGTACTATAGAAACACTCAACCTACGCTACTATGGCTCAAAGGCTCTTCAAACAATCTTCGTCTTCCTCCATTTATCCATTTCTCTGTCTCAATTCGCCGTTAAACGATGTTGTCTTCAGGACTACTACTCCGTGGTCCCTTCCCGTTCCGTACACACAAACCCCTCCCTTTTCAACGTCTCTTTACCATCAAACCCTCGCCCCTCTCTACCCTGCGGTTCCGCCGCCACAGTTCCTCCGCCGCTGTCGACACAGTCACCGCCGCGGGCGACACCGACGCGGGCACCTCATACTCACCTCTCCACCACCACCCCTGGCCCGAGTGGGTCTCCTTCCTCGACCGGTTGAAAACAAAAGGTTACTTCGACGACGACGCCACTGTCAGTAACAGCGAGAGTTTCAGTGTTGTTTACAAGGACGGGATTTTGGTCAAGGACGCTTGTCTCTCCTTCGCTCGTGACCGCTACGATATTTTCAAGTAAAGTGTATTATGGTTATTATTTTTGTTATTTCTTTGTTTG